>VXAA01003830.1:538041-579120 GCA_013399115.1 Anseranas semipalmata | reverse complement strand
AATAATAATAATAATAATAATAATAATAATAATAAATATTCTCAAAAGAAAATAAATTTGTTTATTTTAATGGCTTAAATATACATGTTCACAGTTCATGAAATATGTGGAGTCCACTAATCACCTTAAGTAGCTGGGCTAAGAGCAAAACAGTTCAACCTGTTATCAGATTGATGATATAAGGAACGTTGACACCAAATTGACACCACTCTGTATTTAAGGAACATTGACACCAATTAACACCGGAACGTTGCCACCAATTAACACAAAAGCAAAACAAAGCGAAAAGACAGAGAATCAGACAATGTCCCCGACTGACGATTGCAAATAGGTCGTTAATCCTAAAATACTTGCGTGGTATTTACAAAATATTTAGACAAAAGGCCAGCTATTGTGTTCCCAGTCTGCTTTTATTATTCTTGGGAGGATGCGCTATTATGTCAGCAATAAGGGAAAAGACTCATAGTTTCGGGATTTTATCCATGGAAAGAAAAGCAGCGAGCTGTTACAAAAGGGCCACCACAGGCTGCAGCTGTTCAAGGACCCAGCTCCAGCAACACCCTCCAGGAATAAAAGCCACAAACAAATGTAGTTTTGCCAGCAAGAAAGTCAACAGGTTTCAACTTACACTAGCAAAGTGCTCTCGAAAGGATTCTTTTCCTTGCGGTTTGATACAACCACGGTGCTATATATAGTGATGTAATGTCATAATGTTAAAGTTTTCACTTTTTCGATGAAAGTGCTTTGTTTAGGAGTGGAATATGTGCAAAAGTTGACATAAAGATATGCAAGAGGCACAACTGTACTGCGAGGGTTGATAAAGGGCGGCAGTCCAGAAGAGCACGCAGCGCTCCAGCTACACGGCTGGTGGAGAGCCACATGGTGCAGAGCCCAGTCCTGATGGAGGCCGCATGTGCCCTTGAATAACCTGCCTTAGAAAGTCTAGACGAACTGCTAGATCATTCCAAGGCACTTGCTGAGATCTGTTTTAATAACTGAGAGCCTCAAGGTGTTGCCAACACTTGGTTCTTATTTATTCTCATTTGCAACTTTTCTTTGGTCTTGCTTTAGTTTCAATTTTCTGCTGAATCCCTATGGATTTGGAGAATGGTGTAAAACAGATAAAAGTGAGATGACAGCTATAAGTACCAAACACTTCCTGCCGCTCTCTGGATCATGACGTACACAGGTGCCTAGTTTCGGAATTGTTGCTGAATTCTCAATAGTTCCTGTTCACTGTGCTAAACTGTCCTTTATACCAACTGCCTGACAACAAAGTGATACTCCCTTTCCAAATAACTTAAACCAGTAGATTTGCGGCATTTTGGAGCTCCCATATCTCAAGATGCTGTCACATCCTTCCTTCTAGCAATAAAGATCCTATTGAAACAGAGTCAGTAAGCTTTTCCAATTTTAAAGCTAAATGGAAGGGGAAGAGTACAAAACTGATGTAGCTGAAAGATGGCATTGTACATTGGATATCGTGTAAATGCGGGTTTGTGTCAGGGTTTATTTTTTTTTCACTGAGCTTGTAGGGCAAAAAGCCATTATTGACACTATGCATCATATGTCACAATATGAAAACATGCCTAGCAGGCTGACAGATGGAGCTGGAATTACATTCTGTATTTCCATATGTTCATATTTAATGGAAGAAGCCCAGAGGTCCAGCCCTGCAGCACCAGTGCAGGCAAGTAAACCCCATCACAGGCAGCTTCAGCTCTGATGGGCTCCATCTCGCCCAGAAACAGCTGAAGTGCTCCACTGCAGAGTCCTTACTCTGAGCGAGTGCTCCATGGTTTAACCGCATACAGCTCCACTCACAGATTGCCAAACTAAATGGGGTCAGGGCTATGCACACATCACAAGGACAACAGCTAACTACTTTTACAATGTACATATGATCAATGATTTTATAATATGAAGATCTGACATCTGTCTGCTCTAATGGAGAAACTTAGACTTGCATTTAATTCAAAACCTCTTTCAAAGAATAGAGAAAGAACAAAGTATATTCTTTGACTGAAGAACCTGAATATTTGGTTTTGTTCTTATTCCTCAAGGTGTTGCCATAGCCCAAACTTACAAAAATATCCAATATGAAGCTTTTAGATATCTTTCCTTTTTTAGGGTAAAAGCAGTTTAATTCAGCATTAGACAAGGACAGACACATTGTTTGGCATGAGAAGGTCATCCCACCACCCCATGGCAGGCATCCCACCACCCCTGCCTGGCTGCCTGTCACCACTCACCCTCCCAGATAACACAGCCCCTTGGATCTGCTGGATAGCTGCCTGCATAATTGATCCCTGCAGATTTAATCAAAACTACAACTAAAATTCACAAGACAGCATTTTTCTAACCTAGGCCTGGTTAGAACCTAGAAGTGGGTGACAGAGTTTTTGCATGCTGAATTTCATATCAGCAGAGCTGGAAGGGCAGTAACTTCCAAAGTGGGATGGTACCTGGCTCTTGACAAGTGCAGGGGTTCAGACTTGTGCTGGCCAGGACCAGAGCAGAATGCAGCCATTCCTGGGGGAGCAGGAGCCTGGGCACAGCCAAGCTGCTTGTAGCATCCGCTGAATCACAGGGCAGATTATCTCGTTTCTGCTAAGCAAGCTAACTTCAGAACAAGATGTTAAAAAGCTGCAACATTTGGCCTTGGTGACCAAGTGTGGTGCTGAGCTGTGACAAATAGATGCAGCAACTGCCTTGGAGATTGCTTTGTTGTCTTTTATGTGGAGTCGTATTGCAGATTGTTTCACAGCCTGCACATCTCCTGAAGGCCTCGTCTGTTCATTGCTTACTAGGCCAATAACATATTTACTTCTTGCAGATGATTAGCACGTCTTGAAAGTATTTTTCTAAAACTGTCTCTTGCACATGCCTCAAAGCTTAATAAAGCTCTCTGTTTTTGTTAAGTGCATGTTGCTGTCTGCTTAACTGTGAAAAACATGGCAGAAAAACAGAGAGGCTGCTGTGACTTTGCCAAAAGGTTTCATGTAAGTATTAAAAAATCAGTGAGCAACCAACACATCCTCATGTTCCCAGTCAGAAAGCAGAGCGAGTTGTATGTAAGTTGCTATTTAATACAGTGAATAAATCAATCCTCCCAATATATTTCATCAAATTAATGAGGTTCAATACACTTCTTGTGAATTACCTGTTCCGGGTTTACAGGACTTTAAAAACTGAGCAAAACTAGCACTGAAAACGTTAAGTATCAATGTTCAGTCTCCATGAACAGCATGTTTTAGCAGCTATTCCTTAAAACAGAACTGAGATGATGTGAACCCCACTATTTCCCTGGCCTGCATCATCCCGGACCTGGATTTCTTTCATGGGTATCTTGTACTTGTGTAAGTCAGCTTTCTTCACCTGGTGCTGGCTTTGTATAGAAGCACTGCTATGTAGCTTTAGAGGATTTCAGCAAACTGCACTGAACCAAGTCATCTATACAACACTTTCGAAACCTGCATTCAAACAAACTTGAGATTTCTTAAGTGATAACCAACTTCTACAAGTGCTGTAAGTGCCAGCGAATTATCTGTGCACCTTCCCTGATGGCCATATTTGACAACCTAATGTGTGGTAAGACATCCTGTCCAAATGAATGAAGGACTATTAAGAGAAGTACCACTGTAGTCTGGCTGGGGAAAATTGTAGTCAGTCATCTCTACCTTTTTTTTTTTTTTTTTTCATTCAGAAGCTACTGCTCTTTAACTCATCTCTGCCAAAGGACTTCACCTCACCATATCACACCAGAACTCTTCCAGAAATGCCCACATGAAGCATGAGAATAGGGTACTAACCACAATACCCATTCTCTTTCATATCTGTCTCTGTTTCCCTCTCTGATGCCAGTCCGACACCCATGCACATCTCTGCCATGCTCTGATGTTCCTTCAGCCACTCTTGCTCTCTAAAAAATTACAACACATCATGAACACACTAAATGGTGTTAGGAAAATGTCATCTAATGCATTTAAGTACTTTATTACCTTAACACATGGACAAAATGAAGCATCGTCTTGGATAAATTATGCTGACATGCCACCAGATAAGGAAATGACAAAATAAGACCAGGGAGGCAGAACTTCAGCACTGGTTCTACCTAGAGAGCTTGGAAATTTGAGATTTATCGCCAGCAAACCCAGCACTGCACACATGTACAAGTAAGCCCTGTGGGCACAGGCAACCAAAGCTTTCAACATGTCAGGAGAAGTGTGTGCACAGAATTTGATTTGCCTTTCCAAAAGCACAAGATGGATGTCGGCATCCAGTAGCGCAGACATACGTGCCATGGTAATATTTCAAGCAGGATATGAAGTGGTGACTAGAGAGATAAGCCAATCACACAGGAACAACTTTTTTGGTCACTGAAAGAACAAAGTCTGGACTATTAATTGGGAAGAGTATAGCTGCCTTGGCTCCAACAAAGTTAAAAGGCTTACTTTGCCAAGGCTGTGCGCAAGGATTTGAAGGATTCTGGCCAGGTCTCTACTACAAAGTTTTACAAGCGTATCTGGCTTGCTACGAGCATGGAAAAATCACACCTAGCAATGCCAGGAACAACCCTGATCTGGGCACAACTGTGCTTTCAGAGAATACTTCGGTTCATTTAACTCTTGTTGTTCAGGAGGGTTTTGAGCTAGGCTGGAAGCAAGCCCCGCTAGGTGTCTCTGCTGAGCGCTGTGGTGGTGGCACTGCCAGCAGTGGCCAGGTAGACTTGGGACACCCAAGCAGTGCTAAAGTCTCCTACAGCGGGAAGAGGGAGCCTTTGCTGCCAGGGGCTGCTCAAGAGTTTGTTCCGATTGAAACTAGCTTTCCTCCAGGGGCTGGTAAATTCTTGTTTGCCAGCCAGCACAGACGAGGTGGTTTAAATCCTTGTCCCAGGCTGCAGAGGACTCCTGCTGATAGGTATTAATAGTGTTTAGAAACAGGAGGGTCACTTTGCGCGTGTCAGCAGCCACAGCCCCTGAAAGGAAGAACTGCCTGGACTGAAAAATCTACAATTATCTAGTTATTAAACTCTGACAGCTCAAGAACTTGTTAATTACTTTTAGGCTACTTTGATAATGCATGTCTAAGACTGATCATCCTGAAAACCATGGCATTATCACTCATGCAGAGGGCAAGACCAGCAATGAAAACAAAAAATGAATTCATATTCATTTTGCAGGACAATTAGATTGCTTTCAAAAAATGCATGAGTCCCTTTAAAGTTGCTGGTAGCAAAAATCACTAATCATTAAATGCAGCTATTTACAGTGTGTACAAAACTGATGATCAGCCTCCCTGTTTGCTTAAAACACATATATATATTTTATTTTGCAGTGGAAAATCTTTACATAGCATCCTTTATTAATGTGAATATGGTATTTAGGATGTAGAAGTATTAGAAATATGTAAACACTATATTATTTAGCAAAGCATATACACAGTAGTTTTTAAAATGTCCAATTTAAGTATTAAGTATTTTCCTATCTACAGAAAAATATCATATTGGGGTAGCAAAAGGCAGTACCATCTCACTCAAATGCTGTAATGCTGAATGTAACCAGCCACACTACCACGAGACCATAGTCTGTAGTGTTGACATCAACATATCTTAAAGCCTGTTCAGTGAAGACCGAGACCTAGATGAATACACCATTTGAAATTGCCTAGTGAAATTACAGAAATCTGCCATATTAAAATTCTTAATTAAAAATGGATCTTGCACCAATACCATCTCACTGAAGATGCTGGATTTCAACCGTACAGACTATAATACTGTATTTTCTTTATCCTATTAATTTTGCCATCCAATCATCATCATTTCTATTATTATGAAATGTGCATTTCTAAACAGCCTGTCATTCTAAGTGTTCAACCATCTACATTGTAAAAGGTATTGAAAACATATTTTAAAGTTTCTCTTACACAAAAAAATACATTTTCCCTACTCTCCTTTTTGATGCTGATTTTCATATGAAGTAAGAATCAACAGCCATTTTTTTTTTATTACAGAAGATACTCTTATATGCCTTCAGCTTTATATTAAGACAAAACCTTTTACACAGACAAAAACTGCTTTACACAGTGAAGCAATTACAGAGATCTGTGTAATGCTTCTACTACTTTAATTGCAGAATACAGGAGATGCAATATTACTGTCACTGTGTAATATTCATCTGGCTTTCTTTGAAGCCCATTGTCGACTAGTGTTGTCATCAGTCAGAAACAAATTGGGCCTCAGATATGTACCCATTTAAGTAAATTGCTTGCTAGCATCTCCCATCAAAGCTGCCATTGCCAGGCTGAAATAAAACTCACAGTCATTTAGAAAGAACATGCAGAAGGGTTGCAAAATATGTGTTTTGTTTTGTTTTATTTTGTTTTGTTTTTGCTTTTGTGTTTCCTCCAGCCACCCCATACAGACTGGAAGGGAGGCAAGGCAAAACTAGCTGGCACACAGCTCCGATTGATGGGAAGTAATGAGCAAGAGCCCTGGAGCAGGGTCCCTTGTAGCCGAAATAGAGCATCGCCATTGCTAGCAACAGGGCTTGCAGCCAGTTTGCAGGGCTCAGGACAGAGGCTTGTCTGGCTGCCTCAACCTGCCTGGAGCTTTGCTTTTACTTGGCTTTCTTGGTTTTGCTTTGTTTTCTTCTCATAGGGTGGATATGGCAAATTTGTTTTACTTTTGCATATCTTGTATGGCACAACCATAGTTTTACACTGATAGTTGTAATAAGCTGTTACACCATGTAGAATGAGATTGAGATATTTATGACTAACATAATGATTTAGTACAGAGAACTACAGGCCTGGTATGACAGCAGAGGCCTTGAGCAGTGGGGAAACAGGGTGCTGTGAAATGGAGACAGGCAGAGGATGAGAATGGATGGGGCACAGGCTGGTGCTGGAGACTCAGCAGCTATAAACAACTCACCCACGGCCGATTAAATAAATGCAGACCTAGATCTAGACAAAAACAGCTTTAGGAACAACAAGGTGAGCAAAGCACAAGTATCAAACACACACAAAATGCATCACTTTTGGAGTAAATTTGGCTGCATTATGGACTCACAGAATTTAATTAGATTAAAAAAGAGCAAGGTGTAGATGTGTGTTAGCAAACACTTAAAAATTACTGCTACACAGATCCTAGAATGAGGAAGAAGAAACCATTGGAGTGATGTTCCTCCCAGCAGGAGACTCTTGTTGTTGCTGTGCATCCTCCCCACCAGGCTGAAGCCCAAAGGGAAGGGTGAAAATAACAACAGGAAAAGGGGTAGAAATTTTGAAAAGTGTTTGTAAACTTTTTACTATATTGTTACTATTACTGAGACTTCTGCATAGAAACATTCTTTTTTGTTTGTTTGTTTTACTTCTTTTTCTGCAATAAGTAGATCTAATTCTTGGATCTGACTGATAGGATTTCAGTCATACTAACAATAAATTGTTGGCTTTAAATGTAAGTGTGCTTCCTTCTTGCCCATAACAATATTTTAAGCATAACATCCTCCACCTTCCATCTTCCCCCAAGGCTGGAGTAGAAACAGAGTTCACTGAGAGATCAAGGACAGGTTGGGATGAACGTCCTCCAGACAAAACCACAGCTTTCTCTAGCCTTGGGAAGTTTAGCTGTGTGTCCTGCTCCACACACTGGAAACTGCCCTGTTTCAGGTACAGTTATGCCCAGGAAGATGAAGAAGGCACGTTATCAGGAACAACACACAATGTAAGTACTGGATCACGAGGTGCAGTTTTCTTGCACCTCTACAAAAGCCCAGAGATCTGCAAGAGGAGCCCAGGAGCTTGGGAGCATGCACAAATCCCAAGCTTCAAACTGTCTGCCCATCCTTATTGTCCACTCTGAGAAAATTACTGAGCAGTGAATACAGAGTTTATAATAGATTTTATTCCTGGAGAATACCATATGGTCTGTCCTTGGCACATTTACCAAAATGAATATAAAATTTGTCTATTCCACAAACCTCTTTAAAAGCCCTGAATGCAATAAGAGGGTTAAAAAGTGAGCTTCTCCTCTGCCTGTAGATATTAGTTTTTACAGCTAAAAGTTAAATTTTACAGTTACATACATTTTATACGCGCTGATTTTATTGCCTACACATTTCTGTGTTTATGAATCATCCTCAGATCCTTTAGCTGTTCAAATCTAGGAATTAAAGTTAAAATGCTGCGTGGTACTAATTTAGTTTTTTGCTTGTTTGTTTGTTTGTTTTTAAAAAGCAACTTACAAAGCATTAAATCCAAGGCACAGTTAAAAATTCTCGTATTTCAAGAAAGAACGTTTGAATGAATGAATACCTGAAGGGACATTTATCCTGGTGAAATGGGCAAAGACATTTAGAGGCAATATTAAGAATTAAAAATTGTACAAAATTAAATATTTGAAGAATAACTTGAGAATGAGAAAAAGACCCTTTCCTATATATACATATTTTGTAGACAATTTTATTTAAAAAAGGCAACCTCTTCTCCCCTAAAGACAAGTAAAACTGCAAACTTTAATACAAACGTCATTTTCCCCTACAACCTCTCAAAACATTTCTGTAATTTTCAAACAATGCCATGTATTCTGCTATCAAATTGGATCAAGAAGCTTGTGCAGCTTATCCATAATGCTGTTGTCAGAACCATTTCTGGAATATATATTTCATCTTCAGGGTCTAGGCCTTGAAACACCGTTTATTATTCTGGGCTCATGGCAACGCTCAGTGCTTTGGATTCAAAAGCTGCTGACAGATCATTTTCATTTCTCAGTCTCTGCATTTCTATGTTTAAATCCAGGAGTGTTCTGGCAAGCTGACTACTCTGGGAGCGCACCTCCAGCTAAAGACACAGAGAAAAAGATTTTTATTAGCAGAAGACAACCATCAGCCTAAATTACAACATGAGTCTTTTAGGACAGATAGATAAATTTGAGTGGGAACATAAAGGTAATTGCCATAGAACTCATCAGAAAAAAAGGCACTTCTCATACAGTTTTCAAGTGATATAGCCTTCTTACGAGCTACAGGGCAGCCAAAACAATCCTTCATTGCAGAGGAAACTACTGGCTATGTATTTATTAGCCACCTAAATAATTTGAAAAGGAAGCAAAAATAATTAGGATAAAAAGTGAGCAATACGCAAGCTGAAATATGCCATCAAATGCAAGTGTATGAATTAATCCATCCTTAATCTTGTAAAGTGTTGATCTCTCTGAACCAAGCCCAGCAAATCACTTAAGCACACTTTCTAACTATGAACATGTCCCACTAGACTGCTGGGGTATGCCTTGAGGCAGTTGTGGTAGTGTGGTGTTGAACAGAGACACAGCACCTAGCATCTTTCTGGACTGCACCCTATATTTTCATTTTATATGCCCTGCAGCGTAAGATTTAATGGCATATGCCTTCCAAATACACAGTGTCTACAGACACGGCAAGAGGCATAAACATGTAAATCCAGAAGACTGCTTCTCTACTTATAAAATGGCTATTCTAAGTTAAATGTTTGTATGACCACAATTTAGAGAGAGAGTTTAAGTTTAAATGATATCATTTTTGTTAAAATCACTTCCAGCTGTCTCTACAAATCCTAAGTCCTTTTAAAATGAATTCTTCAACCTCTGTGAAAGTTTTGTCCTTCTCTTATCATTCTCTATTTTGTTTAATGTTTTCTTATTAGCAATACCTATTATAATTTGTTTATCATACAAAGCTCTTAAAAGATAATTAAATATCACAGAAAATGCTGGACATTTCCCAGGGATTATTGCACGCCTTTAGTTTCCTAGAAAATTCAGGTTGATTTAGGTGTAGGTAGGGATTCAGTATCCTGCTGCTATATAAAGTTAGGCAAGTATTGATCTTCCCATGTGTCCTTTCCCTGTGTGAGACTTTCTCTTATTTCTGTTGCAAAGATGAAAGTTGCTGGCTACTCTGAGAGTTGCAAAGACTTCGGGGATGAGGTAAAAGAGTCAAGAATCATAAAGTATGAAGAAGTTCCAGCATTCCCAGATGTTTCCTATAAATGCAAAATAAAACCATAATATGATTTGATTATAGTCAACACCAATTTCCATTTTAACCCCATTAAATGAAGAAGTGGACCATGAGAGGTGATCCTGATAATTCAGGCTGTCTGATGCCTTCCCATGAAGTTCTTGTTTTCAGTAGCTTACATTTTGCCAAATACAACTATTTAGACTACATTTTCCTTCTTTAGTCTAGCTGGTTATGTTTTTGTTTTGATTTTTAGGTTTTGGTACAGCCAGCTCAACTGTTTCTGAGAATTATGGAGGAAAAATTCAATAACTTTGCAGGAGCTTGAACTAATATTTTAGATGCTTTTTTTAGCATACTCTTTATGTTTACATATAGGAGAAAGGAAGTACAACTTCGTACTGTGTTCATGAAAAAAATGTAGTTTGGATAAATGACAAGACTCTAAAGATATGTATATTATCTATAAAATATACATGCAATTTATATGCACAGTGCTTGGCAGAACTGAATGAACATTTGCTGAAAATACCACTGGGCATCCAATCTGCACTGAGCATGCTTCAGGCCTTCCCCCCCCAAGTTATAAATATCAAGTATAGCCTCCATACTGTCAGGAAAAGAGTTGTAGCTCTGAGTGGATTTTCACTGCAGAAATTACCCTTTGACCAGGGAAAATAAAAGTTAAACTAGGAGGACAGGGTGTCAACCTTAGCTCTAAGCAAATCTGTACCTTTGATTCTCTACTGTTCTAGGGCAAAAATGCACTTACCTGAGCCTCCCAACTCTGATACTCTTCCTTCAGTCCTGATCTGATGCTTTTTGGCCAGCCCACACCACTACTGGGTAGTCCACACTTGGTAGGGCCAATGCAGAACTGCTGAAGCCAGCCCTATTATTCCTCTGTTGGAAACTTTCCCTGAACGGCTCAGGAACAGAAATTAATCCACATTATTAAATTCCTAAATTAACATGACAACCGCACTGCATCCCTATCTGTGAAAATCAGGATAAGATTCACCTCAAGAACCAAGACCTGAACTCACAGTTTGTGACTGACATTACTGCCCTATGGTTAACACACACTGATCTCAGCACCCTCCAGGGTTGCAAATCATTGTGATGATAGAAACCTGAATAATCTAACACAGACTGAGGGTGAAGTTACATGAGATGGCTGAACCTGTCTACTGTCTCCTTGTCATCAAGAGAGAGGTCTCTCACTCTCCTTACCTCCCAGGCCAAGAGAGTATAAACACAAAAAGTTATGGTGGATCGACTGATGGTAAGTAGTAGTTTGCTGAAGTTGCATAATTTAGCTGTGTGTTGGCAACATAATACCAGCCACACTTCAGTCACACTAAAACTCAATCTCATCCAGCAGCCCATTTCCAGCAGTGTTGGTAGAATATACTTAGGGAGCAATATAAAGACAGGATGAGTGTCACAGAATCATAGAATCATAAAATCACAGAATGCTTTGGGTTGGAAGGGACCTTAAAGATCATCTCGTTCCAACCCCACTGCCATGGGCAGGGACACCTCCCACTAGACCAGGTTGCCCAAAGCCCCATCCAACCTGTCCTTGAACACTTCCAGGGATGGGGCATCCACAGCTTCTATGGGCAACCTGTGCCAGTGCCTCACCACCCTCAGAGTAAAGAATTTCTTCATAATATCTAATCTAAATCTATCCTATTTCAGTTTGAAACCATTAACCCTTGTCCTATCACTACCTACCTTTGTAAAAAGTCCCTCTCCTGCTTTCTTGTAGGCCACCTTTAGGTACTGGAAAGCCGCTATAAGGTGTCCCTAGAGCTTTCTCTTCTCGAGGCTGAACAACCCCAACTCCCTCAGCCTGTCTTCATAGGGGAGGTGCTCCAGCCCTTTGATCATCCTTGCGGCCCTCCTCATAGAATCACAGAATGGTTAAGGTAGGAACGGACCTCTGGGGTCCGTCTGGTCCAACCCCTGCTCAAGCAGGGACACCCACAGCAGGGTGCCCAGGACCACGTCCGGGCGGCTTTTGAAGGTCTCCAAGGAGAGAGACTCCACAGCCTCCCTGGGCAACCTGTGGGAGGGCTCCATCACCCTCACAGTACAGAAGTACTTGCTGGTGTTCAGAGGGAACCTCTTGTGTGCCAGATGGTGCTCATTGCCTCTTGTCTTGGCACTGGTCACCACTGGAAAGAGCCTGGCTCCATCCTCATTGCACCCTCCCTTCAGCTACTTCTAGCTGATCATTAATGAGATCCCCCCTAAACTGACTCTTCTCCAGCCTGAACAGTCCCAGCTCTCTCAGCCTTTCCTTGTCGGAGAAATGCTCCAGTCCCTTCATCATCTTTGTGGCCCTTTGCTGGACTCTTTCCAGTAGCTCTGTGTCTTTCTTGTTCTGGAGGGCTAGAACTGGCCACAGCACTCCAGGTGCACTGGGACACTGGGCTTTGGCAGTGGTTTAGAGTAACTCACCTTCACTGGAGGAAGAAACTGAGACGTGGAGACGGCTGCAGGGCAGGCAGTAGTGGTTGGCACCTGGCTGGAATAGCCTGCTAGAGCAGTAACACCTCAAACCACTACAGCAAAAACTATTCTGCCCACTGTTTCAACAAAACTAAGAGCTTTTTTGAAGTGGTAGGGAAATGTGTATGTTTGGGAGACAACAGACATCAGTAAGACATCCTGCTCAGTAACCACGCACCCTCCTGCTACACACAAAAACTCCTAAATTGAGCCTGATAGATTTTGTGATTAGATTTAGCTCATTGTCTTAATTTGAACATCTATTTCATCCCACTGCATTAAGGTATACCCTCCCACTTCCTTTACCCCATACTGTTTATATGACCTTAGCTCAGGTTAAGTGCATGGTCTAAGCTTGAGCTAGTAGGTTCCCAAGATGTTTGGTCTGAATGGTTGAAATCTGGAAAGCAGGATTAGCACAGGAGCTCGATCATCATTGCTTCCACTCTAATTAAACCCCTCTTCTGTGCTTTTCACTCTACCTGCCCTCTGCCTATCTCACAAGTACTAACATGAGCTGATCAATTAGCTGAAATAAATAAGCTGATTATCAAAATGATTGGATTTAGTATTAATGGCTTGTTGTAGTCTCCCCATTTTTCTCACCATATGTGCTGGCTAGGGCTGAGCTTTCCTTGACAGCTCAGCTACCCTGAAGTCAAAACATCACCCAACAATGATTTTTGCTGGTAGGAGATTGTGCATGGACAAAATTTGTTATATATTGGACTAACTACATAATCACAGGGGAGTCCATAGCTCAAGTTAGACTTCATATGCTGCTAAATCTGGTGCCTCCCTTACATTAACTGAAACAGCCTGCAAAGACTTTGTGTGGTTTCAAAGCATACATCAACACTGCTCGCTGCAGTGACAGGCAGACATCTGAACTACTTAAAAAAAAAAAAAAAAAAGGCAAGGGTAGGAGAAGCCATATAACTGCATTATAGCTGAGCTCCACATGGATTAATTTTACTCAAGATTGCTGATGCAAAACGCAGCATTACTGCAGCCAGTTTGCTTCCAGCACTCGGCCTCACTCATTTACAGCTTGCCTTGGACAGCTTTTGTACCATACAAGAATAAGGCTCTGGAAACCAATATTTCCAGAATATAGTCCCTCCAGTCTCATCTTGCCTCCGCATAATACACTGGATGGATTAAACAGAAATATTAATGGATTTGGGCCCTGAGCCCTGGGGAACAGGGATGGGGCTGCCTGGTGGCTTGGGAGGGACCTTACCCAGCCCTCCTCCCCCTGCTGAAACCAGCCCCAGGAGGGTCCAGTCTTTCAAGGGGCAAATCGTGGTGGTCCACCAATCCAGAACCAAAAATGTGTGCTTCTGAAATCTGAAATCTTGTGTGGTTCTTGGATTTTTTTTAATTTTATTTTTATTTTTAATTCACAGAAAGTTAATGGGGTTGCAGTGGGTCCCATCAATCAGCACACCATGTAGCATCTGACCATGTCCCATTGTGAGAATGACACTTCCAAAGGCAGAAGATAAGAAAGTGTTCAGTAGGTTTTGTTAAACAATATTTATGTTAAGGGACTGAAAAGTCAGCAAGTGGAAATGGTGTTACATCTTCTTCACATCTTCCTTGCATCCTCCTTGCTTGATGAATAGGTCAAAAATGTTACAAATACAGACATGAGTGAAGACTATGACTAACCATGGGCAGAGGTGGGAAAACAGAGGGTTTTGCTATATTGTTCACTTTAGTCCCTATACAGTCCCCACTGTTTTGGTCCCCATACAATAAATTCAGAGAACAGTTGCGTATTGCTAGGGAAAGGAATAGCTGCTTTTCAGTCTTTTCTGGGTATTTTTGTTCTTGTGGTCTATTGTATCTGCAAAGCTAGTGTAAAATTCCTAGTAAAATACATTTTTTATCAATTCTTGGCCATCTACAGTGTAAAAAGGCATGGAGAGCTGCTAGTTTGTCTTTCAATTGGCAATGTTAGGCAAGTGTGAATCAGTTACATTTCCATCCTATTGACCACTAAGGGGTTTGATCTTATCTTTGGGCACTGCAGGGATGTATAGTAGCTCAGTAGACCTGGTAAGATTGGCTAGATAATTAGTGCTGAAAAATCTGTAGTTCACATTTCTTATTTCATGAAGTAGAGGTATGCTTTTGTGGAAAAAGAATTCATCAAAGGGAAGGAAAAAGGCCAAATCCAGACCTGTGGAGGGACTGTGCCTTGCCTCAGTTGAATTGAGTCAGAAGTTTTTAGCAATGAAGCTTGTTATGTTGAGTTTAAGAATAATTGTCATTTCAGCAAAAATAAATGAAAAAGAATAAAGATTTTTTAATGGTTAAGGCAGGCAACTGGTCATGAGGCATTTCTGGGCTTTTTGCCCAGATCTGTCATTGACTTCTTGATTATTTAACTGTCTTATGGGTCTGTTTTACTTTTTAAAGAACAAAAATGCAATAATCAGAACATTAAGAAAATTGGGAGGTTTGATTTAGTGCAGCATGATCTGCAGGGTCATGTTCCAGGCTGGGTTAGGAGACCTTCAGTGCATTTTGGTCTTTTTCTATATCCATCTTGCCATTTGTCTTTATTATGTACTGGCTACAATTCTGTGGTCCCCAGGGTAGATGCTCTATCTGACTATGTTTACCGTGAAACGAACAGTGCAGGATAGAGGCATCTGTGCTGGCTTTAAATGATATCTCATTAAACATTCACAGAGGCCAAGTCACCAGGCTTCTCTGAGAGACCCCAGGGTCTGTGCTGACCTCATGAAGATGCTTCTGATGGTTGAGCTAGCCCTAACAAGTGCTGCATATGCAGCATAGACTTATCCTCATGCATGAATACAGAAGCAATTATCAGAAAACAGCAAAAGGAAATGCTAGCACTCCCAAAATTGATAAGGTCTGGAGACTTGTGGTTCTGTTGAATCTGATATAACTGATAAACTCCAAACACCAAAACTCTGCTGCATGTGGCCAAGGCCATCAGCATGTACTAGCATCAACACAGGGTTTTATAACTCAAACCATAGCCAAGAAGGTGGCAGCTGCTATATGCCAACACAGACCACAGACTGCAGGATTTTACACCAGGTGAAGGAAGGGTCTTCTGAACACCTTCTTAGAAACAACTGGTGCATCAGTATGACCCTCCAGTTCTGAATAAATGGCCAGGGCTGGCTTTCCAGCTGTGTAAAACAAATTGTGGGCTCACTGAGGTCACTCAGGACATCTAGGTACTGCTGGAAATATAAACATAATAGAAATATTAACAATACTGGCACATTAGATTACCAAGATCCTTAGACAGATGGTGCTGTTCTACCCCTTTCATTCTGTGAGTAAAACAGATACAAGAGGATAGTCATACAAGGTTATGAAGTATTATTGCCCTCAGATCACTTTTTTGCAGAGAGTAACTCATTTTTAAGTGTGTTTTAATTTCTGGAAACAGAACATCTCAGACCACAGAATTTTCTCTCATTAGTGGTGTTAATCTGCTCGTGAATGGACAATGAAATGTTTGCCTTTCTGCTCTCCAGCCTCGTTGCTAAGAGCTATATACAGTAACAAACTGTTCACATAAATTTTCACATTTTTCTTAGCTAAAACCCCAACAGGAAGAAAAAAAATCTGCTGACATTGATAAAGAATTTGAAAAAGCTCCTATGGTTTTTGCCATTCCAGACGGCCAGTTTATAGTCTGGGAACATTATCACAGCTTCATTTCCACAACAAAGAAGCCCCATTCTTCTCTTAAAGGTCCGCCTGTTCATCCCGTACTTGGTGTTTTGCATCAGAAATGCACTTATGCTGTCAGCCTTTCTATTAGCACTCACTTATCTCGGGTGCCAAAGAAAAGTCTAAGCAAAGGACAAGTGTCTAACAGGTTACTATAGTTTCCTTTGTGCTCTTAAAATTTGCAGACTTCAGGCGTTTAAAACTGTAATTAACATTTGTGCATATGATAAATTTAAAAATTGGGTGAACTTTTCACACTTGCATGTTAACAATTTCCATTGTCTGCTCTCCAGTAAATTTCAATCGCTATTTTTTTACTGTAAGGGCTTTTGCTAGGCTGTAATCCTGCTGGGTTGTACTAGGCACAGAACAGGAAACAACCATTTAAAGTTTCAGTGTAAATCCAGCAAAATAGAAGGTATTTTCCCACCAAAGATGAGAGAAAAGTATTTCATTTATTGCAGGGGTGGGAGGCCTTTTGCTAATATTGCACTATTGAGTTCTGTTTTTCTTTCACTGTGAATGTATATAGCAATTTAGTCACAAGTTATGAAAATGTGTGAATAATCAGTTTATGGTATGTCATCTTGATGCGTAAAACACAGTTTCATATGCATATTAAATAAGATATTGGAAACATCTAAAGGTATAGCAAAATTACTGCAAACAAGGATGGACAAAGCATGCAACTAGAGATCTCACATAATGGTGTTCTTCCACTGAAGTTCCCTAATTAAATTCCAGAATAGACTAATTGTTAATGGAAATTATCATTTGCTGGTTACTTGATGTCCTACAAGAAGTGAGTCTGATGGTTTTAGTGTCATCTAATTTAAAGTGTACTGGTGTCTATTCCACAAAACTTATCACCACAAATGAGTTTGGTTGGCAAAAGCAGCAACAAATCCAGTAACTGTGGCATTATCCTCTGGTGGCAGTATTTGCAATTCAGAGTGGTAAAACAGTATTAGGAAGACTGCATGGCGCATATTCTGGGGTAATAACCTGAACTTCATTCTCTGAGGCTGCCAGCAGAATGCTTACCAAAGGTGCTCATTCACAGTCCTTAAAAATGCAGCTGAGACGTTGTCTCCAGGAGGATATTGCACCAACCTGAGCAATTAGAATTAGAAAGTGACAGAATTAAACCAGTATCGTGGAATTTTGTTGACGCGTCTCTTTAAAGATTGGTGCCCAAGAGAAACAAAATGCTGCAACAAAGAATTTGAGAGTAAACACCTCAGCATTTTAATAACTGCAAAAGCCATTTTTGTTAGAGTGCCATGAACATTATTGCTGTAAGATAAAATGAAGGACAGCCCTATAAAACAGTACATAAAAAGACAAAGACAACACTTGCCACACTGCTTATTTCAGGGCTAAAATGCTGGCTACATGTTCCCGTTGCTCTATTTTAATGTTCCCAGCTGGCTTCTGCAGGGGAGTGCTTACTTTTTCTCACAACAAAATGAGACTATTCCTTCACTTAACTTCATCCATATAGGAAACACAGAAAAGCTCTCTCCCTTTCACTTTTTTGCTCTCCATCTCACTGGGCTCGTGAGACAAAAGGATACTAATCACAGATTACTAGCACTGATATGAAACTTCTGGAGAACAACATAAATAAATCAGTGTTGAATGAAAGGGACATAAGTTCAGTTCAGAAGCCTCACCCCATTGCATATATCTATAGTCTCTCCAGCATACACGTTCTGGTATTAGGTGTGAGCATCACAACAGCATTAAAGTCATTAATCAGCTTGCTAATGCCAGAAATAGGATGAAGAAACAGGACCAAGAATATTTCCTCCTCCCCAAATACCAAGCAAGAAGCCTGGAAAGAAATGACAATGAAATGAGAACCCTGGGAGGAAAAAAATGGGGGGTTGGAGGTAAATTAAAACAGGTTCTTGGAGGTTCAGGTTATCCAAGGCATTCAGAAGGATTATATAGTAAGACTCAGGAAGCAGGTGAAATGATTCAGATTGGAGGGAGACGTAGTTATAAAACAGAGTGAACATGAGCTTAGCCAATTTGTTCTAGAAAATAGCAAAAGGTTGCTTGGAAATGAGGACAAAGATGGACAAGTATCGAAGCAATGAAGGTAAATTGCCGTGGATAGACTTGCTAATGTCATACAGAATAAAATTATTTGATTTAATAAGTGTGTAGATGGAGAGGCAAGGGGAGAATGAGAAATCAAAGGTGACCTTAAAGCTGCAAGAGGACAGTTCTGAATAAACAAAAACGGGAGAAAAGATGTTACTTGGGACAGCTAAGAAAGTCCCATCTGAAGAGAGTTTGAAATGGCAAGGTAGCATCAAAGAAGTTCTGTCAGTGGCAAAAATTCACAATAGGAGGAAAAATGTTGAAACTAACAGAAACTGTTTGGGAGGATGAGTTAGTCAAAATAGATACTATAAAGATGAAAGGAGGAGGAGTGAGGGTGAAAACCTGACGGGTGCCGACAGATAGTGCAGAGGGAGTGGGAGGATCTGCCAGAGGAGGTGCTGAAGAGAGCAGTGTTTGAGATAAAAGTAGAAAGCAGGGAACACAGGCTCACCAAAGGATAAGGTGGAGAGGAAGAAGATGTGGAGAAATGCCAGTGGTCCTGAAGGCAGCTTTAAGGAGGATCTGAATTGAAAGAAGCCCTCTGGCTTGGCTACGAAAGAACATTAGTGAAGGGGGTCTCATGGGTACTAACACTAGATAATAAAGAAAGTCTGATAAATGCTAGCAGGGTATGAGTGTTTGTAAGTCTATTTGGGTGTGGGAAAAGCTCAGGGAAGAACTTACAACCACATTTTCAGGCTGACTGAAAGAAGCCAGAAAACTGAGATGGAGCAGCAGAGAAACAGCTAAGGAATAAGAGAACAAGGGACAGTAGGACTGTGTCAAACAGTGAGCACAGAGACAGAACACCAAAGAAATCACCCTCCAAGGCACAGAAAGCAACAAGAGATTGGATTTAACTGACAGACAAACAAAGGAGGTACAAAAATCACAATAGCTTTAATGGTATTTAAGGCGATTTCGCTATTTAATATTAGCAAAGGATTGCACACGTTAAAACTGTCCCCTGCAACTGCAAGATCCAGAAGTATCAATAAATGTACCATATATTACACTGATGCTAAACTTGACCTTGTTTCCTGAAGGAGAGACAGGAGATTAATTTATATGGAAGCTTTCCAGACACTAGAAGTGCAATAGAACCAGACAAAATATCATAAAATCTGTTTCAGTTATGGTGCAATCTAGCCATTAGCATTGAAGTGAATATATTTTGGAGAATCATTAGGGTTGATTAATAGATTTACAGTCCCTGTAAACTACAGAATAAAACTCTATGGGGACCCCTATTTTCAGTCTCTCTTCTTAGGAGGAGACGAAGATGACTACTGAAGCCACATCAGCCTTGAGGCTGAAGTATCAAGGCAGGATGCTTTTGATTTCTCTCAGTTATTAAAAGATCAGCTTAACCTGGCATGGTCTGTGAGGAGAACTTGCACCTCGATGATTAGTTTAGCAAGTCAGCAGCTTGTGAAGAAAACACCGATCTTTCATAGTTTTTCAGTCATTAAATAATCATGATAAAGGAAGCCAGCTTCCAGTTTCTAAGCTACTTGTGGCTTACCAAACAATTTAAGTTGCTCAGAAGGGCTGCTGAAGAGATGAGCTCTATTTGCACCTTGGCACCAAGTGTTTTTGCCCTGTTTCCAAGGTGAGGAGCAACAATGATGCAGTATGCTGTGCTGGTACTCTGGGGCTACATTGATACCGTCGTGAAGGCTACTTCCCCTTACAAATTCAATAATTTTCCCTCAGATATCAAAATATCTGTCACCGGTGCCAACACTGCATGCAGCTGCTGTATGTCACATCCTCGTTGTACACAGTGGAGTGTTAGCAGTGCTAACAATTTTGCATTAGTTGAATATAGAGTAAGTTGTTGACCTATAGCAAACCATTGGCAAAAGTTGTCAAAGTGGCTCATGTCTTAATCTGAAATATAAAAGTGACTTTATGTATCCAACATTGAAAATGCTAGGGCACTCTCCCTACAACCAACAAAAAGTATATCCTTATATATGACACCTAACTCTCCTGCAATTGAACAANCTTTCTAAATATATTGTTCTCTCTTCCTTGTGTAGAAAAGTACCAAATAATAAATAATATTGAGAATAAAAAATGTTTGTTAAAAAAGACCACCTGCCTTACCATAATGAACTTCATTTAGTAGGGCAATGACTTACTTTGTTTACAGAACCACTTGCAGATCAATCTTGTTAAAGATGCTAAGCAAGTAACACATTTTTAAAAAGAAATCATCGTTCAAAGTATTCAAACCAAAAGACTGAATTTTATCCACTTTGAAAATTACTTCTTTTTTTTTTTCAACACAAAATCAGCCACACTAGTCAGCTTTCTATAAAAAATGTCATGGTAGGAGGAAGGTTTCAGATTTTTTTTCAAAGATTGTACATTATTTAGGGTTTAAATACAGAGAGAGACAAGCCTCATTAGGAAGCTAGGTTGATAAAAATTTTCAAGAATCTATGGAAATCTATACATTAATTGATCTGATGATTAATAATGTCATTTTCTCACAACCCTGATCCACTCATATCTAATAAGAGGGAAGAACTTTGCTGAAATTTCAGGTCAGAAAGGGACCCAGATTTCTTTTCCAGAAAATGTTTGTTTTATCTCATTTACATTAGTCTGTCCTAGGGAGAAATACAGAGATATAATTTCTCTACTCTTGTCTTTCATGTAGATGTTGACAGAATTTCTAACTTGCTTATGAAATCTTCACTCTGAGAAGAGTGAAGTATAAGAGAATGATAAAATCTGACTAATGAGTTTTGGCACAAAATGCATGAAAAGCAGAAACATATATGACTGAGAACGATGAAAAGACATGGCATCCTTAGATGCATCAGAAATGTATAGAAAAGACGATGCATTGCATACAGCAACTCACAGAACTTCAGTTTCTCCCATGATTCAGAAACCAGTCATTTGAGCTGGAAAATATCCTAGGCACCAGAGATCCAGGACATACCCACATTGATTTTAATGACTGGAATTCATTAATAATGGTTGGGTGTTTGGCAGAAAATCAGTTCTGATCCAATTACAAGTCCTTGTGAATTAATTCTTGCACAGCAAATGTAGCACATTTGGCCATGTCAACACTATGTGGTGGTGGTTCTTCAGCAGCTAAGAACGAAAAGGCTGAAATGTTTTCCTTACTCAAAATATTACTAGGACACCTGTGCTGAAGGTGCATTGTAACTGGCATTGTTGAAACTTTCATTGCATTTGTTCTGTGAATCATCAAAGGATCATTCTTCAGCTTTCTTATTCTGACTCCTTTAACTAGCAGCTAAATGACAAAATTACGTACATGATCATTTTATAAATGAGAAGAAATAAACCCAGGTCGAACAAATGGAATCCAGGGCTTTGGGATTTATATTTCATTTATTTTAAAACTGCTAGAATTCTATTTATGTCTAACTGGATACTTTGGAAAAATCTATTAGGATATACTTATTTTTAACAACATAACTTTGTTAATACAATTATCTGTCTTTGGGTCCCAGAGCCCTATTGATAGGAGAGAGAAAAGGGAAAAGGGAAAAGGGAAAAGGGAAGAGGTAGGAGAGAGAGAAAGAAGGAGAGGGCGAGGGCGAGGGCGAGGGAGAGGGACAGGGAGAGAAAGCTCATGGCCTTGCAAGCCCTCCACTTGCACTCCTGCTGTGCAGGTAGCCCAGGAGCCCAGAGACAGAGGCACTGCAACACCCATAACAGCCCTGGGGACAGGAGGAAGGACTAGGCAAAGCAGTGTAAAGCTGGGCAAAAGAGCAGGAGTGTGGATAATGTACAGGTATTGACATCAAATGATTTTGATGTAATTGATTATCGGATAAATTTAGAATCACTTGTCCCGCAGTACATTGTTTTGTTGCCCATCACCACTGTAAAGCTTGTGTCAGCTTAGATATGCTAACAGGGGCCTCTAGTGGGAGGACAGCAAATGCCAAAAAATTGCTTTCTTCCAGTGTAGTTAAAATGGCATGATACAAAACCCTCTCCATCAGAGTTGTACCTACAGTGACAGTTCAGTGGATAAGTGGTGTGACTTTTCTTTACCCCATCCCTAGCTGATACTTGATACCACACATGGAAAACCTACGCAGTAGCCAAGCTTGAGATCCTGAGGTTCATGAATCTGAGGTTCATTACAGAGGATGGATGCACTCGGGTACTGGCATCGCAGAGCTACGACCCAGGTCATTCATTCACAGAATCACAGAATCACGGAATCACAGAATGGCTGAGGCTGGAAGGGACCTCTGGGGTCCATCTGGTCCAACCCCTGTTCAGGCAGGGCCACACAGAGCAGGTTGCCCAGGATCACGTCCAGGTGGCTTTTGAATATCTCCAAGGATGGAGAGATTTACTCCTGAGAAGAGCGAGGACAGAGCTAGAAGTGTGCTATGTGTGCACCATGGATGCATGCCCTGGATACTATGACAGGAGATGTGTGAGGTTTGCTGAGCCTTCAGCAGCAGGGCAAGTCAGGATGTGAAGATACTGGGTGGATAAAGACAGTCTTACTGGGATGCTCTACAGCCAACCACTGACAAAAGAAGTTTTTAAAACATCCTTGTCCTCGTGTGCAGGGATTTGAAGCATAAGCTCTGACATTAATCTCTAACATTATCATAATCTTCAGCATTAAATAGTTGATGTTTTATTTCAACTCTACAGGGATTCCCTAGAACTTCTTTCATCAGAAACGGCTAAAGCAGTCCTGGCACAAGGCAGGCATACATAATGTATACTGGGACTGCTTCTTTACTCCGCTGTATCAGTTATTCCAGTGCAAAACTGATATAACAGAGAACTAAGCCTCCAGCCTCTGCATCTGAATTGCCAGGCCTTAGTTTTAGTACAGAAGAAAATAAATCAGTGTATCTGTTACTTAACTCTTATCTCCAGAGGCAAAGTCATTTTGGATAGGTGCCTCAGGGAGCAGAAAAGACAGTGTGTTTTCAGCTTTTGTGATATTTGTTGCTTCTTGGATCAGAAGATTACACAGTAATCTCAACAATAAAATGAACTCCAAGCAATAATAATCCTCTGATGTTTTAGCTGTCCAAGATCCAGTAAAGAAAAACCTCCTTAGTGAAGACTGAATAGAAATAGGAGGTGATGAAGGGGTTAATTTGGATGTAATTTTATTCTTAGGGTGATTTGATTCACGACTGAGAGCAACATTAATGAAGAAAATGAATTGAAGCTGTCCAGCTCCTGACAAGACTTGAGCTACATCACTAGCAAAGGTCCTGTTGAGAAGCCTACAGCAGTGGACCACGATCCGCAGGACACGTGGCCAGTGGGCTGGCAGATGTGACCATTGTACACGTGTGGTCCTCAGCAGCAAGTCCTGGAAAGGCATTGCGTGTCTCTGCTCCCTTCTTTCCCACCATCGCTTCTCTTTGTCGCTGCCTCTGTGTCTTCCTCCACCACCAAACGTTGTTTTTCCCCTGGTTTCTGAAAGGATATGCAGGTATAGTCTTGGATATGAACCTGTTTAAGTGACAGTCTTTCCCAAAGCTAACTCCTGTGAAAAACAAGTAGATGCTTAGAGAAAAACATTAATTCTCTTCACTCTTGTTTATGTTGCAAAATAATAGCCCATTTTATACACACACAACTATAAGGGCCTCTCTCTCCCCCTGAACAAACATATGCTGACACTTGAATGGTTGTGGTTAAACTGATGAGAGAGCTGGAAGTACAAACTGCTGGCGTAAAGAGGGTTTCCGAGCCAGGTATGTGTTTCTCACAGCTGTTATATTTTCCATAGCAGGCATGAAATTTACTCTTTGAAAATACACTTCCTTTTCTGAAATTGTTATTGGCTTTGAGAAAAATAACATGTTTCAAGCTTTTTTTGTGCACGGTAAGGAAACACAAACAGGATACAAACACATTTAAAAAAATTCTCTGCAGGTCACCTTTAAAAGCCTGCAATTTTCTATAGGAGGACTCTGCTGCATTTTCTTCCATTAGATTCCTTCTGTCTCATGTCTTCTCAGAGCTCTGTTATCTGCTATGTGTGAGAAGGTATCTCAGCAATATAAGATCACACTGGGGACAAGATTTTTCCATGAAGTGACACACTATCACAGTGCAAACAGTTTTAGGAATCATCTGAGCCAGAGTCAGGTACTAATTTAGTTTTGGTGATAATCTTAAAAGGTGTGTTACACTGTTTTAGGAGGACAAGGAAAAAAAGAAAAAACTTAAGATACTTAAAACACAAAACTTGAAAATGCCATGGGAAACAAACTGTAGAGATATACTTTTTCATACAGGTATATTTTAAAAATATGCTAGTAAATAGCTATAAAAATATACCTAAAGATTAAAGTTGTTTTCTGTATTTACATGTCTTTTCCGGTAGATGTTCAAAGCAAGATCTAGCTGAAGAAAATGAAACAGCTGATAGAAGAGCCCCTTCATGCTTTCCTTTCTACATAGGACAATCTTCCTCAGCTACAACGTGTTGGCTGTCTTGTCATGCAGATCTCTTCCTAAAATGCAAGTCTGCAGCCAGAGCTATCAATGGTAATGTCTCAGTAAACACTCCAAAGGGACATTTATCTGCTCATCGAGGGTGCACTTACCTTTACAGTTGTTATCTCAAAGTTGGCTATCTAGTTTAAACCAGTTGTCCAGGGAACCTCTCCAGTCAGTGGAGGGAGACAAGTATCTTCAAAGGGCGAAGATACAGATCTTAAGATGTGTGTTTAGCACAAATAAGTTGGACAGCTGTGTAGATGTGCCTTGTCAGCCCACTAAATGTGAAGACAGCTTGCTTAGACTATCTGAACTTTCACATGACTGCAGTTCGGTGAGATAAAGCCCACAAATGGATTGCTGCACGGGGGGCTTCCTGCAAACCATAAGGCCCAGATTCACTCCTCCTTTGTCTAGGTACATCTCCAAAGTACCTAGGAAGAGTCACTTGCCTGAGGGACCTTCTACAGTGACTGGAGAGTGACAGACACATCCTAGGAGTGAGCCATACCCTTGGTCTCTGGATGTGACAAAGACTGCTCAGACCACCTAAGATCTGCTGACACACTTCAGCAGGAGCAAAGAGTGAGCCTTTTCCATTTCAGGCAACCTGGACAAGCAGTTAGCATTACATGGGATGAATCCTAGCTTAAACCCCACCGAACTGTGGATTTCCAAATATGCTGTACGTGAGCACTACCTGCAATGTCATACTTTGCTGCAAGATAAACAGTACTCGATAATAACCTCGTAAGGCAAATCCATAACTGTCTGAAATAGTAGCTCCTGGAGAGTTTTTGTAGAAGAGCAAACCAGATGTTGACTTTATGGGTGTGATAAACTGTTTTAAAAAATCATAGTACAATAGGATTTCAGCTGTTAGCACAGATTCTGCTAAGTCATCCACATATGTCCATGGAGAGAAGTTGTCCTTAATGACTACACTTCTGCTTATTTTTAAGTGGCAGCTTAAAAACATTAGGTCAGCATGAAGACCCAGCTGCTTTCCTACTATGCTTATTAATTTCAGTACAGAGGCATTTTAGCTTTTTTTTTTTTTTTTTCCATTCAGATGTCTTTGCACCATATTGCCCAGGATTTCTGCTTGCAATAGTGTGGTACAGAGAGATACCTACAGAACTTGTTTGTCAGACAAAAGCTACTGAAGTGTTTCTAGTCCAAAGCTTGTCCTGGAAAGTGCCAAAGTATCCAAACCAAGTATCTAGACCTGCAAACCAGGAGTTTGATTAACCCCATAACCTCAAGTTATAGTTTAGCATTCCTGTCCACCCCACAACCTCTGCTCACCTGTAATGCCACTCTCAGGAGTAAGCAGACTCAGCTGAATGAAGAAACACCCTTCTTTCACCAAACTCCTCTAGTCCAAGTCCTAGGACTAGTCCAAGTCCTGCTCCGAAGTGCAGCTCCTCAGTTATTTATGCTATTGCTAGTTTAACCGCTGGTATCTCAGTCCTGTTGCATCATGGCACAGAAAGGTCAACACTGGTGCTAAACTTGTCTGGCCTCCACTGTGCAAAGACCCAAGGCCAGATTAGCCCAGTGCCCCAGCTTCACTCTGTACGAATCTCCTTAGTCAAAATCAGATCCTCTCCTTCCCCTTCTCCCTCTCCTTCCCCTGAGCCTGCATCTCCTTACCAAGCTGTCCACAGGGTCATGCAGGAGGTGCTCACTGCAAGGCACCTCCTGCTCATTCATTCCATTTCACCTCTAAGGTAAAGACAGGATTCTACTAAAATCTAAGGAAAACATAGGCATAAAGAGAAATTGTGACTAACAAGCAGTGTAATTTATAGAAACAAATCAGACTAAAATCTAGTTTTCTCCCTACAGACAGAACAGAGATTTCTACACTTCTAAATAATATTCTTACAACACTTACATGCTGTTTCATACAAATTGACTTCTAGGCTCTCCTCTGGGTCACTGTGGACATTTTCCAATCACCAGTGATTTTCACGTGCTTGCCTACACCCTGATTTTTTTCAGTGGTAAGGTAACAATATGAAGATAAACTTACCTTGAAGGAACGTTAAAACCAAATTTATAACATCATGTGGTGTTTAAATGCTGGGAGGTGAAGATCTTATATACATGAAGTTTACTGGAAATCACAGAGCTAAGGGATTTCTGCCTATTAGTTATGACAGCTCTGGCAATATTTAGATTTTGAATCAGAACTTAGGTGGTTTCAGTGACATGAATTTTATCTTGAAAGGAATATTATCACACCACTGGCAAAGAGTACTTGGTTTCTACATAAGAAAAACTTAATTTTAATAAAAAGTATACAGTAATGTGCTGACTAGCTGAACTTCTCTGCTGTGCTGAAAGATTGTATAAGATTTATGCAAAACCTTATTTTGAGGATACATAAAGACCCCAGAATAGGATGTGAGGGGGTGTGTATACATATATGGCTTTCATCCTAAAAACACTATACTGATAAAGGCAAGAAAAAAACTAGGATTGTTGTGCCCCAGTTAGACTGTTAAATGTTCACACTAATACATATACTTACCAACTGAAAAAATAGCTCTTGATGTTTAGATTGTTATATATTGGAGTTAGAGATAAGCAGGATTTGTCAGAGTGAAACTAGAATGTATAGGTAGGTAAGCAGGTAATTATAAACTAGTGTTGTTTCCAAATTTTAACCAAAGGCAATTCATCTATTTCTTGGAATAGAGGGAGCCACAATATAGTAAAAATAGTTATTTACTCCATGTTAAACAATGTAGGTGATTTAGGAGCTTTAGTTTCCAATGGCTTGGAGCAAAATTAGCAGCCTGGCATAGTACAAGTATGGTCCTACTGATCTGTCTTTGGCTTTCTCTGGGAAATGCTGCCCACAGTAGAACAAGCTGTTAGCCTGAATTTGGAAGGAAATGAGGCTTATTCAATTAAGGTATCTGTCAATCCTTTCCTAGTAACTTTTGAACCAGATGGCCAGTTAAAAAAAAAAAAAAAAAAAAGTCAAGGGGACAGAAGTTGCAGCAGCCTGAAGTTCCTAAAAGCTTTCAGAAAAGAAGCAAATACAAAAATAAGGGAGAACTAAATGTTGCATACCCAGTGGAGAAGGCAAGTACCTGTTTCATTTAGCCTGCCAGGCAGCCCCGCAGCACGGGCATGCTCAGCCAGTTAGCATCCCGGCAGTTCAGGACCAGCCACAGTGCATCCTTTCTCTTGCCTTGGCCACAGGAGGAAGCTGAGGACAAACAAGGCTTAAGGGACACGAGGGGGGAATATTTCGACAAAATACAAAGCGATAGGGGCCATGATGGAGGCCAGTGCTCTTGCAGGTGAGGGTGGAGGGAATACGTAGTAACACAGACACAAATCGATAGGAGATGATATTTAAGTCATTCTGCTGCTTATTAAACATAATTATCATAGTACCACATGTAAACCTTTTCACTGATATTTGGCAAGAAGTTCACAAAAAATTGAGATATGTAAATACATATACACATACATACACACATGTATGTATTTAGACCTGATTAACCCTACTTTATCTGAACCTCAGGTATATAAAGATATTTCTGGTGGCAACAAGAAGCATATGTTAGGCAAAGGGAAGAATAAAAGTAAGAAGCGAAAATTCTCTTTTTCTTTCCTAAGTGTAAGAAGAAACTTTGGCTTGCATTATTTAGATTTGAAATACTACTTGTAACTTTCTTAATATATCTATTGCTGTGCCCATAAAAGCCCTTCCAGCAATATAAGCTGATTCTAAAATACCTACAACATTACCAGAGCCAAGAATTCCTTTATCTTCTGCATCACCTCAATAGAAGATGAGCTTGAAAAATGTTCAGTAATGTAACAGATGAGTTTGCAGACCTACAAAGAAGGAAAACCAGTACAGCAATGCCATTTTATTTTACTGCATCCTTTATCATTGAGGATTATACCTGAATTTCTCCTACTGCTTTCACATTGCTGCTATTTCTATTAGACAAAGCAATGTATACTCTATATCAAAATGTCTTATCGTTGTATCACAGAAGAAAACACTGACCAGTTATAGATGTCAACAGAAGATGCTGGAAGCCCAGCAGTAAATGATTATGGGATAAACAATTTGGAGATAAGATAACCTGCATGTAGGAAAAAAATTTCCCTCATTTTTATAACACAGTCGTAGTGGCTTTGTACAATGACATACAGGGTTTGTATCACTGGAGAAAAATCTGTCTAAATGTGGGAATGTTATCTATATTAGTATCAAGTCTTTTATGTACCTTACTTAGCCCTTGACCTGAGTCTGCCCATGAGTGCCATGGGTCCTATACAACCTGCTCTAGGTGACCCTGCTTGAGCAGGTCAGACTGGATGATCTCCAGAGGTCCCTTCCTACCTTAACCTTTCTGTGATTCTGTGGGTCAGTCTTGCATTATATGCTTCCTGTTTTCTTTTATTAATTTTATAAATTTTGCCTTCTAATTGCATTGGGGGTTCCACTGCAATCTTTCGCTAGTGACCACACCTTGCAGCCTGTTACAAACTAGGGGCAGGCTGTGACCCCATCTCCTCATCAGTCTTACACATTTTTTGACCTTCTCTTGGGCTAAAAGGCCTAGTCAAGTAACTTAGACTAAACATATGACTTTTGGACAACGTAAGCAAGATAAACTCCACTGGAAAGTTCAAATCCCAAAGAAGTAAATAAAACCTTTCCCATTGATCTTTCTGGACAGTGGCTGGAGGCATTAAATACTTTACTGTTTCCTGGCACCCCAGGTCTCTGGTAGGCTAATGGGTTGTATATTCCTCTTTTATCACTTGCCTTACAGTATGCCTTGCCTAACTCCTACTCTGATCCAACCCCTCCTTTCTTTTGATCTCACTTTGATTGCTTTGCTCCTTTGCTGACTGGATTCTCACAGCTTATGGGGAGCTGTGATTGAGCAAGCAGTACAGAAGTAGGCACTTTACACTGTAATTTAGGAACAAATATAATCATCCCCACCACAGTAAGAGAGTTTAGAAAAGGTCTAAGACATATTACCATGGCATTTTTTTTTTGTACTGAAAAGATAACAAAATAGCCTAAACGCACTTTAACTATCTGTATTTGAAATAGACATGCTCTTCTTGAATAGAGTTTATCTGTAAAGGTTTAGGAAATAAAATTGTAGGTTTTAGGAATGTAGAATAGGAAACAATCTGCCAATCAGGTTATATTATCCCCTTCATAAACTAACTGAGCTTTATATTAAAAACAGAGAGTTCTTTTGACTCCTGCATTTCCTATCCTACAGTCACAGTCTTCTGACACTTGGAAATTTCAATTTCTAGCCTCAGTTTTCCTGTGAAAAGTTTGTGTATGTTTGAGTTGTAACTGCCAGTTGCCTAAACTGAATCTTCACCTTCTCTAGCATTTACCTCTCTGGCCAAAAAAAAACCCATCATATCCCTCTGCTTTTTTCTTAACTTAAATAAACCAATCCCTTTATTCTCTTGACATAAATACATTTCCTGTTCTCCTGATTCTCTTACTACTCCCACCTTCCAGTACTGCAGTTCAAGTCTGTCTTTCTAGCAATGGAAGACTGTAAAGATGATACTCATGCCAACAGAAAGGCTATGTAGCACCAGGGCATGGTCTTGGGCACAAATACAGGATCATCCATGCTATCAGAATGCTAGTCTGTTCCCTGGCACAATGTTAGCCCTTGCCATCCAACATTCCTCCGGACAATACACAGTTTGGGGGACAGCACAAGTCATGGCAATTCCCATTAGATGCTCTGGGATGAAACCTAGGCTTTTTGGGGGAGTGATGGTGAGGGAGGAAGGAATGCGATTTAAGCTTACAAGCCCATTTATTTACTAATATAGATATATGTTAGCCACAGCAGTCCAGACATTAATGAGACTTCATTTACATGCTGTCAGTGCCTCCATTGGAAATACTTTGATGGAGTTAATGATTGCATTTGCTGTTTTCATAGACACAATACATGGATTACATCACATCAAGGCCCCTAGAAGCTGCTTTTGTTTACACTGCCATTTAATTAGAGCTGAACTAGTTTCTGATCACTCATTTGAAAGTAATTTTCCATGATCACTTTTTCAATAATGTCACATCACAAAACAAAACAACTGCAAGATAGTAGCATTTCTGATTGGTTCTGTGACTGTTTGGTGCATGTTCTTGTCAGATACCAGGCTCAGAAATATCTAATTTTTACTATTTGTTCTCCAATCTATACCAGAATGACAGACTAACACTTAAATGAATTGCATCTACGTCTAAATTGAAACCTGAGGGGAGATCTCTGGCAAACTTCTACCACTCCTTTCAGGAAACATTCTTTTTTTTTTATCCACCATGTCATCAAGGATAGTATAACTATTTTTTTCTTCTTTGAAACCCCCTTCTAACTCAATTATAGTCTCTAACAGTTAGTGATCTGTTCTATTCCACACTGCCTTTAACATTTTTTCCTGAAGAAGTGATTTCCAGTTACTTATTTCTGAACATTTTATACTTTACAAAAAATATTTCTATTCACTGTGTTCCTGTTGTTCCTATAGCATCCAGTTTCATGGTCTGTGCTGGTTGTTCTCATTTCTTTTCTTTTGTGTGACCATCAGGTGAATGCAAAGTGATGGATGAGGTGCAAGATCAGCTCAGGAAGCCCCCTGAGCACATCAGCACAGGGCTGGTCAAAGGTTTACTGACAGCACAGCTCAGGCAGCACAAGGGGGCCCAGACTGAGCAGAAATAGGACCCCAGGTGGTGTCCCAAGGGGTCCCAGGTGAGGCTGGTCAGGGCACTTAAGGCTTATGTGTGCACTCAGGGCCCTAACACCCACAGCATCTTTCACATGGATTTGTTAGAGTGTTGCAATGTTATTTTCTATGCATCCAGTTGATTTTTTAAAACCTCCAAGGACACAGACTCACAACTGCTTGGGCAACCTGTTTTAGGGGATTAACCACATTCATGGTAAAGCTTTTTCTTGTCATTTGACTGTGCTGACCCTGTCTGTTCTAAAGCCCCTTTTAGAAAGTGGAAGACTGCTCTCAGATCCCACCTGAGCCTTCTCTTCTCTACGCTAAAGAAGTCCAGTTCCCCTTACCTATCCTTCTACACCATATGCTCAAACTCTCTCACCAAATGTTTTAGTAGTCCTCTGCAGTGTGTTGACATCTCTGTCATATGGGGTAGAGCCCAGCCTTTATAATGTGCTTGAGATGTGACCTCATCTGTGTTGAGTAGATGGTAAAAGGAGAAAACAAATGGAAGCTAAATGAGTAGAGGCTAAATGGAGAGAGATGCATTTCCCAACCATCTCCTCCTAGCTTGCCATAGTCATTCCTGGTCTCTTTCAAGTCATTTCATTTGTTACCAGAAGAGCGACAATCAGAGGAGACTCTTGTGTTTCATCAGTCTACCAATGTACATCAAACTACAGCCTGGTTTATCTTCAAGACTGCTGTAACAGCCAATATGTCTATAGCTTGCTTATGACCTTGGTATATAAAAATCTCTAGTATCTTCCACTTATATGCTTCCAGGCACCCTCAGCTTATTATATATGTAGATGTAATGCAACTTATAACATTTATTGATCATCTATTAATTCCACATGAAGTATTTATAAATACACCTTTCATATAAAGCATGATTCATTCATCTACAGAAATTTATTGTTTAGGGGGTTGTTTTATATATATAAAAAAATCTTTATTATTAGCAGAATGAAATTATGGTATCCTGTAAGAATCATTCTTCCTTCTAAAGACAGAGAAACTATGTGGACATGTCCAATAGTACTAGAAATAGGATAGTATATCTATTATACTGTATTGGCAATATATATTTTTTCATGGCTGAATACCGCTTGGCTTCATTCTTTAATTAATGGTTATTTGGATCTACCATATTGCTCTAACTTCTATCATAATTCTCTGTAAATCATTTAGTCCACTTAAGTGGTTTAATTAATTGTTACTTGATTGGAGAAACAAATATAGCCATACCTATATACAAGTGTAAAATATCTAGGAGAAAATTTTCAAAGGATAGCCCCATACATTTGTACTGAATAATATTTAAATGACCGCTTAGAACAGTAAAGTAACACAAATAGGGATTGTGAAATTAAGAACTCACAAATGGAAAGTGCATAACTAAAGAAAAAGGTCATTCTGTGAGAAAACTGCATTTTTGTTCCTAAAAGTAAAAGACTTCAAGACCTGATACTGATCTGATATGAAATAATGTGTCTCTACTAACTTCTAGTACTTGATTTATCAACAGGTTGATTTATGCCACTGGGCAATCTTGCCCAACATCCATTAATGTCACATAGTTCAACTCAGAATCTCTATTCCACATTTTTTCTTAAGACTTCAGCCTTGCCTACAAGAAGGTTACCTTGCAGTAAGAATATTCATTATAGTCATGTCATACTAATGGGGATGCTTCATCTATGCTCAATGAGCTTTCAAACTCCCCTTTCAAACACAATGCATTGTGGGACAGCTTCTATGGAGACCTGAAGTATACTTAACAGAAGCCAGGTACGTGGGAAGAAAATGTAACTTTGAGAATGTAATCAAATTTTTAAAGTGGCAGGATTTGTTTGCAACCATTACTTACAACTTTGTGAAAGTATAATCCTGATATAGCTTTCCATACTCTTTCAAAAGATTCTTCCATGCTGCAATGGCAGCGTTTGGGAGTAGGGTACAACTTGTACCTTCTGCCTGTGAGATGTCACCACTGGATGACTGCACCTTTGCAGGACAGACACAGCCGTGGTTGACTCTGGTTTTCAAGACAGCAGCTATCTCTTGCCACTGTATTGCCAGAGACAGATAATGCCCATGGGAATGGCTGTTGGAATAGCTTCATTCTGCGCAAAACTCTTCCTAGACTTGTGAAAAGTGCTGCTAGGTACAGATACATTTGATACAATTAGCAGTGCAGCTGTAATCTAACCAGAAGGAAAATGGGTACTTTCCTGGTGATCTGTGCAGAGCCCGCCTCAGTGGCAGCACAGTGTAAGAGCTTCTTTGCGTCTGCTGAAACTTGTGGCTATTTTCCTCTGAAAGCTCAGCACTCCACATTGCTTCTGGTAAGTTATGGTGAGGCACAGAGCCCACTCATCTTGTGATGAAGACAGGTGCTATTATTTAATATATGTTTTAGGGGCTTGTCATTCTCCAGGAAACAGTTAGTAGCTTTGCCACATCTTGGTGTACATCATCTGAAAGATCCTTTTATAGTCATTGCCTGCACTATGGCTACCACTCTGAGCAAATGGTGGAATGCGGTAAAGCATAATTTGGAAATCCTATAGGTGCGTATTTGCCAAAGCATGTGATTTGTCTTCTTTGACAATTTTAACTCAAAAAGGTATGCCTACCAACATAGCACAGCTATACTATAAGTAGAGTAGATAAGTAAAACAATGGTTTGATATAAACATAACTTTTAGGTCAACACATGGAAAATAATAATAACATCAATTAACACCACAGGGGGCTGAGAAGTTAGGTAACAGGGAGGGAGGTAAAACTGAACTGCCTAATGAGCAACAACAATATGGTCCAGTGGTCCCACAATATATCCTTAACACTCCCATTACGAATTCTAAAATTTTCTAATCCATCTAGTTACTACAATATGGCAAAATCTACTTGATTTGTATTTTATCTTCTGGAGATGTTCCAGCCTCAGACTGACAGTTAAAGTAGGTTTCACGATTCCTAAATAATTTTAACTATGTACATTTAAAAAAATAAAAAATAAAAATCTTTATTTAGAGAAATACATGCTGGGTTATAATGAGCAAGAAATAGTGTAACTCCTTGTGCATTTTATTTTGGGAATGCTTTCAGACATCAATAAGAATTTTCATACACATCAGCATTATACCCCTTTCTGGTTCTATAAATCAGGTAAAATGATAATAAACATCATTTTAATATTAAACTACTTCCAGGGCAAGTATGACATGAATATCATCATGGTGATACAATCTGATGTACACTTTCACTATTACAAAGTTTACATTAATGCAAGACTGTTCTCAATGAAAATGGTATAGATCACCAGCACTCAAGATATGTGTAAAGTTGGTGGATTTGATTGAAAATCTATTTAAAAATCAATGTTTATTTTGTATTTCTGATGCTCATCTCCACCCTCCCCTTTCCCTGCAGCGCTGTCCCTGCGCTCTTTTCCCTGGTCCATCCACTACCAGTCAGGTTCCTCCGTTTCACCATTCTGATCAACTTTAAAGTTAAAAGTGACCACAAATTACAGCTTGCAGGTTGGGAGGAGAAAGGCAGAGGTGTGTGGGAAGAGTATAACAGAAGATAGGAGAGGAGAAAGACTGGAACTGACCAGCAGCTTGAAACCTTCAGGTCCAAGAGACCATTACTGGCATTTATGGATTAAAACTGAAATATATTAAGCTCTAGTACATAAGATAAGCTGCATCTGATAAGCCGCAGCTTAAAGGAAGAGTCTTTCCAGAAAATTAGATTACAGTTGGCTAAATGCATATTTAAGTTTACTGGAAATAATATGTATTGGGAAGATAAAGGAAGGACACTTTCAAAGTTTTCCTTCTGAATAACAAAACCCTTTTAAATCTTTTAAAAATTGTTCAGCAGAAGTGGGTTGATATCTACATTTGAGTGAAAAGGCCAGTACAAGAATGCCGAGTCTATAGAAAATTTGAAATTCTTATACCATTTCTCCTGGGCTGGAAAAATAGCCATTTTAATTCTAAGGAGACACTGAAAACCCCAATAGAGACAAGTTTATTTGCTAATACTACCCAGTATTAGCAAACACCAAGAGCTGAATTTCCATTGTCATTTCACAAATCTAGACATTTTTTTCCTCATTTATGTCTCTTTGTGTTCCCCAAAAGAAATAAAGTGGTAGGAAACATCTTTGACCTGCCATGTGAAGAATTCCCAGCAAATATAAAACCTTTCTGCCTGGAGGTACTGGTAAAAGGATAGACTGTGACCTGGTTACCTGGGATATGGTTACCCGGGTTGGAGGCACTCAACTTTTTTGCCTCGGTGTTCACCAGCAAGTGCAAGAGCTCTAACCACACCACAGAAGGCAAAGGCAGGGACTGGGAGAATGAAGAACTGCCCACTGTAGGAGAAGATCAGGTCTGAGACCATCTAAAGAACCTGAAGGTGCACAAGTCCATAGGACCTGTTGAGATGCATTCAAGGGTCCTGAGGGAACTGGCAGATGAAGTTGCATATGTCATCATATTTGAGAAGTCGTGGCAGTCTGGTGAAGTTCCCACTGACTGGAAGAGGGGAAACATAACCCCCATTTTTAAAAAGGGAAAAAAAGAAGACTCGGGAACCACAGGCCAGTCAGTCTCATCTCTGTGCCTGGCAAGATCATGGAGCAGATCCTCCTGGAAACTGCTAAGGCACATGGAAAATAAGGAGGTGATTGGTGCACGGCTGCACTAAGGGCAGATCGTGCCTGACAAATCTGGTTGCCTTCTATGATGGGGTTAACAGCATTGGTGGACAGGGGAAGAGCAACTGACGTCATCTACCTGGCCTTGTGCAAAGCATTTGACACTGTCCCGCACAATATCCTTGTCTCTAAACTGGAGAGACATGGATTTGATGGATGGACCACTCAGTGGATAAGAGATTGGCTGGGTGGTCACACTCAAAGAGTTGTGGTCAATGGCTCAATGTCCAAGTGGAGATCAGTAATGAGTGGTGTTCCTCACGGGTTGGTATTGTGGCCGGTGCTGTTTAACATCTTTGTTGGTGACATGGGCAGTGGGATTGAGTGCACCCTCAGCAAGTTTGCTGANATTATCACCATCTGAGGCTGGTGAAGGCCATTATGGCCTACTGGTGCAATCAGGGCCAGGAACCCAAGCACAAGGCTGGGTGGAGAATGGACTGAAAGCAGCTCTGAGGAGAAGGTCTTGGGGGTGTTGGTTGATGAAAAGCTCAACATGACCCAGCAATGTGCGTTTGCAGCCCAAAAAGCCAACCGTATCCTGGGCTGCATCAAAAGAAGTGTGGCCAGCAGGTTGAGGGAGGTGATTGTCCCCCTCTGCTCTGCTCTTGTGAGACCCCACTTGCAGTACTGTGTTCAGCTCTGGGTCTCCAGCATAAGAAGGACATGGACCTGTTGGAGCGAGTTCAGAGGAGGGCCATGAAGATGATCAGAGGACTGGACACATCTCTCCTATAAAGACAGGCTGAGGGAGTTGGGGTTGCTCAGCCTGGAGAAGAGGAGGCTCCAGGAGACCTTACAGCAGCTTTCCAGGACGTAAAGGGAGCCTACAAGAAAGCAGGAGAGGGACTTTTTACAAAGGTAGGTAGTGATAGTACAGGGGGTAATGGTTTTAAACTGAAACAGGGTGGATTTAGATTAGATGTTAGGAGGAAATTCTTCACTCAGAGGGTGGTGAGGCACTGGACCTGGTTGCCCAGAGAAGCTGTGGATGCCCCATCCCTGGAAGCGTTCAAGGCCAGGTTGGATGGGGCTTTGGGCAACCTGGTCTAGTGGGAGGTGTCCCTGCCCATGGCAGGGGGGTTGGAACGAGATGATCTTTAAGGTCCCTTCCAACCCAAACTATTCTATGACTTTATGATAAGTATGACTGTGACTGTCCTGACTTTCTTATTTGATGGGTCAAAAAAACAGTTTATCTGGCAGACATGTTGCTAGTAGTTTGTAGTGATTCAGCAAAATAGCTTAGATTGGAAGGAACTGGAAGACGGGTGTGTGACTTATGATCTGGATCTCAAATTCCAATGTTTACCAGGGAAAAATGATTACTTCAGTTATTCAAAATGAATTACAATATGTTGTCCCCTCTATGAAGAGAAAGTTATTTATATGTGAACTAAGCTGTTCTGCACTTTAAAATTATGGGTATGTTGCCTGATAGATACACTTGGCTGAAGCTGGAAATGAAAACAGGCTTGTTGCCTCAGTTTCTATCTAAATGTCACTGCATAATGTGGTCTGCTATATGCCAGCGAGAGTGTACATAACACTCACAAGTTTGCTTTTTAAAGTACCATCTGGAATGCATGTGGCTAAGCAGAGCCAGAGGTAAAATTCAGCAAAGTACTGAGTGCAGCATACAAATCAAACTGCATGCTTCTTTTCTTGTGGTATTTTTTTAGAAAAAAAAAAAAATGGGGCAGGAAGATGAGTTACACAGTCTGTTTGAGGTCAGGACATTCAGGCACTTTCCAATCCAGGTGAAAAGAAAACTGTAAATAAACATTTGTAATGGAGAAAAATTACTTTTTCGAAGAATTGATCTTCATGAGAACTAAAGTGCAAAAAGTTACACTTGAAAAATAATGTGCTTTATCATAAGCATTTGAAGCAGTCATGCAATAATTTAATATATGATTAATAATGAAGAGAACTCATTTATGTTTGTTATAACTGATAGGTCAGTGGGTGGAACTCAATGGACAGGAGTTCCAATGCCCTGTATTTTAGTCTTCCTTGTTTACTGCACTATAATTATTTTCATTTTTAGTAGAATACCTGAAAATTATGCAGAAGTTTAAAATAATTGACTTGCTCATGAAGTGCATTCATCTCCACAGTAAAAATGAAACATTTTTATATTGGGCAATTAACCTTAGTTTTGGACCATGCAAAGGGACTGTCTTGGTTTTAATTTTGATGGAAGGAAGCATTCTTGATAGTTGAAGCAGAAAAGTACCTAACTAAAACAACTTGGAAAAAATAAGCCATATTAAATTAGACTGACACCATTTTATAATACATTCAAGAATAAACTAGAGGACAAGATTATAGACTGATCTTCACAGTAGTCATACTGCCGTTAGAAACAGATGTGATAACAATTCAAATACTTCAGATTTAAACTGAGCCAAATTTAGACTATAAACTCTCTGGGATTTGCATATACATGCTTCTTTGAAGTATGCATTTTTAAAGCCTTATAATAAGTAAGTATGGAAAGACTGGAAACTAAACTTTGGAAGAACTGCAATATGTGTCTACAGAGAGTCACCTGGAAAGGATTGGACCTATGTACTAGGTTTATGCTTTTAATTAGATGGTAGGTATTACCAAAAACTTAACATTAAACATCCTAGATTTGTTTTCAAAAAATGTCTTTAATAGACAGAATTGCTTGCTTAAGCAGTTTATAGCATGAGAAAAAAAAGCGCCATATTTTAGTATTTTTTGAAAAAAAATGGGCAATTATTAAGGAAATGGTAATGATGAATTAAAAAAAAATCATAATTCTTTCCCATAGGTAATTTCTGTTATCAGTCATATGCAATTTGATCTTTTCTTCTGGACAAACAACTAGCATACACTGGCCAACGCTAGCTAGAAAAGTAATCTTGACCAAAAGCCACTAATATTCAGTACGTGCTGAGAAAGGGAAAGGTGGATTTCTTATTAAAATGCATGCAACTCTGAAATAAGTACTTAGCATTGCATAAGTGAAAGCAAGGATTCGCTATAGACTTTTCAGTAATAATGTAGGTTGGGGCATAAAGAGTTTAGAGATCCGACTCACACAGTTGTGCTTTGAAGAAGCCCCATTACAAATACAGCTGAACAAGAAAAAAATATGGCTTTGCTGGTATGGCTTATTTTTTTTTCCTGTGAGTTATTGTTTTCCCATAGCAGCAAACGATGCATCTTTGCTAGTCCACACTTTTGGTGGGTGCTTGATTTGATGCAATCCAGTATATCAGCAATGTTACACTGATTTAAGAATTTCTAATCTGGGGTCCAGTGGACTATAACCTAGACACTCACTGGTTCGGTGTCTGGACTACTAAATCATTTCATACGGGAGTAGAGGAGCAAATAAATAGTGGTGGTACACCTGATGTTTTCTTGCAGAAAAACACCTTGAAACACTACAATACCTAGCAAACTCAATGGGGGGTGTATGGAGAATCAACGTGTGTTTTGAATAAAGTTTCTAATGAGACATTATTAAATGAATGCTGAAATCTGCAAAATTGAGTCTGAGGAGAGGATCTAGACTCTTGAACCTGCATATTTTTACATATTATTTGTTGATATTATCATCCACTAAGATATGATAGGTTCACAAATAGCGGTAACACTTTCTAAACCCTTGGTAGAAAGATTTTCTAGGTATTCTAATATTTCAGGTTTTTTTTTGTGAACCTATGCCCTGTTACACCCCCCCCCAAAAAAAAACCAACAAAAACAACAACAACAACAACAACAAAACAAACAAAACAAACAAAAAAAAAAACAAGAAAAAAAATTTCTTAAAGGCTATTTTAATAACTTTAATGTATTTTGGTTTCCTTCGGGCTAAAAACTGTTTCTTGTTGAACCAGAATGTTATTTTATATACTCAAAATTTCAGACTTGCTGGTGTCTCAGAGTGAAGACCAGAAAAATTTTATTCCCAAAAATAGCCTCCTTGCTTTCCCTCCCTTTTTGTTAGTCATCAACTCCTGTTTAAGCTCAGCTGTAGCCACAGTTCTCTATCATTGGTGGCTACCACAGACTGTCAAAATCAAAACAAGAAAACCATTTCAAGTCCCGTTGAAGTCAAATTACTCCAAACAAAGAAAAATGCAAGATGGTGCATGCAGGTGTTCCTAAAGTAGTCAACACAGCACAAAAGAAACACCTGTGGTGTCCCAGATGGCAGGAATACAGTGTAAAGCTCAAAAAGAACACCCCAAGCGTATTGACCTCTTCAAGGAAGGAGGCTGTAAAAAGGGGTATTTATTTTAAATGAAAGCCATTTTTTACAAGTTAACTAAAAATTCAGTGTCGCCTTCTTGATTTCAGTAAAGCATTTGACACCGTCTCCCAGCAGCATCCTCGCAGCCAAACTAAGGAAGTGTGGTCTGGACGATCGGGTAGTGAGGTGGACTGTGAACTGGCTGAAGGAAAGAAGCCAGAGAGTTGTGGTCAATGGGACGGAGTGTAGTTGGAGGCCTGTATCTAGTGGAGTCCCTCAAGGGTCGGTGCTGGGACCAGTACTATTCAATATATTCATCAACGACTTGGATGAGGGAATAGAGTGCACCCTCAGCAAGTTTACTGATGACACAAAACTGGGAGGAGTGGCTGACACGCCAGAAGGGCTGTGCTGCCATCCAGCGAGACCTTGACAGGCTGGAGAGCTGGGCGGGGAGAAATTTAATGAAATATAACAAGGGC
>VXAA01003830.1:491011-536535 GCA_013399115.1 Anseranas semipalmata | reverse complement strand
GGCGGCGGCACGGGCAGGCCCCGCGGGAGCGCGGCGTGCGGCCGGGGAGGGCCCGGGGGGTGGCGGTCTGCGAGCCTGGGCCGGCCCCGCGCACGGAACCGCGGTGGTTTCCCCGTTTCCACGGGAGAGCCGGGTCGCTGAGGGGCGGTGTTTTGGGAGCCGGTGGCTGGGATAATGTAACGTCCCTAGCCGAGGGTTTGCAAAGGGGACAGTGTCCGCGGGGCTGATGCAGTCTGGGGGAACGTGGGGAGGAGCAAAGCTTCATCTGCCTGCCCTTTATTTTCTAACGTAAGATAACTCTTCACTTGGATAATAGCAGACTACTGAATGTGCTCGTAGTCCTCATTAAAGCATGTGAACTGGCTTCTGGGCACTGTGACTATTGTCCTACAAAAAAAAGCCCCTTTTAAAAATGCTTACCTTTTGAAAAATTAAAGTCTTTGTTTAGTATCTGTGGACAAGCCGATGTAAATCTTGCTGTCCTTTTCCAGATTTCTTTCTGATTCTGAATGTAAGGCTTCTGCTAAGTATAAAACAAGGTCTTGTGTTTGTATCAATAACAAAGGAAGTTGGGGTCATTGTGGTTCATTGGCATGGCACCGTTTAAGTGAAGATAGCTTTTAAATTTTAGGCCCATGGCAGAAAATGCTGTAAATTTATAGAAGTTACCATATAGGCCCACACCGTGTGAATGTGTACATTAAGCATACTATTTCATTGGTCTATTTCTCCATAAAACTAGTTACATGAAAAGTGGGGAAACATCAATGCTTTAGTAGGGTCAGGCTTGAGTTTTATTTTGCGAACGTTCATTTGTAAATATTTGATGTTTTGTGAAACTTGGAAACACTGACCACGCTGATTTAAAATATTAACTACAGAGGAAGTAATTGTGTTGGGGGGGGGTAAAAGGAGGAGCAAAAAGTTAGTGAGACCTACAATAAACTTAAATTACCACACAAATTAGCATCTTCTTACCATCGGGGTTGCTGTCAGTGTACTTCAGATATCACGGGGTTTCCCACAGAAATGAGAATAGTTGTTCAGTTAACTGCGTTCAACTGTGAGGCAAAATGTTAGAAAGTTAGTGTTTTTACATTCAGGTTTTTGGGTGAACAGTGCAGAGGAATAACTGCTGGAAAAAAAAGGACTGATAAGATGGAATTCTAGTCCCTTAACTTTTGTACCCTTAAGGAGTGTGTTAATACATGGTTTCTGGAAATGCATCTGTATTTTGACTTGGAACTGCATTGCCCAAAACAGGTTGGGATAATAGAGATAGGGCCTAAGAATAGTTCTCTTCCACTGGATGAATGCACATGCTGAATCTAGGTGCGAGGACGGGATACCTGCCGAGATTTAGATATTGAAATAGGAGTTTGCATGGGGGACAGAGGGAGAGAAGCACTATTCATAAGGTTTAATAATCTGAAACTGTATGAGAATTCTGAAAGATGCCTTTTGAATTAGTGGGGTGTTGGTTCTAGCAATTTGATAACATAGATGTGGAGTATATTGTAACTGGAGAACAGTGAATGCAGCTCCTGTAAATGAGAGGTGTGTTTTGAACAATGGCAGACCTGGTAGTGCAACCTCAGCCATAGGATGTTAGAATACAAGTTAGTGGGAAAAATTAAGATCTGGAGACAAATGGAAAATGATCTATGCATTTGTCAAAGATAAGTCAAGTTGGACTAGTTCAATTTCATCTTTTCAATAATTGATTTTGTGGACCTAAGAAATTGACGTGACTTGTCGCTGAACTTCAGTGAAGCTGGAGGTGCCACAAAGAAATGTATTAAAATATTGAAAAATGCAGATTAAAGGGAATTATAAAGGTGGTTGAACAAAGGAGATGAAATAATGTAATGCTGAAAACAGGCATTGAGCTGTAAGGAGTTACTAGTGGAGTTTGTAAAGACTGATCCTGTGATGGATTTTTTTCAGTGGCGTTAAGTGTGCCAACAGAAGTTGCTAGTGAGACGGCATTAGCAGTTGTACCCACACCAGGGAAGTTTCAAGGCAGGACTGTATGGTGAAGGACTGTGAGGTAAAAATAAAGAACCAAATGTACAATTGCAGGGGTGGAGTACTGGGGAGTTAGTGAGCTCTCCGTTCATGACACTTTTATTGATTTGGGAACAGGTAAATAAAAACAGGTGAAGAACTTGGCATCTGGAAGGCTTTGGGTCACCGGTGTGATGAGCGAGGGCGAGGGCAAATGTCACGGGGTGAGTCAAGTAGGGCCTTACTAGTGAAGATGAGGAAGAGCGGATGCCACAGTGTTGTGAAGCTTCATGGGGAATGTGCTGTCCTGCTGGACTTCCGAGGTCTAGCGTGGCCAGCTCGGCCTGCTGCAGGTGCACGGGGTCAGCTTACTTTTCCCCAGGGCTTGTGTAGCTTACCAAAACAGAAATGGTGTGGGGAAAAAAGGCAGAGAAAATGAGAAATTGAAGAGAAGGGTAGCATAAGGACAAATTAATTAAAATGACTGGCTGCTTTTAAATTTTAATATGGAAAGTGTCTGCTGATCAGTGGATGAATGGGGTTCTGGAATAGCCTTATAACAGGAACAAGTAGGTGACAACAAATTAAGACAACCTACGAACTGGTGTGTGTATACATAACATGGCCTAGTAGGGTAGCAGACAAATGGATTTAATGGGCTGAAGTGGAGGAATTCTCATCTTCATAAATCCTTTTTTTTAAGAGGTAGCTTTTTTTAAATGAACCATGGTCCAACTAAGTATGGATAGCTGAATATTGTATCTGTTTGCAGTGTTGTTGTCGACTATTATTTTGTTAAGTTTCTTTCTGCATCTGTTGAAGGATGGTACTTAAGCTATGAGAGAGTACTTCTTAGAGTTTACATACTTACCATTCTAACATGCAGAAGGATTTTAAGACTTCCTATTTTTGAATTGATGGTTAAGATGAAGTTTCATGGGTAGCATCTGCCCAACTTTCTTGTTGCTTCTTTGGGAGTATCAATTACCAGATACTCAGGTAGGAAAATGAAATGAAATCTGTATTGTATTAGTATCACTTTATGTGTTCAGTTACTTTGTATGTAAAATTAGTCTTTTTTAATACTTCTGCAGAAAGAAAAATAGTAAAGATAAGATGATGAAATTGTTGAGCAAGTTTGTAGGCAGAGGAACCCGAGGACAGTTTTCTTTTGAGGATTCTTATTGAATTCCTTTTGCAGCCAAGGACATATGTTCCATGTGTCTGCATGAGCACTCTGCCACTCCAAAAAACTCCTTAGTACCTTTAACATTGATCCCAGTCTTGAATTATGCCAGAAAATCTTTCTCCTTTTATGCCACTTCATCAGCGTACTCCCTATGAATTAAAGATCAGACAGAAATCCTGAAAGAAGGAAAAGGATTATCTGGAAAGAAAGAAAAATATCTGAAGAAAGTGAGAGCAACCATTGGGGTCTGCTTTAAGCAATTGTGCTGAACTGCTGAAATGTAAAGGCTTGTTTTGTACAGTGGCTGTAGCCCAGGTATTGCCATACACCAGATCATCTGCTGGAATTTCGAAGTGGCCAGAGGCTCCTCTTGTGACATAGGAAGTTAGTGCTTCAGTGAACAGAAGAATTATTTGTTAACAATAGTTCAGGTTAAAGCACTTAAACGATCTGTAGTCTGATAGTCACTGCTGTGGCAAGGCTTCATTACTGGCTGAAGAGAAACAGCCAGCCCCTGTCAGAAGTCAGTTATGTTTGGTTCTCATTCGCTTCAAAAGTTTCTAAGTACCATGCACATGCAGTACACTCTTCTCACTAGTCTTGCAGGTAGGTTTTAGGTTTGATCCATATTTCCAGTACTGAGAGTACTGGAAACCGAGGAAGCGCCCCGAGCAGATGACCATTTACTGTTTCTGTGGTGTAATGGTTTTCAGCCTCTATTTGATTTAATTGCTAATGGAGCATTTGTTTTGAAAGCCATTCACATGTGTTAAGCCCCTTCGTGGGGGAGTATTTTGACTTGGATTGTCAGTTCTTTGAAAAGTAAGTTGTTAGTAGTCTGCTCTTTTTTTTAAAGTCAAAATCAAGCCCTCAACTTTGTGACATAATTGGCCTTGTTGTGATCCTGACATCTCAGTTTTTGGGGAACTTTGCTTCCTCTTGGATACCTTAGCCATGTGTGTTACGTTGCGTTACCACTTTAAATCTTGGATAGCAGTGGTAAGTTGTTTCTTCTGAATTGTCCAAATAGTATGTTCCACATTTAACAGGAAATCTTCACTATATTTTCAGGCTTACAGTTAACAATATATTTGAAGTTTTCTGAAGCCCAAGCTACATATTTTAATGATTGTATAACATTAATGAATAATTGTGCCAAACTCCATGAATCAAAGTACATTCTTTTGCAACTGTTGGAAGGTTTTAGCAGAGTGATACAAGTGATTTTGTTAACTGTGTGTTTGTCTTCCCCTGCTCTTAATCCTCACACTTATGGGTAATGTACGCGCCTGCTGCTGCCAGAGCAGTGGAAGGTTGTGGTAGCAACCCCAGATACCAAAATGCTGTGCTGCGAAGTTGTGTCTCTGCATATACAAGAATACTGTGAGGCCTTTGAAAATGTGTGAGGGACTGAATTGTCCAGTGGCCTTTGGGACATTGTGATGTTTTTCAAAAACGACTGGGGGGGAAAAAAAAAAGCTTTTATTGATCAAGGAGACTTTCAAAATTGTTTTGTTGTGCTTCCTAGAAAAGCTTGCCCATTCCCAGCTTTGTGCAGTGCTGTTCTTAGCCCCACACGTTTTCAACACTGTAAAAATAAGTCATTTTAATTTTTGTTCATTTGCAGCTCTGTTATGACTTACACCTATCTACTAAAGTCCTAACAGTAGTTTTAATGCTTGACATCTACTATGCTAGTTCAGTTCAAACTGGACATGGCCTTTGTTTTCTTTAAATCTTCTGTACTGTGTCCAGTCTTGGTTATGGACAGAATCAGCGGCCAGCCTGTTGTTTAGACCAACAAGTTTGATAATTGTTCAGGCAACAGAATAGATTCTGTATTGAATGCAGCAGAAATTCAAAGCTTTCATCATCTTGTGTGTTGTACAATACCTGTGAGTGGGTACAAGTATGGTGTATGGTAACACTACAAAGATAACTCTTCCCTATGCTTTCTTATCCTTCAAAAGCCATTTATTACTTAAAAAACAAATTGTTGGCATTTACTTTCAGGGATCTATTCCTATATCTACAGTTTTTCGTTTGTTATCTAAATATCTAGAGGTTGGCTTTGCTTCCACTGAGCCAGTAATGCCAGTGCTTTTTATGAAGCATACCCTATAAATATCAACCGCTCTGCTATAGCTGCTTTGAAACTTATTTACTGTTACAAGTTAATTGTAATGGTTTAGGAATTGGCTTCCTGAGAATCTTTCTCTGGCTATCGCGTTTACCAAGGCTTTGTGTTTCCCTGTGATCCCTATTTGCTTGCAAATTGTGTTGGCATGCATTTGGGAAACTTTTTTTTTTTATGGTTAGAAATTACTGCTCCTCACATTGGTTCTGCCTAAATTAAATTGCCCTGCTTACTGTGATGGTGTGCTTCCTCTGGCAAAAACTGAAATGCACTTGTTGCATCTCTCCTGTTCTTCTGTTTCATTTCTTTTTCCTCAGTTATGGATATTGGTGGAGAAAAAGCTGTATGTGGACAATCTTCCACCTCTTTAAAGTAAACTTGTTATCTCTAGCTTGTAGTTGAACTGAATCATATGCTTACCTCGTGCATGGCATTGGCATTTTTGGATCATAAGACATCATGGTGTCCTGCTTCCCACAGCTTTATATGTTGGCGTCGTTATTATCAGCAGTAAGAAGGTGGTTATTAGATAAGTAGATAACAGGTAGCTACTAGATAAAAGGAAGTCTGTCTTTCTAGTGGAGGCGGAAGAAGAAAGTGAAATCTTCAGGAAGTTTGGAATAATGCAGTCAGTTTTCTCATTTTTTATCAACACTTGATTAAAAAATATGAAATCTTACTAAGAGGATTATGAAACGGAGAGCAGTCCGTTCAGAAACAGAGAGAGAGTTGTACATTCCGTTTAAGAAAACATGGAGCAGTCCAGAAAAGTTTACAGCCGTATATTTTAAAATGCTTAATGTTTTACTGAAACAATGTTGAATGTATACTGGTAGAGTATAGTAGTAGCTACTGAAAAGGTTAGAGCAGAAAGAAATGGAAGAGGTAGAAGACTACTGTGGGCAAGACAACTGAGACATGTATGTTTACATGATGACAGTTTGGTATCATCATCATAAACTTTGCTTAATGTATTCAAGGGCTTTTTTTGTCTTGTGGGATGGTAAACATTTTAAAATTATGTGAATGGTCTTAATCTGTGGATGGAGCATTGGCTGGTCACCATTCTTCCTGCTTCATATTTTCTGTGCTATAAATGTATGTATTACATGACCACCACCTGTAAGTGTTGGCTTCTTTAAAAGTTTTATACAAATAGTTTGATCTTAATGATTGAAAAGCAAATGTAAGGGGTGTGTTTACAAGGATGTTACTCATCAAGAATTCTCTAAGTGTATATATGTACATATATATTTACTTTTCCATTTACAGGTTTGCACTTTGTTTTAGACATCCGGGACCATGTTCTATGCCCACTTTGTCCTGAGCAAGCGTGGGCCACTGGCCAAAATATGGCTGGCAGCCCACTGGGACAAGAAGCTAACCAAAGCCCATGTTTTTGAATGTAATCTGGAGAGCAGTGTGGAGAGTATCATTTCACCAAAGGTATCTATTTTACACTGATGTAATGCTATCTTGTACTGAAAAGAAATTGTGTATGCAGGTGGTAGTTACTATTTGGGTCACTTAGTGTTGCTGTTTTAAAGGGTGAAAAGGTCCGTTCAGACTGTTTGATTCTAAAGAGCATTTTGTTTTCAGTTTTCTAATATCAGTGTATCATGCAATTTATTACAAAAATGTTTTGCTTTGCATAAATGGTGGACTTGTATTTTGATGTATCATGCATCATTTAGAAGCGAGTGTTTGGAAGAGAAAATGCCTGGGCTTTCCTACAAAGTAACTTCTAAAGGCCTTATAATGATGTGTTTTCAGAGGTGTTGTTACTGGAAGCTATAGAAATAATACTTGAAATATTCTTGTTTATGCTTATGACTAAAGTACAAAGCAGTTTTCTTTTTAGCCACAGCAAAAAGAACTGAAGAATCATGGTAGCTTGTGATGTTACTGGTTGTGTGAAGGTAGTATTTTCATTGCATGGAAAACTACACTGTAGTGTAAAAGCCTTGCTTTTGAAGCTTTTATGAAAAGCAAACAGGGACAAAAGTGAAAGCATATAACACTTCTGTATGGTTATTGTGAAACCTGGGCAAATTTTGAGGACCTTGTGTTATTAAATGCCTTTTTTCCTCTACTAATAAAAATGAGATTTCTCATTCAAGAACTAGTGGACTGATTTGGTTGTAAGTTTTGTTACTTAGCAGATGTTTGAATATTTTATAGGAAAAGCCACTGGAAACAAAAGGAAGAAAACTTATTTTTATCTTTTCTTTTGGTGGAAACAAATATAACAATGTTTCAGTAATGCTACAGTGGATTTTGGAAGAACTGCCATTTGTAAGCAAAATATGCATAATACAATCGCAGATATGCTTACTATTCCAGAACAGAGTGATTTCCTTCGGTGTCAGCTCTGGAAGGATTTAGAAGAAGATAATGTTTATGGACTCACTAGTGAGCTGCGGGGTTCTTTTAGGGAAAGGAGAAACTGCTAGGCACTCTTTCATATATTTAAATCTGTGTAAGACTTTCATCAGTTAGCTGAAATATGAGGTATTATATGTAATTTTTGAATTCTTAAAGTTTGAGGTTAGACCCTGTAAGGTCTAATCTTTCTGGGAGCTAATTATTCTCTGTATACTCTTCAACACAAGTCCCATGCTCTTCTCGACTAAAATATTTGAGTCCTTCCCTGGAAATTTTGTATTGGTTTTCTGTTCACGCAGTGCATGAAGTACTCAATTACATAGCAGAGCAGTGAGGTTAAAGAGGAGAGGAATCTGAGCTTATTTTAATGTGACAGTGCTTGTTTATGAACACCCTGCATCTTCCACTGTTTCTCTCTACTTTTCTGCTTAACTGAAGGACAGATGATGGAGAGGTAGCAAGATACTGTTTTTAATCAGACTTTTTGCTTAACCAAATAAGAATTTCTGGCTGTTCTTTTTTTTAAAAAATTTTATTTTTTTACCTTTTTTCCATAATTAAACCAAACAAAGGTGTCAGAAAGGGATGTGGTAAAATGGATTTTGTCTTGTCATCTTTTTACTAGACAGAGCAGTGTTTGCAAATTCCTTAAGTGAAATTCCTATTTACCACTGTTTTCCATCTCATCCATGAGTTATATGTAGAGTATCATCTAGAATTCTAGACTTCACATTCTTTCTTTGTTTAGAGTTTTCTACTGTTTTTTTTACACCTGTTTTGGATATTTGATGTTACTGAAGAACTCGTGAAGCTGAGCAAAACTTCATCAGAGGAAAAGAGTAAGGCTACATCTAATTCACTGATTGTACAATATGCTTTTAGGTGAAGATGGCACTTCGAACCTCAGGACATCTCTTACTAGGCGTTGTTAGGATCTACCACAGGAAAGCAAAATATCTTCTTGCAGACTGTAATGAGGCCTTCATTAAGATTAAGATGGCTTTTCGTCCAGGTATCTGTCTTTATCTAATAACTTTCTAAAAGTTATGTAACAGCATTTTTTAAGCAGGTATAGAATTCTATCTTCATGTCTTAATAGAAGAACTACATAAAGTTATGTAGGATAATTACAGGAGAAGCTGTTTTCTTTAGTGTGGGCTTCAAGCTGGCTACATGACTGAGTTGTATGCTGAAAAATCTTTTGATTGAATTCTGAACAAAAAGTTTTTCATATTAGTGCTGATTCAGAAAAATAATCTCAAATATGATTTTGGCTGTTGTTGGTGTATGGTGTTATGGCTATATACTGCATGGTTTTTACCTTCTGTCCCAAGTCTGAAAAATACCACTTGTATTTGCATGTACTGTATAGAAGGGAGCTTTTTTTCCATCCAGGGAAAAGATTGCCTTGCTGTGAGGTACAGGAGAAATCAGAAATAGACTGTGGTGGCTTTTTTTTTTGCCACTTTTGCATTTTAGTTTCTGGAAGAAGTGCGAACTGCAGTGTAACAAAGGTATTTTCACTTTTGTATATGCAACACATAGCAACAATAGAGGGGAAAGCTTACTCTTAAGTTTTTCCAATAAAGATGGGGAGCCATATTAATGCTGAAAATGACATTCCAGCCATCAATTGCTCGTGTTACACACCCAGTTGATAGTTTTTCTTTTTTTTTAATTCCATCCTTATCCTGGGAAAGTTTTTCTCCAGCTGGATTGTAGCTGTGGCTTTGATGCTGCTGGATACTCACAGCTTCTTAATCACATTCTACCTTTGTAGCTTTGTGAGTGTAATAGATGTTAGAGCTGAACTTTAGGAAGCCTTTTCTAAAAGGCAATTTTCGAAAGCCAGCACACTGATGAATTTGAGAAAAAATAATGGATATAATGCTTTTATCTTCACTTCCTGATCTTCACATTGTGATCAAGGTATTGAACTTTGTGTAGCTTTCAGTGGCAATTTTTTAAAAGTTGCCAATTCTTGGTGATAAAGTGTTGTCAAAAACTTGTCTAATCTTACAAGACAATTTGTTTTCCCAATTTTCCTACTCCCGACAGAGAGTGCATGTAGAAGGTGAAGCACCTTAAAACAAGACTTACAAAAAGTGGCATGCTGACCTGAAAACAAGTTGAGGCGCATGTCTCTCTTCTCAGTTTACTAGCTTTGTGGCTTAGGCATTGTCTTGATCTTGTCTGCTCTGAGAATCGTTTACATGTTTTGTTTTAAGTAGCTACGAGGTAAAAATACTGAATAGCCCTGAAAGGAGGACTAAGTTTCTTCATTCCTAGCCAAGGACCGAGAAAAGTAAACTGTTGACTGATGCTTGTTCCTGGTCTCTCTGGACAGCGGCTCTTTGACTATCCATTGCAGAGGGAGGTACAGTGGGCAGTGTTTCTGAACTATCAGCACCTCAGAATGGCCTCTGTTGTGTGGGTCAGAAGTCAGAACATAGAGCTCAGATCTCCTGCAAGTTACAGAAGGAACTGAACCTGCATTTCCCCTGCACTTTCAACTGTCCTGACCTCTAAGCCTTGGATTAAAACAGGCACCTGCTACTGGCCCTTTTCCTGTGTGATGCCTAATCTGATTGTCAGAGGTACAGTCAGTACTGTGCTGGGACTTTAGCGGTTAATTGAACTGGCTAAATGACCAGAAGCATAGTGATTCTGTGTTGCCACTGCTTTACTCAGATGAAAATAGAGGACTAAGTAGCACATCTGGAGCATCGTGATAAAATTATTTCCCAGCAGGTACCTGCACTGGCAGATACCTGTGTAGTGTTGTGATGACATAAGATGTCTGTATTAGCCACATGGCTCAGCATTGTGCTACACAAACATTATTTAGCGACTCGAGGCTTGCAGTTCTTGCAGGGTTATGCAGCGCAGTACAACAGCTTGAGAGGTAGGTGTTCTGCATTTACGCTGAATTCCCGATACTACCATTATCTAGGGTTTCTTCACAGATATCTAGCATCAGTGCAACACAACAATTTAAAGACAATAAGAATTTTTTGCAGATAGAATAATGCTGAAGGCACAGCTTTGGGAAAAATGCTAGCCTGGTAAGGAATGGGAACTCATGTCTGAGTGTTCTTCTCTGCAGGGGTTGTCGATTTGCCTGAGGAAAACAGAGAGGCTGCTTACAATGCTATTACCTTACCTGAGGAATTTCATGATTTTGACCAGCCACTTCCCGATCTAGAGTAAGCTCTTGGTTTATTTATTTATGTATTTTCTTATGCAAATGCTGTTTAGTTTTAGGTGAGGAGGATCTGGTTTTCAACAGTAGTGTCATTGCTGAGTTATTTAAAAAAAAAAAAAAGGTAACTTGAATAGTTCTTAACCTTTGCGAAGTTGATGCTACCACTTTGTGGATTATTCATAAGGGAATTTGTGGGATACAGTTTGCTTAAATCAGTGGTCTATTTGGTTTATGCTCAATTTAGATTATGTACTAAATTTCAACTGCAAAAAAAAATTATGCTCTTCTAAGACATGTACCTTAACACACTGCTGAGTATTAACTTGGTACTACATACACTTTTTTGATAAATCATATTAATAGCTTTCGAGATGAAGGGGGGAGAGGCTGTTCTTAGTTATTAAATTGGCCTTAAAATTGGTGACCCAGCATAACAAGGAGTAAGAGATTACTGATACATTTTCCAGAAGCTATCACAATTTGAATTGTAGGTTTTAACCTTTAATGGTCTTAATGTTTCAAGTAGCGCTTTCTATTCTGTGTTCACTGTCAACTTTTTCATTAATTGAGTTAAATATATAGTATACTGTTTAGGAATTAATTTCACATTTATCTGTTACTTTTCTTTTAAAATGGAAATTTTAATAATTGCCTTCTGTTTAAGTGATATTGATGTGGCCCAGCAGTTCAGTTTGAACCAGAGTAGAGTGGAAGAAATTACAATGAGAGAAGAAGTAGGCAACATCAGTATCCTCCAGGATAACGACTTTGGTAAAATCTTGTGTATTATTATCTTGTTACTAAGCTAGTTTTGATAACTGTGAAGTTGTAGTCTTGCAATTCCTATTATTAAGTACAAAAACAAATTAGATTAAACGTGATGTGTTTCCATATGCTTAATTTTTATGTTGTTGAGTTTTTCCAGAAAGTCTGTCCTCTAATATTCAGCAAGCTTCTAGTTGCCTATATAAAGCTGAAGAATATTCAGCCAGGTTAATTAGTGAAATACCGTATCAATATTGCTTTTTAAAATGTGGTGTGAATAAGCCAGCAGTCACTTTAATTTTATGCATATTTTCAGTCAGAAACTGTTAGGAGATTTCTAAAGCTAGAGCAGTTAGTGGCTTACTGATACTTCCAGTATCTGTTCAAGGACCGTGTTCTAAGATCTGAGTCAAAACCTGAAAGCAATTGTGTTTGAATATCCAAAGATAAACAATTTCCAAAGTGTATTAATATCAATAATTTAGAAATCTTACTCAGTGTAATCTAGGTATTGGTTAGGTTGACTTGGTATTTGTTTGGTCTCTGTACATGCAGCCCAACCTTGAGGCATAAGGTATAACTTTTTTGGAGTAGTCTTTGTTTCTAGGATCTTGGTAAAATAAGTTTCAAGTAGGTTATAATAAAAATGATTTCAAGAGGAGAGATGGCTGTTTTTGTAATTCTTTGAACAGTATTTTTGCTATAGTATTGCTGGGCATTATTTCTTCTGTTTTGTCATTAACTCTGCAATCAAGAACTAGGAAAAAGTTTGTTTCAATAGATATTTTTGCACTTCAGGAAAAATTGCAAGATTAAGACAATGAAAAAGTTTGGTCTTGCAGTTGGGCCTTTCTTGCTTGATTAGCTAGGTCTCTCACCTACTGGTTCTTTAGCATTTACAGTGGTGAAATCATATTCTTATAGGTGACTTTGGGATGGATGATCGTGAGATGATGAGAGAAGGTAGTGCATTTGAGGATGACATGCTGGTGAGCACCAGTGCTTCCAATCTCCTACTGGAACCTGAACAGAGCACCAGTCACCTTAACGAGAAACCTAATCACCTGGAATATGAAGACCAATACAAAGATGATAATTTTGGAGAAGGAAATGATGGTGGAATATTGGGTATGTTTGAGAAATTAGCATGTTTATCGTCTGTCCTACATTGTGCCTCAATAATTCTTGGGGAGGAGGACAGGGGAGGCTGTTTCCTTTGTTGCTGAGGTACCTCTCTAAGTTTTGCATTCAGGAGTGGAATTCTGGTTTTGGAGTGCTGCAGCAACATAGATGATCTGTACCATATTAAGTGCTGCACATTTTTAAATGAAGTAAAACTAAATCATCCAGGGCTTTTCCATTCTGTACGTAATGTTCTTTAGAGAAAAATCAATATGCAATTCTGCTGCTTCTTTGACCCCTTCCAAGGGTTTCATTAATATGTTACGAGTTGTATTGAATGCTTCTATTTGAATGAAGTACTAAGAAACCTAGCAAGATGCGAATATGTGGCAAGTGTATTGTAATAAAGGTTATCTTTAAGCTCAAAATTTAAGCTGAAGCGCAGCTTGGAAAAGCACTCCTCATGGCTCCTAATAGCTTTCATGTTAGCATTGAAAGTATAGGTTTCTCTAACTTCTGCACTGCCTTTATCCAGGTTGTCATAAATTTGTACTTAATTTCATGAATTTGTGGATGCAAAACTGATGTCTTCCTATGTTTTTTTTTTCAGATGACAAACTTCTCAGTAATAATGATGGTGGTATTTTTGATGACCCACCTGCACTCTCAGAAGGTGGAGTAATGATGCCAGAGCAACCTCCTCATGATGATATGGATGATGATGATAATGTTTCAAGTGAGTATGATCTAGGACTAGATCTAGAATTATTTAACTAATTTAAGAATCTAATTCCTTAGCATGTTGAACTGAAAAGTGTAAAATGTGGTAGACCACTTTAAAGTGTGGAGGAGGGTGTGGGAAACGTAGCACAGTTTTTGTTTTGATGTTATAGTGCACGGTATTTGTTCATTGACAGTGGGTGGACCAGATAGCCCAGACTCGGTAGATCCAGTTGAACCATTACCAACTATGACTGATCAGACAACGCTCGTTCCCAATGAAGAGGAAGCTTTTGCTCTGGAGCCTATTGACATAACTGGTGAGTAAACTGTTTGGGAATATTTTACCTGGGTTTATCAGAGACCACCTTAGCTTGCCGGAATAGAGATGAATGTCTAGCACTTCAACTGACTGTGCTTCTCAGTTGGGAGAAAAAACAAGGACTGAGTGTTGCATTCCTTTTATTCTAACTCTGGCCTTCCATTGCTTTCCAGACAAGTAACTTGTATTGATAGTCTTGGAGGATACTGGTTTGTAGCTTTTGCAGCTAATATGGATAGCAGCATGATTCTGTAGCTTTTAATCGATGTGTAAGTTAAAATCCAATGAATTGGAATAGACCTCATCATGTCTTCAGTTCTAACGCAGTACCTGTAGCGCAGCAGCATTCTCAGTATGGTATTTTCGATGGCCAAGAGTGCCTGTTTATGCTGTGAATGCTGCCTATAGAATGAGTGAGTGTTCTTCTAGTGATTCATGACTTCAATGAATTGCTGAATCCAGGAGATGAGTCTTTGTGTTGAAGTTGTAGTAAATAGAAAAAGACAAGGAATTTCACTAATGCAAGGCACTTGATTATTTTAACTGATACTGTATTTGGCTCAATAAAAACGGATCCCTGCTTTATTTAAAAAAAAAAAAAAAAAAGATCTAGAAAAAATGTAGTTTGTCCTGTATTTTCAGACTGAACTCCAGGCTCTGATTTACTGCTTGGCCAGTTAGAAAGCCCTAGCACTGCCCTCTGGTGGCAAGCTAGCAACAGAGGTCCTAGCTGATCAGCTGGGACCAGCAAAAACAGCGTTTGCCAGAGCTTCAGGGTCTGCTGCAGAGGGCCAGGCTGTAAACAATTTACAGTAAAGTCATTCTAGAACAGGATGAGAGGCACAGGTAAGATAACTACCCATGTTAACATTACCAAAGTTCAGATAGGGTTTAAGGGAAAAACTTGGTGTAGTACTTTGGCTTTTTGGCCAGAGGGACCTTACATCTCAGGGGTTTGCTCATGAAGAACATCGTCCTAACAAGCAAGCCATGAGGGAGGGAGGCATATGCAGCTGAGGATATTGATAATGCTTAGGGAGATTCAGTTGGACTATGAGTGTACACAGAATAATTTGTAGGCTGTGGGACAGCATTCATAGTGTTTAACCTTCGATAGTGCTTAGAGGTTTTCATTCCTTCCAGCGTTAATGTTGCCTTGTTCTTGAGGCTGCTTTATGTATGGGCAAGTAAGACCTATAGAGAACCTATAAGATTCCTGCTACAGTGTGGTATCTGGTTGAGCTAACCTTCATTAATTTTTAAAAATCACAACAGTCAAGGAAACCAAAGCAAAGAGGAAGAGAAAGCTGATTGTGGACAGCGTGAAAGAGCTGGATAGCAAGACCATTCGAGCCCAATTAAGTGACTACTCTGATATTGTTACTACTTTGGACTTGGCACCTCCTACGAAGAAACTGATGATGTGGAAGGAAACTGGGGGAGTTGAAAAGCTTTTCTCTCTGCCTGCACAGCCTTTATGGAATAACAGGCTACTGAAGGTAATGTTTTTGTGCAGGTTTATTTCTAAATGGACTATATTCAGGATTATGCCTCATAGATAGTAAACATCAGTATTTGAATAGCAATATAGTGATAGGAGTATTCATCAGGTTTAAATAAATCATTAAAAACAACGTTAAGCACCAATGCTTAAATATTTATTGGTTACAGAAATAAATGGAAATTTGATTTTTTTTCTCTTTTTTTTAATGTTACTGTTGGAGAAGAGCTTAAAAATGGGAAGGGAAGATGACCCGTGATTACTTGATCTGAAATAAAAGAGGACACTGAGAGCTACAATAGTGAATAATGTAACCTTTCCCCTGTAGCTCTTTACTCGTTGTCTGACACCCCTGGTACCAGAAGACCTAAGAAAGAGGAGGAAAGGTGGAGAAGCTGACAACCTCGATGAGTTCCTTAAAGACTTTGAAAACCCAGAGGTTCCCAGAGAGGAGCAGCAACAGCAGCAGCAACAACAGCAGCGAGACGTTATTGGTTTGTTTCTTGTCAAAGACTCTCTGCTTTCCCTCAGAGCTTATTTTTCTTCTTTGTACTTTATATTAAGTCACCAAAGATAATGAAACAAAGGGCTTTAACTGTTTGCTTAGCTTTCTATACAGACTCTGACTTAAAATAGTTTTTTGTCTAGAAATAGAGGACCAGAGATGTGGTTTGATCCAGTGGATTAAACGGGTATTGTATTGGTTTGTATGCACATCTGTATCAATTCTGTTTAAGTCACTGTAGAAGCTTTGCAAACTCTTAGGGTGCTTCATTCTAAATAGCAGATTGGACTTTAGTAGTGTAATTTCAAACTGTACCAATTATATCTAAAACTGTTTCCGTTATGGGATATAGATGAACCTATTCTGGAAGAACCAAGTCGTTTACAAGAATCAATGATGGAAGGCAGCAGAACCAACCTGGATGAATCTGTTATGCCACCCCCACCACCTCAAACTGGTGTTAAACGCAAACTGCAGCAAGTGGAACCAGAACCAGTGTTACCTGTGAGTAAGATTTTTTTTTTTTTTTCTTTAATTAGAAGTGGGAAGTATCTTTGAGCAAGAAGTGACATGGATTTGAGGTCCTGACTTTGTGGTGTTGAGATATGCTGGAACAGTACCAGAATCTTTGTCCGTGGGTAGTCTTTCAGTTGTTCTTAAATGATTAAGCTTTCCCCTTAAGTCAAGTAGGAAAAGGCATTGTTTCATCCAAAGGAAGTCTTCAAGGAGTAAATTATATCAAGACCTTCTGCTGTGGTGTGTATGAACAGCTTTCACCAACAGAAAGGATTTTGTGAGCTGTACAAGCTCTTCCTTTTGAAAGATAGCTCCAGTAGTCCTAGTGGTCCATGGTTAAGGATTCAAACGAAAACTCTGATCTTCAGGAAAGGTGTGTTTTTTTTTTTTTTTTTTTTTGCTGTGTTATGGGTAGACATGGAAACTATTTCATATCTACTACCCCTTCTGTAAAAGCTGTGATGCAGTGTGAAATGAAACCCCATTGTCAAGGAAGAATGTAAAATGAAAGGTGTACTCTTTTTCTGAATGCTGATCTGGTGAGAAAGAACAGTCCTGGATTGTGCAGTCTCTTTCTTGTATTTGTGCAATTTTGTATCCCACTTCTCATGTTTCTTGGGTACAGGTTGTTCATTGTTGAGACTTAAATATTTCATTGCCTTACAAAAAGGAAGGCCCTGGATGCAATTTGCATCAACTGCTTGTACTTTTGTGCTGAAGTGAATAATATGTGTTGGGAAATCTTGGATTTTGCTAACCAGATCCTAGGCCTCTAGGAACATGCCTGTAGAGATACCTGCTGTATGATGCTCAAATAAGTTACTTTGACCTACTTTGTGGTATGCGTATAAACAGTTTCAGGTGCCAAAGTAACTTTACTGGCAAACACTTAACTGTGCATAGATTGAGGGGGAGAATAGTGTATATTAGCTTTATCATTAGAACTGACTACATAAATCCTTTTAAACAGCTTTTCTGGATTTTCCTGTTGATAAAAATCTGTTCTGAGAATGATAATCAAGCACCAAAGTCACTCATAACGTGTTCAGAAACTTTACAAAATGCCTACTTTATTTAAATTCCTTCCTGCTTGTATTGCAAAGGAAGACATTTTGATATTCTGAAGATGTCTTGTTCCAGTGAGTTAGTCTGTTCATGTAGCACTGGTTTTAAAGCTGCATGTGCCCATCCAAGAAATAACATCAGTAGCTTGGGTGATGGACTAAAACAAGTTGTTGGAAAGCCTTTTTCCTTATAGTGATACCATAACTTTGGTTTGAATAGAGGATTAAAAATACAGGTATGGAGAGCAAAACAAAAAAAAAAAAAAAAAAAAGCTTTTCATTTTTCAAAACTGATAAATGGCTAAGATTTAGAGACTTGGATTTTATGAAACTGTTTTGCAGCATCAGTATTCTATTGTAAAAGCACCATTAAGCTGATGCTTTCTGCTTACCTGTACTGTGTATTCTTACAGCATCCACCATCACAACAGTTGGAAATACCACCTGTAGAAATGCCTCCAGAGGAGCCCCAAAACATCTGCCAGCTAATACCAGAGCTAGAGCTTCTGCCAGAAAAAGAGAAGGAGAAGGAAAAGGAGAAAGAGGAGGAGGAGGAAGAGGAGGTAAGAGCTGAGCTCTTAAAAAGCAAGCTATGTAGAAAGGGTTTGTTTTTTCCCCGGCACTGTTTGACTTTGAATTTAGTAAATGGCATAAGAAATCAATCTTTACTCCTTACTTGGGAAATGATAAACACTGATGATGTAGATTTCAAAGTTGCTCCATGACCATTTTACAAATTACATATACATTCTCCTTGGAATTAGAGGATGCTCCTGTTCTCAGGTATGGTTTGATTAAACCACCCTCTATATTTTTGATGCCTTATACAAGAAGTTTTGAACTTTTATGATTTCATCTTAAATAGTTCATTCCACTTAGGTAGTTTTCTTACCATATCTAGTTTATGTTCTAAAATGTGATAACTGAAGTTGTTTCTTAGCTCCAATATTTAATGTTCTGTGGATATCAAAACAAACGTTGATTCTTTTTATTTACACCCAATATGCATAATAGTAAACTAGCTTTTTAAAAACTGATTTATTGTTGGAAAAAGAATGTATCTGGATGTGCAGTTTCTGTAATAGGTCACATGTACAAGGAATTGTGAATGACTTTAGTCAAGGTGATTTTCTCAGCAATGCAAAAAGCTGCTGTTGTTTGCAGAGAAATGTTACTTTAAAGTAGTACAATGAAGAGAAATAAATAGATGCTGACTTAATTTTCAGAAATATAAAATTTATCCAAACTGTTTTCTGCTCAGTTTAAAGTTCTTAAGACTGGAAACAAATTAGCTATTAGTTGCGCGTGTTGCTTTCATGGTGTTTTTTAATTGCTGGTTTGAAATATAACTTTTATTTTAAAAGCCATATGCAACGCATCTTCCATAAACAAGCACTGTTCTTTCTAAGTGCTTCATTGGACATGGTCAGCTGTAACAACTCAGCTCTCTTTTGCAGCTTTTAGCAACCTGTTTTCTTTTTCAGTGGTTCTATTTCCACAGTGAAATGAGAACAGGTCTGTGTTTATTAATGTTTATAGCATTGTTGATGCTATGCTCAATACTAACAATCCTAGATTAGACTGACTTGTTTCTTTTCATTCAGCCATCATGACTGAACTTCTTTGTTTTATTACTTGTCAGCATAACATTTTGAGGTATAATCATAGTGGCATGCAACCTTTACTATGGTTACATCAGCTTATATGTGTGTCTTCCTCTGTCTTATTTCCTGCCTCTCTTAGCTGTATCCTGTGAATCAAGTTGTCTAAACCTGGCTAAATCTTGTCTGTCTTGATGAAAGGAAAAAGCTTCAGTGATATTTAGAAATACCTCTTTAACTCAGTGGATGAGAAGATCTACTGGTATTTTGTAAATGTGTGAGTTTTGGCTGCTTGCAGGAAGAAGATGGCACAGGGGGTGATCAGGATCAAGAAGAACGGAGATGGAACAAGAGGACTCAGCAAATGCTTCATGGGCTTCAGGTACATGTTATAATTTATTTTCTCTTAAAGTAGCTTTTGAGTGCACCCACTGACACTTCTGACCTGAGTTAAGAGTTTAAGAGCTTTATTGTCAGAAGATGTTATAGACTTAAAATATCAGTTTTGTCTTAGGGAGGGGAAAAAAAAATTGCATGTAATTGATTCAATCATAATGTAATTGCCACTTTTTTTCCAAAGAATATTTGAACAAAACCTTTTGCTTAACAAGTATTTTCCAGCCATACTTAGTGTGCAGGTAAGAGTCGCAGAAATGCAAATTCTAAAATAATTGGGCTTGATTGTGTTTTTGTAATGAAACCTTAGGACCCCTGACTTTGTGTTCAGTAAGACTAGGCAAACATTGACGTCTAGGGATAAAACTATTTTACAGGATGTTTGTTCCTGGATAGTCTGGTTTGAAGACTTCTGTGCTGTGATAAGCTGAATCTGCAATAACTGTGGGAATATGACCTTGGCTGAAGTGCAGCATTACTTTTCAGCATGTGGCTTCAGACTGCCAATGTTAGTCTGAACAGACAGATAATCTTTCGTACAATGGATTCTTCTTGCTTGATAGAACTAAAAGGCTTTTTTCTGATAAGAAAATTGAACACCCCTAGTAGTATACACTTAAACTTGAGTGCAAACTGGTGTCTACTTGCATATAGGTCTACCTTCGCTCTTGAGTCTGGTTTGCGATTCCTACCGCTTTCTTCCCTTAATTATTTTGGCAACTCAATCAAAGTATCAATCTGATCTCTCTAAGCTGGTTTTGTTTTCCAAAGCTGTCCTTTTTTTTTTGGTCTGAAATAAGGCTCTATCTCCTGATGAAAGCTCACTGTCATTGTATCTCTGAATTTCCATTATAGCTTTTTTTTAAGAAGCTGCTGAGTTTTCAGTAAAATAAGATTTAGTAGTACGTAGAAATACATAATCAAGCAAAAGCTTTGAATTTCTGGACCATGAACATGTTACATTGAAGACTAATGTGAATTAAGTCAGTTCTTTTGCATGTCTGCAAGAATTCTGCCAGTTTGATAGTTTTAAACTTTTTATGTTGGTCAACCCTGGTAGGCAGCTAGGCACCACACAGTCAGTCACTCCCTCCTCCCCAGCAGGATGGGGGGCAATGCTGAAAAGTTAAAAGCAAGAAAACTCATGTGTTGAGGTAAAAACAGTGTAATAGATGAAGCATAGCTGCATGTTCAGGCAAAGCAAAATAAGGAACTCATTCACTACTTCCAATCAGCAGGCAGATGTTGAGCCATTTTCCAGGAAAGTAACACTGTAACTCCAAAGACATGTCCCACGCCCCCTCCCATTCCTATTCCCCAGCTTGTATTGCCAAGCAGGACATCATATGGTATGGAATATCCCTTTGATCGGTTGGGGTCAGCTGTTTTGTCTGTGTCCCTTCCCAGCTTCTTGTTCATTTCCCAGCCTACTCGCTGGTGTGACTGTGTGACAAACAGAGATGGCCTTGGTGCTGCGCAAGCATTGTTCAGCAACAGCAAAAATGTCAGTGTGTTATCAACACTGGTTTGATCACAATTCAAAACATTCCATCAGATGAGCTGCTGTGAAGAAAATTAATTCTGCCCCAGCTAAAACCAGTACAACTGTCACTTAAAATTTTTTTAAAGTATGCAGATGTTTAGTTGGTAATGTTGCTTAATGTGTTTTTTCTCTGTTTCATCAAGGATTTCTGAAAAGAGCTTCAGAATTATCTTTAGGCCACGTCTAGCTTTTTGTTTAATTCTGTCTTCCATGCACCCAAAAAGGATCAGACTGGATAGCAGAAACATTAAATCTGTAATGAGATTCAAAGTTAAGATCTGTTTAAGTAATTTGGTTTGGCCAGCCTAATATCTTTTCATCTTGTAGATATTCCAGAGCAGACGGTTCTGTTTTAAATTGAAGACGTCAGTAGTTGTTCTAGCCAGCAAACAGATGTATTTTCCTGATTTTTTTTTTTTTTTTTTTTTTTTTTTTTTTTTTTTTTTTTTTTTTTTTATATTCTGGCCAAGACTTAGAAAAAAACATGAGCAACTTTTGGGTACTTAGTTTCAGACAAACAGGATTTTGAGAAATAAACAGGCTTTCACCTTGGGGAAATTATGCTTCTTTAAAGAACCTTAGCTCCTGAATTTTTTTTAAACAATAGATCATGATTATTTTTGGAGTTTCTGTAATATGTAACTACAAGTTGCACAGACCTCAGGATTGATTTTTTTTTCACACATCTCTGGGAAACCTGGTTGGTTTCATTTAGGTAAGATCCATGTAGAAACTTTTTTACGTGTGTTGTAATGTGCCCATCCAGTGTTGAGTCTTTCCCAACCCTTCACAGTGTCCTGGGGGTGACAACAAACAGAATCTTGCCAACTGACATTCATGTTTGTGTGTAGTTTTCTAATTTATGGTATCAATGTTTGTGTTTTTCAGAGAGCTCTTGCTAAGACTGGAGCAGAATCTATCAGTTTGCTTGAGCTGTGCAGAAACACGAATAGAAAACAAGCAGCTGCAAAATTCTACAGTTTCCTGGTACTTAAAAAACAGCAAGCTATAGAGCTGACACAGGAGGAGCCTTACAGTGACATCATTGCAACACCTGGTCCCAGATTTCATATTATTTGAATGGTTAGATACAGCAGAGCTAGTGTTCGTTTCACTAGTGCGTACGTGTATTGCCCCATCTGTAGGGCCCACAAGAAAAATTGCAGAAAATTTAGATTTTATTGTCTGTATAAAGTCCTTGGTTTTCTTTTTGGGTTACTTTGGTTTTTGTATTTTAAATTTACCACTTAAATTTTTAGTGAAACTGCTGGGGTGGGTAGCTTGAGTTCCAGCCGCAGAAACCGGACAGCTCAAGGACCCAGATGAAGATTGTTCTAACAACGCAGAGCAGATGTGTGCAATATTGGTGCATGTAATGTTGAGTATCAATGAAAATGTCTTACTATAATTTGACTAGTTGATTCAATAGTGATATTTTAACCTATACAAGTAAACCGGAATGGCCAACCTATTGTCTGATTAAAAACTTTGCCAAACTTGTCAAAAATGTTCAGTCTGCTTCTCATAGTAGTGTTTTTTTCCCTTCCCTAGATCTTCGTGCATACCGTGGGTCTCTTACAGCTGCCAATATGAAAGGTAGTGCCTGATATGTCAGCTTGCTTTGTCACTGCATTTTTGCAGTCAGATTTTTGTAGCCCTTGATGCTAAGGGGAAACGGGTGTCTGTGGAAAGCACTTCCTGTGAGTGATACTATTACACACATGAAAGGACAGAACATGTGTTAAGCATTTTAGATGAAACATTCCTTTTCACTTATCACCTCATTACAGTCCACTACTGATAATGGCTAATTACTGTTAATAACTATCAAGTAAAAACTCTAGTCATTTCATTTAAACCTTTTAAGATATCAAAATGCTTTAGGTTTGTTAGACCTGTATATAAACTCCAGACTTTTTAAAACAGACTTCTAGATTGTAAATTATCTGATTTTTATTAAGCAGGCATATGAAGATAAGAATAAAAAGTTGAACAGATTGCCTTTGTAAAGATGCTAAATTCAGATACCACCTGTACTGAAAGGGCAACAAACTTGAATATACAGTACAAACGGGCACAGTTCCGCTTAATTGTGTAGCTTATTAATGACTCTTTGGATATATTTATGGTTTTAGTATCAATTTTTCCAATAATGCACACTCCTGTGTTCGAAACATTTTATCAGTTTTGCAAAAGAAGTCCCATTTGATTTTACCTATAAAGAATGAAGCTTTACTGTTAGACCAGGTAGTACCAGAAATTATGTGAATATGTTGATTATGGAAACCTGTCTTAACTTTTTTTAGGGCAAAATTATTCACACTGAAGGTTCTGGTTTTAATGTTGGCACTTTTGTGATATAATTTTGGGACTGAAATTTCAGTGTATACTCGAGTGTAAAATTATGTGAATGTTTTAAAAGAAATCTGAGACTACATGATGACCATGTTTTAATAATCCTTGAAAAAGTTAATTGTATAAAGTTACTGCAGCTTTATTTTCAACATGATGTGCCTGTAAAACCATGATTTTCCCCTTTGTAAAAAGAGACATTGTAGATAACTTGAATGTTTAATTATAGAAAAGGTCATTAGTTTCTTGTTACACATTTTTAGTCTGTTTTTGTTGCTTTTCAAGGTTAATATTCTTGAAAATAGTTGATGCTGTTATGTATAACTTTTCTAATAAAAGTTGTGTTATAAGCTGTTATGTATTAGCTCTGTATCTTCTTTGAACACCTTTTGTTTATGTAATAGGGACCTAGTATTTACAGGTTGCTTATTTTGGTATTAGGAGTGAAAGTGTAATCTAGCTGTTTGAGAGATTTAAAGCTTGCATATGTAAATAGATTTCTTGCCATTAGGAAGGAAGATTTACTTTAGTGGCCATACTGTGGTTTTGTTCAAGCGTTCTATGCTAGGAATGTCTGTGTGGAAAATTAGAGGAGACTGTCTAGATTCATCTCCATGCCCCAGTCCCTTCTGAATGCCAGAACATATCCAGCTTGAATTCTTTAGCTCTGCTGCTCTCTTCTAGAATTGCCTCTGTGGATATGTGAGTGTTTCTGAAGATATGTGCTCCTTGCAGATCCAGACACTTAGATCCAAGCCTGTAGAAGCAGTGCATCTCCTATGGAGTCACTCAGGTTACCGGCAGAGCTTATACAGCGCCCAGGGTAATGAATTCTGTTTGACACGTGCTGTCTTTGGAAATTGAAGAACCAGCCTGGATCCAATAAGATAACTTAATCGGGGCTCCACACAGAAGTGACTGTACCGCTTCGGAGTTTGAGCCAGCTGTGGAAGTAGCTCGGCTGGTTTCGTGTGTGCTGCAAGTGTTACAGGCTGGCTTGTGCTGAGCTAGGTTGAGCGTATGCATATGTGTGCAGGTAAGCTGCACTGGAAAATGAGGAGTTGGTTTTTCATTTCTTTGGGTAAAGCTCTCTGTAAGGAAGAAACACTAAAGTATGGCAACAGATGTTCAGACCAGAATGAAAGATAACTTCTGGGTCTTCTCTTACACAGATTGATCTAGGACATTTTTATCACCAGTGTTGCTCTTTGTTACACTGCTGTGATCAGCACTCATGACAAATTGATTTTACACAAATATATCTCCTGATGGCACTAAGCATAATCTGAAGCAATCTATGCAAGCTCTGCTTTGTAACATAACAGTATTTGTTACTAGTTTTGAACATGGCCTGCACACAGTACTGAAAAACACATTTCTCAGAAAGCAGGCTTCACAGTAATATACTGATCAGCTACTGGGTAAGGTCTAAGGAATGATGATAGACAAAGACTTTGCTCTGTTTTTTCCATATCTCTACAAGAAGTGTATTTCCCTACCTTTATGACAGATGATGAGATGCAGAAAGGCTATCTGTTGCACAGAATTTGTTTTTCCTTTTCCTATGATTGCTGCTCTTTACAAGGATACTGGATTATTAAAAAAAAAAAAAACAACTACATTTTATTATAGTTACTCTTCAAATAAATGTCTAAACAATTTAAAAGAATTAACTATAAGCATTCAGGTTTTACTAGATAAGAAGCCACTTTCCTAGCAGTTCAGTGAGTAACACCAGCTACTTCTCAGAAACCAATCTTGTGAGAGATTTAGACTTGATTGATACCTTTTCTTTAAAATGTTCCTTGCTGCTTAACATTCAGGCTGGAATGTCTCCAGCTTGTTTGGCTATAGCATTATACTACACCAGTGAGGGGAAGAAACTGCTGTGAGTATCTCTGTTATGCTCTGTCTTCACTGGCAGCAGGTTCTGTCTTCACATCTAAAGTATTTACATCACTGATTACTATCCATGCACTGCTTTCCAAATTTTTTCCTTTTTGGTGGGTGAAAGGGAAAGCAGTTAGTAAATCTAAGGAAAACATTCCTGCAAGGGGATTCAGTTGTGAGATTAATTCTCTCCCTGCATGTCTGACCACCTTGAAGACATACTGCTCCAATCGTGCCTTGAGAGAGCTCTGTTATCATTCTAGCTGGGGTGGAAGGAAAGAAGCCAGGCAGGGAATGTTATCTGTATCTGTAGGGTTAAATAGCCCTTCCTTTCTGGGGAGGATACATGTAGAGGACTTCATAATTCACAGGGCAGTTTATGAGGCAAATTCTAACTTATTTAAAAGTATTGACTGCACGTATAATTAGAACTCGTGTAGGTTGCTAATGAAGTTAGTTAAAATCCCATTGAGTGGCAGCTGTCACATGCAACTTTGCTTTAGGGACTTTGTTGGAGGGTCACATATAGCCTTAAGTATGTTTAGCTGTGCCCACCTTTTGTAAGCACTTGCTAGATTGCTTTTTCAGCTTTGGTCTTTTGAGCTAAAATACTCCTACTCTTGCAAATAACGGAAGTCAAACTTCAAAAGGTTATTTTCTACTCCCCGTTGTCATCCCGCTGCCACAGATGTGTCTGTGTGGTGGTACATGAGATGACTTTCTTGGGGGGTGAGGGAACAGGGGTTCTGGTAAGTCTTCATGTTGGGAAAGCTCTCAAGTGTCCACTCCTTGTGGCACATAATTCCTCAAGTGATTGTCATGTTCTTGCTTGTGCTTTTCAACATTTTTTCTTTTACTATACCTGAAAAAAATGGGTAGGTTATGCACTGTGAACTTCTGCAGTGTGTGTATGCTGGAAAACTAAAGGACCAGGAAATAAACTGTCCCAGCTCACAAGGGAAAAAGGACAGTTCTCTCTGTTTCTTGCTAAACTCTGCAGGTCTAATGAAGCCACTGGAGGGGCAAGAACAGGAAGTAGAAAAACGCAAGGTTTTCCCTTGCTATTCTCACAGGAGCTGTTTTTACATTTGTTTTAGTTCAAAACATTTTGTGCACAGAGTCCAAAAAAATCCAAAAACACAACTAGGAGAAAATATTCATATTAGCCAAACACTAATGTTAATGTTGTGTTACAAGTGAAATGCCAGAAACTTTCTGGGAGAACACACCCTCTAATTTCATTTGGCCCTAGCTATTTCCCAGCAGCCAGGAAGGATAGAAGTAGTAGCTTGGCTGTCATGAGCTCGGTCTCCGCATGTTCTTCCCCAACCCCGTCCCCCCCTTTTCTTGTTTGCCCAACTTTTGTTTTCAATAAAAATATTGAAAATTGTAATGTAGCCTGAAACTAACGCTAAATAATTGAGGACTATGTGGTTGACCTTTAATCATAGATGTTTATAAATATTGTTTGACATTGATCAAGAATGCATGCAATAAGAAACACTGAATTTGCTCCTGACACTTAACATTCATCTTGAGCAGATGGGGGTTTGAAGCCAATACCATTCTTTATGTAAAGGACTCCTCTCTAAATTAAACTATTCTGCTTCCTTCTTGGAATACTTTCCCCTTCCCTGTCTTGCAATGCCTAGGTACCGCTGGCAATTATTTGAAATAGTTATCTAGGGTTTGGGGTTGATGGGAAATGATTTGGGGTAAAAACCCACTAAAATAAATGTTTTTTTCTTTTTTTTTTTTTTTCCCCAGCTGGATCAATTCCTACATCCTGTTCGCTGGGCAGCCATACAAAAACTTGTGCCAACATAACACAAGAAGCACCAGGCTGGAGAATAGAGAAGGGAAGGGATGAGGACTGCTTTTTTAGATGTGTGCCAACTTTACATGTGTGTTATATTAGTTTAAGAAAATTATTCATAATAATGCTGTTTGAATTCAGGAGTCCTAGCACTGGCCAAAACTGGTGTATTGGCATGTTTGTCATCAACTCATGGACAACTATTAATATTCTGCGTTTTCAAGGCAGAAGTTGAATGTTCTCCTTTCAATCAGATATTTCTATGACAGAGTTCAAGTCCAACCTGTGCCAGAGAAAATGTCTGCATTAGCCTCCTATTCATTTCATAAAAATTAATATATCCAGTCCGCATTAATTCAGAGTAAGCCAGAATTAGAGTCAACGTGCACTTTATAGGCAGTGTGTACTACACATCACAGGGGATTGTTGACTCTGAAACAAAGGGATAGGAATACCATACATCATCCCACTGCTGAGCACTTTTACAGAAAAGTTCAGCTAAATCTGTTCTTGTACAAATTAAACTGCTTCTCATATTCCTTGACTAGAGGACTAATCTCCAAAACAAAAGAAATGCTGATGTTTAAGGAATAAGAAACCACAGTCAATGTTGTGAGAAAAAAATGGGAGAAACAGCTTAGCATTTGGATACAAAAGCCAAATTCAATGCTTAACGTAAGAATGTTTCTTTGATTGGTCAAATAACTGATGAGAGACCCTGAAAATAAACTAAATATACGATTTTGAATCTTTTAATCATGTGAACGCAAACTTGTAGCTAGTCTTGATGAAGCTGAGGGAGGCAGCAATGAGCCAGAAAAGGCATGAAAAGATTTGTTATGGTGGCAGCTACTTAGCAACACAAGCTGCAGGTTTTCTCAATCATTTCTCAAGACTGAAATAAGTGCGGAAGACACCGGGTGCTTCCAGTGCTAAGTTTCATCTTCACATCTGTCAGAAGTAGTTCCAGTTGGTTAATTGTGGCAGTCTGCTCCCTGCAGCGGGAATTGGGGCTGGGATCTCTGTCGCCTTCGCCACCGAGTCTGTGGAATTACACGGTGGCTATGTACCGAGCTGATGAGAGAGCCCTATTATTTAAAAAGGTTTAAAATCAAACCCAAGAACAGCAGCATACCTGCTACATGAGAGGAATGTATCCGGAACACTTAACCCATTCCTAGTTGCTCTATGCTGGAGCTACTGTCATCCCCCTGTCTCGTTTATGCTGTTTCTTTGGCAGCAGTGATACAATCATCAGAGCACTGCAGATGTTCGACAGTTTTTACTGATTACCAATGAGTTTCTTTTTGATGAGACACAGCTGAGCAAGCAGCTCAATCTCTGGTGCACAACTGTGGAGGAAGTTTTTGGTGCAGTTCGTCCTGGGAGCCAGAATGCCCTGTCCTGCTTGCCAAGAGATGTTCCCTTGCGGGGAGGTGCAGATTGCTCCCAGCACGCAGAGCCCGGGGGGAAGGAGGCTGGGCCTACCTCAGATGAGAGCTTTAGATCTGGCCAGATAGGTCTGCATGTGTCCCTACCTAAAATGATTTTGCATTTATGGCAGACTTTGTTCTTATGACTCAGTAAGCATGGTTTCTGCTATGAAAAGGCCCTTCTGGTTCGGTGTGATGTGCAGATCGTTAACTCCCCCAGGGAAACACAGCAGGTACCACATCCAGCAGCGTACATGTAGTTGAGCCATAGGACTCTGAAGCCCTGAGGCTGGGCTGAAAGTGAGAGGACTGTGGGTTTGCACCGCGAAGAAGGTAGAGGCATAAGGTCTACCAGCTGTGGAGGTGAATTCAGCGGGAGGAAAGCCAGGGCATGCAGTTTGGCTGCTTCTGCAGCCACGACACCTACCTGAATGTTATTTCCAGGAGCTGGGACAAGGATACGACAAAGTTACCTGTCTGTTCAAAACACTCACAGGTGCAAATGTGAATGTGTTTTGTCTTGGTGGTCTTTCCTCAAAGCCTCCCTCTGTTTCTGTGGTCCCTGAGGCCCAGTTTTTCAGCTGTAACAGTGGGTTTCCTGCTTAATTTTAGGTCCAAGACTTTTTCTCTCAAAGGACCAGATTTCTGGAACCGAGGCTCCATGTGCTCACTCCCAAGAAGATCTTTCTGCATTAGAAAGCAAAGCACACCTTTACCTCACAAGCAAATAAGGCGTCATCAGTGGAAAACCGCAATCAAAACATGTTTACCATCCTAGAAGGAAAAAAAGAGACAACTCTTTAGATTTTGATGATCACATGCTCCTACTACTAAGCATGACACTACCATTTTTTTTATTAATGTCTAGTTTTAGTTAACAACTAAACAACAGCATTTTTCTTTTAACCTAACACTTTTTCCTTATGGCAAGAAGAGTTTGGTTACAATATGCTTGGACACATGGCAGTGCAGTATGTGTGATTGTCATCTGTGAAGAAAATGGGCACATGGTAGCAATGTTTGTGTCTGGCTGAAGGAGACAATACTGTTTGAGAAGTACATCTGTTAGATTGAGAAGTATATCTGTTATACTGTTGAGAAGTATATCTGTTAGATACACAGCTGTCAGGTTCCTGTAGTGTAATGACCGGCTCACGCATCATTTCTGAGTACACTAGAAGGAAACTTGGCTTGAGTGTTCTTCTGTCAAAAGGGAAAATGGATGCTCGTATGCTGCGGCCTCAAGTTTGGTACTTAACTGTGAGCTGCTAAGAGCTCCCTTACAGCCTTGGACCTGTGGTTTGCCTGCTCCATAGAAACTGGCATTTTTCTCAGAATGCACTATGCAAGGATGTGTGGAAACACTCTTCCATGAACTGCACTTGGCAATTCACCTGGAATATGAAATGCCCACTGGTCCTCCTCACCAACAGAAGAATTTCCCAGCCTGTCCTACTGGAAAGCCTGGTCATGGCTAACGAGGTTGAAGCTCATGTGAAGAACACCATGGAGGTGATGAAGGTGCGGACCCTGCCATTTCACTCTTATGTCTCGTCAGCTCAAGCACGTCGCAGCTACAGAGGAAAGCCAATGCTCTGTTCCCCTTCACCTGCCAGAGGCAGAGGTGAGGAATGAGGTAGAGAGAGCACTCCTTCACCAGGAGCCTCACAGTTAGGCTAGGGTCCTTGCACCCAATCACTGGTGCAGTCAGGTCTTTGTCACTTGGACAAGATTTAGAATGGAGTACCAGGGCAACACCTTTGGGGGTGTCTTTATGTTTTTTCAGTAGGAATGTGAAAACAATGCAACTTTTAAGCAGAAAGCCAGTCAATTTCATCTGCACTTCACACAGATGTAATGGATGCTCGTCCATGACTGTCTTCCAGCTGCTACAATGAACAGATACCAAGTCAGCACCAGGTTTTAGATGCAGACAGGTAGCTTAAAAAGTTGCAGTAAATTTGGTACTGACATTTAAAGCAAAAATAATGTTTTAAGGTCATTGGACCTGCCTGTCACAAAAACTGAATATTGTTTGAAAACTTCAGTTTCCAATTAATGCTGTCCAAAATCATTCTGCTCGGAACACAGGGAAGAGAAATCCAATTTAACCAAAAAGTACAGGTAGCAATGAGGCATTACATTTATGAAGTTTGCTTGCACAACTAATTGGCTCATAATTTGACAAGTCATCAGTACAATACATAGTCTGCATGTTTAAAATGTTCTCCTATAAGGAGCTTCTAGATCCCAGTTAAATGTAGCAGAAGAAGCTATCATTTAAACCAGTCCCTTGCAAACTACAATTTCTATGTATTTTTTCCTCCGATCAGCTAAATTAGATCTTTTTTTTTTTTTTTTCCAGGCTTATGGTTTAGAAGCACAATAAAGTCTGGCAGGTATGAGTTCTTGATGAAAGCCATGTAATGGTGGGCAAAAGGCCAAGAAATGAAGATTTAAAGGAGTTAATTTCCTGCTGACTGAAGGCTGTGTATGAGGTCACGTATTTATCTTCCATCACAACCCTGTATTTCCTTCTGGAAGGAGAAAGGAACTTGTCTTCATGGCATTTCTGTGCTGCTATTTTAATTTCAGAGGACTTCAGTGTAAAAGAAGAACCAAGAATCTAAATGATCCATGGAAAGATCTTAACTTTTGAAATATTTAAAGTAATATGAAACAGAGACTGTCCATAGAAAAATGTGATCAGCTACCTGCTATCAGCCTAAATATCAGTCCACATTGCCACTGAGGCACCTAACCTATTCCTTCTGTGCCTGGATTGGTCTCACAGAGTCAGAAACCTCCTTCAGAAATTGTCTTTCTCAGAAATCACATTCCTAAATATTCTTTTCATGACTCTGCAACTGTAGTCATTTGGCTCTCAGTTACTTTTCTCTAGCACTGGCAATTTGTTGTTTCTCTCAAATGTTCATCTGGCTCTGTTTTGTTTAATCGTGGTGTCTCCCAAAGGTCTGCGCTAATGAGTTTCTGCATTCATACCATATGCTTTCTTTGCCATGGAGAAGTTTAGCTGTATAGAAAACAGATTTTGGGACTCTTTCTATTCCCTTCATCCTCTCCTCTCAAATCTGAGAGGTCTTCTAGGCAGAAAAGGCTTCTTGGGCCCATTCGTCCTGCTAGTTAGAACCAGACCACATCCTAAAAATGCTCCCGCATAATCTAGATCTGTGGCAGAGCTTTGAAAGGAATTGCCCACTTCCTTCTTGATTTTGATTTAGGTTAACCAGCTTTTTTGGAGCCTTCATTTGAAATCCCAAAGGCCAAGGTCATCCACACACTCAAAAAGTGGTGACAGCTACTGGTGGTAAAAGCAACCAGATTCTTATTGAAGGAGCTGTGGTTCTCAGGGTGGCCAGAGAAGGACTGTTCCTGGGCAAGGGGAGGTGCCAGAAGGTTTTAGGAGGCTGCAGGTATCCAGAAGATCAGCGCTGGAGCACAGCCTCCCAGGAAAGGCCAAACCAGCTGCCCTGGAGATAATTACAGCTAGCAAAAAGAATCACCCAAACTCCTCAACTGCTAAAAACAACCCATAAAAGCTAAATATCCTAGACAGAGAATTTAAAATCTCATTTAAAATTCTCCAGTTAGGAAACAGCCCAGTAGTGAATGCTCTTTACAAGAAAATCCTTGGAGGACTATTTTTCCCACCCTTTCTGGCAATTGCTCTCTCTCCACTACCATAAATTCCCATCCCAGGGCACTTCTGGCACAGATCTGCTATCAACAGAAACACTTAGCTTAGCAAAGCATCACAAATTTGGTTCCAATAGCATAAAAGAGTTCCCTCCTGCATTTTCGCCACATGAATCACTTTGTTTCTAGTTTTCTCCTGTAGATTCAATGGAAGCAGCATTCAAATGACATCCCACTTTTTCAGAATCCTCTCGGATTGTCCATCAAGTTGAAAGTGTACTTGAGTTTCGCTTGCTCATCTAGGTGCATGCGGGGCCTGTTCCCTGGTACAAGGAACTGTCCAGTGGCTGGAGCTCCACGACGTATGGAAGAAGCTGAAGATTTTAGTCCTAAGAGAAGGAGCAGGAAGGAAGACAGCTCACTCCAAGACAGCTGTTTTTGGAGACCTCCAGCACAGGGAGCCATTCATGCTGTCGATGCATCAAGTATGGGTTGCACCTGAAGGGTGGAGACAAGGACAGTGTTGTTGGCCAACATTGGGGTTTGGCAGTACAGAGGAGTTCATATTGGTAGGCATTGGGAACAAGTGGCAAAACAGGTTTGTTCAGAAGAATTTTGGGGAGCAACAACAGGTTTCCTATAGCCAAGATGAGATGGATATCTCAGACCCTCCTGGTGGCGAGAGTCCCAAGCAAGAGACTCACCACAGCTGAAGTTCACTTGTGATGTCCTGCCCTCTGCTTGACAGGTCTACTGGCAAGTAAGAAGAGCATTAACATGAGTGGCTGGCATTTTGCTCTGAGACATTAACTAACTTTCAGGCAATGATATTAAGTCTTAAGTGACTATCCAAGTGTTGCCAGAAGAGCAGAGGACAAGACCGTGATTATGTATCCAAGACACCAGCTCCACTTTGTCTGCTGAAGTTACTGCTGCTACGTTATTTTTCAGCATTTGAGATGTTTGTCACATGTATTTTTTCAGTTACTAGGGATTTTCTAATTGTATAGTTTTGTTTTCTGTCTAGTGTTACAGACACTTCCCAGGGTCCGGGATGCTTTAAACACAGAGCTTACATCTAGGATGTCTCCTGATAAACTTGACTGTCAGTTATACAAGCTCGGATTTTTCACCAGCTGGCCAGACTTCTTCAAGCAGACCAAAGAATGTTGCATTAATATATGGGAAGAGGCTTAATCTACTTTTATATCCATTTTCAATAAAACACAATTTTCTCCAAAAGATCTGCCTAAAACCTTTGTCTCCCAGCTTGAAACATATTTCTGAAAGTAATAAAATTTTCCATTACACAAGCAAAGTAGATATTAAATTTTATTTCTGCGAGTATCAGAACTTCCTATCCCTCAAGGGATATCTTCTGTGTATCATTGCAAACCTGATAAATGAAGTACAATGAATCCAACTGATGTCCCACCTTCACAGCAGGGTTATTATAAAATGGGGAAAAAATGTTCCTACAGCACAATGTTCCTACAGACAAAGGTCTCATTGTGTTCTTACTATATTCAGAAAGCTCTTGCAAAAATTAGGACAAGGTATTTTACTCCTCTATGTGCATGTAACTGTAAGAGGAACTTGCCATATACTTTGCTCGTTTAGAAGAAACACCCCTGTGATGGATGACACAGCTATGTAAGAAATATCAGAGCCTGGTGATAAATTCATTGTGTAGCTTTTACCTATTGTCTTTCTCATACTCCATCTCCATGGGACGTTCTCATTTCAGATCTCCTAGCCTTCCCAGCCATTGCTCTGTCTTCCTCTATTTCTTTATTTTTTATTTTCCTTTATTAAACTCAGACTATGGGACAAATGGAGAAGTGTGATATCTTGTCACTTGAAACAGAACTTGGCTGAAATGCCAGCCTTGCTGAAGGGAGTGGAACTTTCACCTTGGATCTCAGTGAAGTCAGTGCTTCATCTTGGGCTTTGAGACCATGGAGCTGGGCTACCCAGGGGACACCCAACAGTCTGAGCCAGAAACGGTGGAGACATGTCCCACGGGAGCTGGTTGTGTCTCACTGCTCTCTCTCACTCACCTCTGGTGCTGGAGGGAACAGAAATGGTGTTGTGGCTGCCAATCACTCGGGGTTTTGTGCTCTCCTTATTCCTTCCTGTGCCAGAGAAGGCTTAATAATTTAGCCCTGTTATCCATCCAAAACAGCATCCAATGTTCCTCTTCGAAGGCTATTTATAAATGTGATGGTTTAAAACAAGACTAGCAAGTGACATTATGAGAAAATAAAAAGCTGTTTTGTCAGGATTAAGGGAACTGGTGGATGTTTCTTATGCTGAGAAAACACAGTTAACATCCAGCCATTATTATTATTATTGGCCATGTGCCAGTTTGGTCAGTTAACTCACGTGCTGCCCTTTTGCTTTAGCTGGCAAGGGTTGGGGGAGTCCAACCCGGGGCCTCCTCGTCGGACACATGACCCATGCCATGACTGCTACTGGAAGCAGGAGCAGGAAAAGGTTCCTCCTTCCCCTGAAATAGAAACCTACCAAACAACACAAGTGACTAGAGCAACTAAAACAGCAGTCCAGAGAAGGAAGATAGACTCTTTATTTTTTGCAGATTGAACAAGATAGATGGAAGTGGTGGTGTCTTTTGAGGTTTAAGAGAGACATGGGATAGGTTGTTTGATTCTTCCTTCGAATAACTTTTGAAAAGTTGCATCTTCCTTGGGCAACTCTTCTATCCGGATGTGCCAGCAATCTAGGTATGGTGGGGCTCTCTGACACCCTCTGAATGTATCTCATCCTGATTTTGTCAGAAGCAAAAAGAAAAAGGTCTTGGTGCTGCAACAAATTACCCTGCTATACAGACACCTGACCTTTGTATGTCAGCATGGTGACTGGAGGCACGCCTGGAAGAAGACTCCCGGGTATTTGTTAGAAACAAAGACAGCAATTACCTCAGAGAAGTGCTTGGGGTTGGGACTGTCTCTGGGGAAGAACGAGATGGGCTTGTCGAACCCTTGCACATGCACCCAGCCCTGGCTGTGCTTGGAGCAGGGTATGGGGCTGAAGGGGTCAGGGTTGGGTCTCCTGCTCTTAAACACTCCGCTACCTTCTTGAACCCCAGCCCGCTCACATCCTCCTGCCCAAGCTCCAGCCCACACATCGGATCCTGCCTCCCAGCACCAAGCCAGGGATGGCACAACACTCACCTCTGATGGAAATGGCAGTTGTTTCATTACTCCTAAAATGATTTGCTGAACTTGGAAGTGGGGTGCTTGGCACAGAAAGATGCACAGCAGATACCATAGATCAAGCCAAGAAGTTTGGGGACACCTCAGACCTACTGAGAGCCAGTAAAAAGCTACCCCTTTCCCCATAAAATGTGTGCAGGTACCAGGGATAGGCAGCTTGAATTGTGATAGTAGTTGGGAATGTTTTAAAATCCGTTTGCAGGTCACATCTAGCAGGCAGGCAGGCTGTCATCAGCTCTGGTCTTGCTATTTCATTTCCACCCGCTCTCATTCATGTGGAAAGATCCTGGAGCGCCTTGGGCTGTGATCTGTTTGGTTCTATTTTTGGCTGTCTTCTTGCTGAAAGAAGGTGATTTCTCACATGTGGTTGTTTTCCAATTATCACTTGTTGAGACATACCCCCCAGCCACATTACAAAGAGAATCAGGTGGCAAGTACATATTTACAAGTCTTTATTCTAAGGCGCAGGGATACCTTATTGATCTGCGCTTTGAATTGAAGCTGCAGGGACTCTCTGGAATCACATTTTTCATGGCTGAGTTGATCCAGACTCCTTCTCTTTTGTGGGAGACACAGCAGATTAAGAATCGCTCAGTTTACCTGTGTGTGAGACTAGAGGAAGGAAGGTCCATTGTACAAGACTTAAAATAACCGTCTCTTACAAGATGCTGTAAAGATCCCATTGTATTTGATATTAAACAGGCTTTTTTCCAGTTGTCGCTCACGTACAGCACACCGAGCTGCGACCCAGCTGCTTCCTTCATTTCAAAAGCTTAATCTTTTGGGTGTATAATATTAGTTTGTAAAGCACTTTATCAGGAAGGCACAGATTTACAAAGGGATGAATGGGTGAGCTAGCAGAGCTGTGGCCTTTCTGTTTGCTCTATCCCACTCACAAGATGCACGGGATTACCTTTGAGCTTTCTTAGCAGCATAACTTTGAAAACTGGAAAAAGCGTGACGATAAATGAAATACTCCTGTTAGCAGAGAGCAGATGGACTTGTTCTGCATCAAAAATTAGCTCAAATATTGACAGTACAACACATTGAATACAGGAAAACAAAAGCCTGCCGCACCAGCTTCTGGCGAACCATACCATGGGGGGAACAAAGCCACCGTCCTTCCCCATCACCCCTTGTCCCAGCAGAGTCCCAGTGCAGACCCCACCAGTTCCCAGTGCGTCCCAGCCGCACCGGCAGGGCCTTGCTGTGAGCAGCCTTGTTGGCGGTGGAGGATCACTTCTGCATGGCCGTGCAGGACCAGCGTGGGTAAACGCTCAGCCACCAGCGTTCCTCCGTTTGGCGAGCTCCCAGAAATGGCAAAATTCCCAGGGAGAGCTGCTGAGGAGAGAGGATCTGTTTTGCTGATGCTGTAGGCGTTTCATGGCTCATAACCTTTGCCTTTTTTTGGCAGCCACCCTGTACTTTGCGCCAGTGTGGTCAGCAGCTGTCTTTTCTCCTTGAAACGTGAACAAATTTGACATTTTTCTGCAGTTTCTATTACTTTGGTAAGCAATTTATCCCAGGCTCTGGGATCTCTAGTATTTCTACCAGCTGTTTTCCTCTTCCAGCTGTTTACACCCATCCGATGGAATGATTCCATTAGAGCAGCTTCAGGCTCGTTGCAGTCAATGATCCAGTTTCTTTTACAAGTTCTTGAGTTGCAGTTCATTTTCTTGCTTGTAGTTCTGGAGATTGAAATTGAGCTGTATCAACATTCTGGTAATTTCTGGTTGTTTCTTACCCATCTTTTCATTTATAGGCAGCCTACTTTTTCTAGGCGAGCAAGACACTCATTATCCCCCTTCTTTCTATGCATTGTATGAATAAGAAAATCAAATTTGTGAGCCAACTTATAGAGCTTTTAATCTACAAATTCATGTATTCAGCCTATGATGACTTGTTCTGGCTCTGTTTCATACAAGCAAGAGTACCAGATGTAAATATAATACTTGCAGGGCAAGGGAAACAGAAGAAGAAGAACAGCATCTTTCTGGCGGTGCCAGAAGGCGGCACACAGCGAGTGTAGGAGCTCTCCGTTTAAGATGTGGGGACAATAAGAACAGAGGTCCTGGACTGTGCTGTCTTGCTTTGTACCTGTGTGTTCAGTATTGGAGATTTCTGTGAACAACAGCTAAGAGAAAGCATGCTGGGAAAGATATAAAAGGTATGATCATGTTGCAAAAAGCATGGGCAACTTGTTGAGAAGTTCAGTAATAACACCAGACAGCCGGAATGGAAAATGCCCTAAAAATGTATGATTACTCTCTACACCAGAATTTCAGCTTGTAGCTGAAATTTCAGTATACTAAGTGGACTATTTCCTTATCAAAAATGACAGAAGGCAAAGATGACTGTGAGGTACTGTATAAGAATGAACTATGACCACTACTTTAAGCCACCCTACTGAATAGTCTGACACCTGGAAATCCATCTACCAGTAAGAACAGTTATTTTGTCCAGGCCTGAATCATATTTCTGAACATTTTCAATCTGTAAGTAGTTAAGTTAGAAATAATTACATGATTCAACAGTGTGTTTCTGGAAAAGAATAAGCAGTATGAGAAAACAGGTCTTTTTTTCCTGTTCAGCTTTTTTTTCCACGCTCCCTTCTGTGCCGCGTTCACTCTCCAAGTATTATGTGAGAGATTCATACTAATCTGAGAGAAGAACCAAGAGGTCTGGAAATACCTTATTTTAAATTACATGTGCATTTGGGCTTCTGACCCATGGTGCAGTCTAACAGAATAAATTGGTGTGATGGATTTTATTTAAGTGGATTTTATTGAAAAGAATAAGCAAGGGAGTTTCCTCTTAAGGCATCAAGGGTTAACCTGCTACAATTTTGCTAAGTTAATTAAAAATGGAACAATTCTGTGATTACATCAGTGTTCCAATTAGGGATAAATCAATAAACAAATGGTTTCAAATCATGGAATCACTACATTAATGCAGTAGGTAATCAGAGTGGAGTACAAGGCTGGCAATGCAAGGAATCATGTTGTGCTAGCCCTGTTTCAAGCACTCTTGAGAGCAAGAGTCAAAATTCAAGGAAAAGCCAGCTTCCTTTCCATCTAAGGCTTCAGGCTGTAGTCTAACCAGCGCATGAAATCACTTAGCCAGTGAAGAATCATTTTGGTTTGAGGCCCATGCCAAGGAGACGTGGTAATCCCATCCTGTTTCATTTTAAGGAAATGCAATTTGGAGGGTTCTCAGCGGTTCCTCTTCATGCTTGGCTGCTGCTAGCAGTTACGGGTTAACTGCTCTCTCTGAATACCACAACAGCTAGAAACTTAGAAAAGAATCGAGACTCCTTCCATGAGGTTCAGAAGAAGTGATACAAAACGGAGCCTGCTGCCCCCAGACCAACAGTTCTTTCCATCCCCCGGGCACTTCTTTCCATCAGCAGAAGGCCAGGCGGTGCTCGTCCAACCCGCCTGCCTTGGGGGAGGCTACTCCAGCACAGAAGTAAACGTATCCTGAAGTAATTGCTCCAGCTGGGTAGCTTTGCAATGGAAAAGTTACTTGAGATTAAAGACACTTTTCTTTTGAATACATCCACAACTCAATATAAATTACTCTGAATTTGTTACTCCAGAATAAAATGTCCACCAAGCTGCTTCTGGCACACAGAAAGCCCCTCGTGTGGATGTCATGGTGCATCCTCCCTCCAGACCTTCTGGACCAAGTGCCACTGCTCAGACCTCCCTCCCTACCCACTAATCAGCCAACTAAGTGAAAAGAATTCAGAAGGGTTTGGAACAATTATTTTGTGTTATTGCCTGTTTTATGTAAAGTCCCTTTAAACTCAAGCTGTCTTATTTCTCGGAAGAGAGACTGCAGCCTCCTTGGTGTGGCTGCGGCTTTCTTGCCGCACTGCCTTTATCCAGGCAATTTCAGGGGAACATACCCTGTAAAACTAAACTCTATGCTATTTTCCAAAGACTTCATGCCTTTTCTGCAATAAAATGCATTTTCTTTCAAGACAAAGCAGTACAAGGAAAACAGTGAGCTTTTATCTGTGGAGATTCAGTTCAGGCTTCACTAGCGAAGTTTCGAGCATCAGATTTTTAAAGATGCTTTGATGCTTGAAGATATTGGCAGAAGACTTGTAAGATGTTTAGTACTGTCTTTATAGGTGATTTGTGAACTGAGTTTCTAACTCGCACTTATATTGGTGCCTTTAGGAATCAGGTTTAACGCCTAATGAGTGGGTGTTATAACCAAGTGAAAAATTGTTCTATGGATTTCCCATTGCTTAAAAAAAAATAAAAAAATCAGGTACTATGCAGCTAACTGCAAAGTGGCCAGGTGGGTATCTTTTCCTATGTTTACCCATTCTGATGTATTGTTTCAGTCTAGATGGTGACCATCAGACAAATGTGGTCTTTAGGAATTCATTAAGACATTACGATAAGCACAGGATGCAATTTTTTTTCTCACACAGAAAAGATATTTCTGCCTTTATTTCTTGTGCATAATGCAGGGTAGGGAATTGTGCCCCTCCTTTGCTGTGGTCTGTCATCACAGGCACATGGTATTACATGGGAGAGAGGGTCAAACCTCTCTTAGTCTAGGTGGCTCCACACCTGATGAAGGACCATCAGTAATCAGTATAATCCCTGTGCTAGTGCAAGGAAGTTCTGTGTGGTCACCAGACTGCGCAGAACAGTCAGAATGGCCAAATGATTTATGCCAGCTGAAATATTTTTTACTGTGTAATGACTGGGAGTTAAGCCTGCAGAGCGTAAATACATCCTAGCTGGCAGACCAGTCAGGGTTGTGCCACAACCGGGTAACTCTCGAGGGCTGGGCAGGCAGTGATCTCCCTGTCATAGACTTCTACGGGACAAGTGAAAAATACGCAGACAGACTAGTGTGCTTTACTAGATTCAACATACTTTTAATGAATTAAAAAAATCCATGGTAAATTCATTAAGACTTTTCCATGAGGCCTCTAACCAATGTCCCACAGCCGGGATTTAAAGGTCCTGAGACAAGATGTAGAAATTTTCCCCTTGGATGAGGCCCAGAGAATGTACTGGTAAGATAAATGCACACTTCTCTCCTCATCTCCTTTCCTTCTCTGTAAAACATTTAGGCTTAGATCTTCCCTGGAGATAAATTGGCATAGTTTCACGCTTTGCAGTAGAGCTGCAATGATTTACAGAGGGCGTATGCATTTTAAATCATGTCAGTTATGGCAGAGACAGAAGGAATATTGCAAACCATGCTCCCTTCTGGACCATCACATCCCCTCCAGCTCCTGGTCCCCACCTGAACGTTCTCCCTGTCCTCACTTGAAAACCAGGCTCCTCTTACTTTTTCCCACCCATCCACCAGCCCATCAGTTCTGGCCTGGGGACACGAAGTCCCTTGAGAAGCAGAGCTGCAACCCCACATTTGGGAAGCAGTTTGGTGCCTCAATCCAAGGCTCCCTGCAAGGCTTTGGGGTTTGCATTTAGCAGACCTCTGAAGTAATTAATACAGAGGGCTGTATGCTGATTCCGCAGAGCCCATTAATCACTTTTGCTGAGACAGAGGGACTGTTTGCACAGAGTTCTTGGAGATTATCGCCCTGGCTCCGGGATTTGTCATGCCGCATTACAAATGGTATTTTAGTGAGCTCCTCAGGTCCCAGGGGGCTGTAACCTGTCTGAGGCAAAGTCAAATGCTGCTGAGCAGCAGAGGTTTCCCAAGAAAGAGCTTATCTGTTCCAGATTGCTTGATTATATAAATAGAACCTAGATATGAGATATAAATACAATTAATTCCTCAAGGGTTACATTTGATAATGGCACTGAAATTAATCTTCAGTGGCAGAAATAACACTGGCCGTTTCATGGAGTTTAAGTAAAAGCCTATAGAGATATCCACTCTCCCACCAAAAGCACTGAATTCTTTTTCCCTTTTAAAAGCATATGTTCTATTATATTATTATCCTTTTAACCTGTTGATACTTCTTAATTTAAGATGTTTTAACAGGGACTAATTCATTAGTGAAGTCATTAGTACGAGCAGCAAGCTGAGCCAGGATTCCCGGTTTTCCAATCTGCTGTCCCACTCCTAATTTGGCAGAAAGATGAACCAGTCTTGAGTTTTACAGGGTCCTTTAGCATGCCTGAGTCCTGCAGAATGAGTTAGTTGTCCAGCACCATTGGGGAGCTCCTCCAAGATAACGTAACAGGTCATCTCCCCAGGGTGACTGGGAAACTCCCATGTGAGTCTACAAAGAAATGCTGATCACAAAAGCAGTCCTGCAAAAGTTTACCAGCATGAGAGCCAGATAAGGATCGTCATAAAGTCAAGGGCTTTAGTGAACAGTAAATGTTTTCAGGGATATGCTATACATTTTTCAGCTGTTCATTTTGCTCCCAGCTACCCTGCAGCAATTCCACTCTCTCAAGCTTTAACTTACAGTAAACTTAGCAGCCAGATAAACTTACTTACCCAATCTAGCTATACATGTAAATGCACCCAGTGCCCTCCCCAGACTTTATTCTCCATCTGGTAAGTGCCAGCTCTGTCTGGTTCACAGTCCATTACACCTCGTATGTCCATGCAGAAGACCCATGCACTTAAATGCCCCAGGTTTCTCTGTGGCTTCCAGAGAGGAAAGAACCTGGTAGGGGAAGGACGAGGAAGAGGAGAAGAGGGGAAAGGAGATGCAAAGGCCAGTGGGGTCTGGCTTTGATACAGAGATGGTGGTGCAGGGATACAGCCAAAGGGGAACGGTGTTCATGTAGCTCAAAAATACCAAACAAGTGGTGGTTACCGCTAGGCAGGTGAATAGGATATCAAGAGAAATGTGACCAGGGACTGGGACACGTCGTTTTGGCCCAAGCACTGTAAAAATGCTGAGAAATCCTTCCAGGGGGAAAAAAAAAAGACACAAAAAAAAAGTGAAAATGGGGCACTAGTCTTCTTCACTATAGTGGTACGAGATTTGTTTGTAGTGGAGGTAAGTTTGTGTACAGCAGGGTAGGTGAGAAGGCCTTAATCAAGTCATGAATGTAGTTTAAAAAAACACACATGAAAGAAAAGTTTTGTTATTAAAAAGTTTGGAGATTACGTACTTTGAGCAATCCTACCACCTGCAGCTTGAGTCAGCTAGCTACTTCAGAGACTTTGGAAGGCACAAGTGAACAGATGGTATGTTTTTGACACCATCAGGTAGTGGGCAGTGAATATTAGTAAACTGGCAAGTATCCACTGAAAATTATTCCAAAGCAGATAATTAAATAAGTTATAAATAACAAAAAGAAATCTCAACAGTTGAAAAGGAAGGAATAAGGGGAGGAAACAAGATTTTTTCAGATGAATTATACAGCTTCATTTCTTACCTTTTTTTTCAGCCCATTACACACAGAGACCAATTAAAAATCTAATAAATTAAACATCCCTCAGATATTCTACATAACTGAAGCTAATTATCTGCCATTTTGATATGGTCAAGCATATGTAATAACAACGTCCTGGTTCGCATTAGCATTAAGAGATAAATGCAGACATGAAATCAAGTTCTCCAGGCATCACAAAAGGCCAGACAGAAAAAAGTCTACTGATCAGCACAAAGCAGTGATTTGTATGAATGCCATATCCCATTTTAGTTTTACTGTCTTCAGCGCAGAAGCTTGGCAGGCCTGCCTGGGCTCTGATAGCATCCTGGTCACCAATTTTGGATTTCTTGTGCAAGTTTCTCTCTGGCTCAAGCTTGACACTGACGGTATTGTTCTTGTTAGGACAGCAATAGATCTGATGTCTTTTCTACATAATGCAAAAGGAAATGCTACAATTCTGTAAGCATTCTACGGATGATGCAGAAACTTTATATCATTATTTAAAATCCAGGTTAATTAATAAAAAATATCTCAAGTAAACAAGCAGCTCCCATTCTGAAAACTCATTGTGGATACTGAGAGGTGAGGTCTATAAGTGGGATAGAAATACAGTCGTAAGACTTGGGGGAAGAATTCTATTCAAACTATCCTTCAAATATTAATTTTAGGATAAGGGGATACAAGTGGTAAGTCTTGTATACAGCTGAGTTTTATCGAAGATTTATCAATTGTTGGATTAAGACTGGTCTCTCACAATAGTGTTAGTGCAGTACTCAGTTGACTTGTGTGTGCAAGTGTTCACAACCTCTGCAGAGCCTGGGAGCTCAGGGAAATATGTACACCATCATTGCACAGGTGAGGAGCCAAGACACATCCGCAGGCAAAGGACATCCATGGGCATACAGCTCAGGCACCGGGGGAGCTCGTGGCAAATGAAGAACTGATTGCAGAGCTCCTGTCCTGAGCCTCTTATCACCAGACTCTTCTTGTCCATGCTCTTACTTGGCAAATATCCAGCAGAAATCAGACGTGTTGGTCTTCTCAAGTGGGCTTGAAAAAGCTGAAACCTATTGTCCTGTTAGGTGTGGCAAGAAAAGGACAATGCTTCACCCTCACACCAGGTTGAAGAAGATACTTCAACCTGGAAAAGAGATGAAAGAGGGGAAAAATGACAGAGCTCTATGCAGTCATGCGTGGCATGGGAAGGATGACTAAGGAATGGCTGTGTAATGTTTCATCTGTTATAGGGGCTAACTAGTAAGTAGCACTTTCAAAGTAGACAAAAGAAGGTATTTTTAACAAAATGAGTTCAAGTTGTGCAACTCTTTACCACAGAAAATAATAGAGGCTAAAAGCTGACACGGTCTCAAGGAGAGACTGGACAAATCAGTGAAACAGAAAGTTTTTGTGTGCTGTTAAAAACAACATTTTTTCTGGGTCAGGAACTCCCTAAGAAATTGTTGTCAGATATTTGGAAACTAATCTGGGGAGGTACCAAAAAAAACATTTTATCTATTTTCATCCTATTCCCGAGGAACAGCTATTGGACACTATTGGAGGCGTGATGCTGGGCTCAACAAATTTTTGGACTGTCCCTAACTAGGCATGGTTATATTCCTACGAGCTGACAGAGATGTCAGAGGTGGAAAGAGGGAGCCAGGAAATCTAGAAAACTGCTCTTCTTCTTTTTTTTTTTTCTGCAAAACCTGCCTGTCAAAATGGATGCCAATTCACAAAGTGAAATATTTCCACAGCATTTCTCCAAGACAGCCCCAAAGAGAAGCCACCCCAAAGAGCCAAACCAGTAGCATCTTTGGTTCCCATGGAGCGACCATGACAAAAAAGATCATTCTGCCTCATCGAGAATTCAAGACTGCAACAAAAACTTCAAAGTGCCCTGTGGAGTTCCTGGAAGATTAGACTTTAAAAATACATACCATGCTTTGGGTCATGATTTCCACAGCCAGAAGAGCCTAAGTGTGTCCCGGGCTCTTGCTGTCAGTACCCCTGGGAGCAGTTAACTGCACAGATTAACCCTATCGGTGGTGGCATGGATAAGGTTTCTCCTGGATGTAGTATTTGCCTGCCGGGCAGCGAGCCACGCGCAGCGTCAGGCTAGCTCTACAGAAGAAGGATTTGGCTGCAAACCTGCCAGTACTGCAAAGTGTAACATTGAAAAACCATAAAGCCGAGGTGCGCTTGGCACGGGGAGATGCGTGTTTTGCTGGAACTCCAAGGCCATCAACGCGGGATCTGTGGCAGGGCTGGTCGCTCCAGCTCCCTGTTTTAAAGGTGCAGAAACTGAGTCAGAAAGGGCAATGACTTTTTCCTAAGGGAATCAGAAAGTTTTATTTGTCTAGTTATGGTTTATTACTCTGTTCCCTACTCTCAACTACAGCTAAGCCATTTCTGGTTCACCTTTCCCTACTGACCGATCCTCTCCTCAACTTAACACCCACAAAGCCTCATATATATTTTTCTCTCTTCCTCAGTTTCTTTTAAATCCCAGTCACTAATTCACTGTCTCTGTTCCTCCTCCCACATCCTGGCTCTGGGTTGTTTTTGCCTGGGTCCTCGTTAGCTGCCTGGTTGTTCCCCTGCGCCCGTGCACAGAGCACAGCTGCACGCTCCCACTCTCAACTGCAGGAGAAGAAATCAGGCAGCGCAGTCCCCCCGAGAGAGCCCAGCCTGTCTCCTCCTTAACAAGCTGAAGCAACTTCTGCGAAATGACAGCCTCCCTGGGCAGGCAGCTGAGTTCTCCGAGATAAATTTGGGACTCGGAGTGCACAGACATAGTAATTACCAGAAATGCATCACTCCCC
>VXAA01003830.1:473192-490983 GCA_013399115.1 Anseranas semipalmata | reverse complement strand
CCCAGCATTAGTCTACCCCTCAGTCATCAGGTGCAGTCTCTCCGCTATTCCTGACTCTCTAGGTGCAAAAATCTTGCTTTCTGTCATTCTCTCTCCATGCGCTGCAATCTTTCTCCCTGGAATTGTAAATGATAACACCTGTGGGGCTCTTATTTGTTCATTCCCCGTATCGCTGGCTGCTCCCTGTGTGAGATATTACGCCCACACAGAGGTATGAAATATGCTGTAGCTTGTTGGGAAACTTCTGTATGAAAGATGCAAGGAGTACAAATAATGGTGGTGCTCTGACATTCTTCATCTCGCGTCTGACAGAACGTGTTCAGGAAACTACAGGAACACACTAAAGCTGATCAAGAAGTCATTCGCGCCGTATCAGTGTAGCCGAAAACAAATGAGCAGGACTGCTCTGGACATCCTATTTTCCTTTCAGCACCAGCATGTATTTATTCTTCAAGTCATACTATGTTCATATTTACTTTAATGATTCATAAACATCCCAGGTTCCAGAAGCTTCTAATTAACTCATCTATTTATTGTTGTTAACAGATGCTCAGGGAGTGATTTATTGTACAATGCCGGATCACACCAACATATAAATCCAGCCAATTGAACTGGCAGACAGTCTGGGTAAATATCTTCTGCTGCTGGTAGATGAGACTCTGTCCTTAATTCAGTATTAATGCTCTGCAGACTGTGGCTGAAGCATTATTTTCTTCTTCTATTACCGTGCGCATGCAGCATACACTGTACTCTGCAACACCGGTTATTTCTCTCTTAAAAAAAAAAAAAAGATTTAGGGAAGTACTGCATAGGAAGGGGGCTATGTATTTATCCTGTCTGAGAAAAGAGGAAATCAATAGCCCCAAAGAAGTTTTTGCTCAAGCTCCTTTTCATTTACCTCTAGCTTTCTGTAGTTTCAAAACCCACCAGTCTGTCTGACATGCTGCAGCAAAACAATCCTAATCTTTATTAGAAAAGTCACACTGGGGACCCTGTCTATTCCGGAGATGTGGCCGATCTCCAGACCATTTATTACACTGATAAATAAGGGAGTGGAACTGGCCACCGTGGCTTTGGGCAGAACACGGAGCTGAAGCGCTTACAACAACAGCTAGATGCGAGCAGCCCGGCAGATGCTTCTACAGCGGCATTTTAACTGCACCTAGGGACACCCCCAGTGATTTGCAGCTAAATTATTAGAGGCACCCTGGCACCATTTCCAGCCCAGAGCAGCGAGAGCTCCACCGGATCACTGCTAGGGCCAGCGACCATCCCCACGGGGCAGCTCACACAGCCACGCTGGTTTGGGCTGTGAATGCCCAGTATGGGCCAGTCCCTCCCAGCAGGGCTGTGTTACAGACTAGTTTGAGCACTACTGATGTAATAATATAAATACATCCTCTCAGTTTTGGCCTGGTAGACTTGTTTTACTTGGAAACTAAATTTTTTCAAATTTCAAAATGGTAACAACACAGGGTCTGATTGCCTCTGCTTGTTACCTGGGCAGGAGCTCTCCTCCAAAACTGGAAGGCATGTTATTTACCTTGCTGGTTGAGAGCTGCTGTTATGCTGCAGACAAATTTCACAGCTTTTCTCCTAAGAGCTCACTCCCTTTTCATTCCAGTTCTTCCCAGTGGCAACATCATGACTCAGTATGTGTTAACAAAATACTAAGGAAACACAGACAAATATTGTTTTAAACTTCTTAAGGTAGGAGTCATTAGAGGACTGTTAAAATATTCTTTTTGCAGTAATTATGTTAATTTTTTTTTGTCTGCCTGCAGTCTTCCAAAAAGGTGTATTTAAGTTTTGTGGTCCAACTGCACTGAAAGGGACTACTGTAAATAATAAGGGTGTATTTTCTGCCTATTTAAATATATTTTAAAGATATATATATTTATAGTGAAGCCATTATTTTTAATACACTTTTTACTCAGAATGAGATTTTGAAAATGAACCATCTCTGATGTCTGCTCCAAACTTTACTTATAGCAGTGCTTTCTGGAGCTGGGTTTGGGGAGGGGGAAGAAATACAAACAATACTCAAGGGGGAATGGGAAGCAAACTACATTAGCATGGCAGTGTGCCCAAATAAGTGAAGAAGGGAATAGGATGGCTTGCAAAAGGTGATATACATTAAATAAATATGCTGCACTAAGGACTTTCTAAGAGTTATTAGATTTCTCCTCAGCACTCACTATTAGCAATCAGTGGAGGAACAATACCATGATGAGTGTGACTGTTTTTAATTTTTAATTAAAGCTTTCATCTCAAGTACAGTAGCCTTCCTTGATGTTTTGATCTCCAGCAGCCAGTTCCAAGGTGCATGTACTCTCTCACATGGAAAAATAAAAGGTCCAGTGCATTCCTAACCGCAGTGCGCTGTGCTGTAAGCAGAACACACCGATACACCTGATATCTTGCATGGGCTTGGGGGAAATCTGCAGATTCTAGGCGTTGACCCTTGAACTTTCTGCTAAGACTGGCCAACTCCCATCACTCAGACTGGTTTCTTAATCTGCATGAAATAATTGCCTTTTTAATTTGAAAAGCCAATAGAAGGCATTGTATGTTATAGCTGTGTACACACCCTATATATTTAAGAATCTGTGCAGATAACGCACAAGTGAGAAATATTTTACAAGCATACGATGCATACGTTGAAGGATCGTTTAAAAATACGGCTTAAACTCATGTATGTGAGGAAACTTTTCTTTTTAAGTTACATCTCTGTTAGTAGAAATGCACTGAGAAAAGTTTAACAACTTTTAAGCGATGACTGGCAACAACATAACACTGTACCCATGCCACAATATGTATTATATCCCTATATTATGTCATCTCAGTCACTCACTTCTGTCTCCTAATGTTACCAGACATGCAAGGTACAGGACACAGCTATGCAGGAAAATCAGATGTTTGAAACATTTTTGGCAGCTCCCTCCTCCAATGCAGTTCTGTTCTGTTCACAACCTTACAGAACAGCGACACAAGGGCAACAGTGTGTGAGTTCCATCCCTGTCAGCTGGCTGTCTCGCAGGGCTCCTCCACAGCCATGCTATGCTGTGATGGCATTAGGTATGAGTTGGTGCTTTGGTTCAGCATTTTTAATTTGCATTCCTCCTAGTTAAAAAGGAAGAATAAACTAGAGATGCCATTATAATACGGCAGGTATATCAATGCAATCACATGCCCTACAGGATCTCCTTAATAAAGATCATGAACAGACCTATCAGTTCACATGCAGTTTACAAAGTAAGTTAGGCTGGAAGTGACTTGTTGAGGTCACCTAGTCTCTTTGCAAAAGAGTTAACTTTTATAAAAGCAGCTCTGCATTCTACCAACACAGATAAATAAGACACTATGCTCTTTAGGTCATTTCCACATTCTGTAACAGAACACCTGTCAAAACTAGTTTAAGTAAGAATATCAACTTAGATTTAGAAAGAAGTCTAGTATCCTACCAAAAACCCCTATGAAGCCTAAGAAGTATGTCTAAAAATTGTTAATGACCCTGTGAACGCTCCAGCAGGAGTCAAGATGCTGGAAAGAATAATGAAACCTGAGGGTTCCTAAATATTTGTTGCACACCCAACTTCTAAACAACAGAATAAATTACTAGGACAATAACCTGCAAATGTTGAAAACGCAATAATAAGCAGTACCACTTCATAAAAATAAGTTTTAATGTTAACAACTTAATTTAAATTATTGCAAATTAATCTTGCTTTTCGCAAAGTTCAAACAATGCTCTAGGCCTGCATTGTTCACAAACATGGATCTACTCTTCCTCATTCTTCTGAACTGATTGCACAGCTTCTGTCTTAACCCTATTTCTCTTTCTTCTTCTTTTTTTCTTTTCAGCAGAAGGCTCCTGGCTCTCCTGTGTTTTCTTCTTCTTTTTCAGACAGCTGAGAGGATTGGGGCCACCTGCCCTTTTACGTTTTCTTCTCTTTGCACCTTCTTGCTTTGCTAGTCCTTCTTTTTCTTTAAGTTGCACAATACTTTGTTTCTGGTGCTCTGGAACAAGCTGACTTGTCTGCAACGTTTGAACAAATGCCAAGGACTTAGGAGAAGGTTTGTCTAGCACCATAGTGTTCTGAATAATAAAGAGGAGAGGAACGCCAGCCTTCTTTTTCACTTTGTTTGCTAAATCCTGGTCCTGTAAAATTAAATACTTCAGTCAATATTTTGGGATTAAACAGCATTTGCAATTCAAATGCACCTACTTTTAAAACAAAACTATAAAGATAAGTTACGTTACGAAAAAGATAAGAAACTTAATCTAGTAGATATACCTGGAAGAGTCTTTCAAAGCAATTCAAATTAAAATTTTTCTCCTTCTGATTAGATGTACTTCTGATGGAAAATTTGTTTCCTTTTTTTATGCATGTATAAGCACATATAGATTTTTTGAGAAAAAGTCACAGTTCATTGGTATTTAGTCCACCACCTCACAAACTGACATAGTTCATTTTATACCAAGTCATTTAAAACTCTTTGTATCTTACATAAGTATAAAGAATTTTACTGTAAACCACTTAATCTACTGTATATGTTACACCTACACTCCCAAAACCAAATCTAAGAAAAAAATAACTTGCCTTTCTCATTTGTACACAAGTTTTACCTTCATTCTTTAATTAAAAAAAAAAAAAAAAAATCAAAAATTCATTAAAATTGCAGTTATATGGTGTTTTAACACAATGTAATTTCACTTTTCAGACTACTGTGCACAGCAGTTTGGGGCAGTGGATACACACATAAGCAATACGCAAACTGACATTCGTGAACTGTTTCTTACATGCCAGTAGGTAGTCAGTGCATTTTCTCCACTTTCTGCTACACTGATATATGTTTCTTGGGTAAACCAAACAAGTTGTTCGAGTAATACCAAAGATTCCCTATTTCATAATTAGCAATTACATGTAAGAGTGAGGATGGCTTTACAAGATTCATTTCCACAAGCTATTTAAAAATCTCATAATCAAAGTTTCCACACATTTCATTATCCTTAGGCATCAAAAGATCACTTCAATTGAAATGGAGTTACATTTCCCATGAGCATTTACCTGTGTAGCAATAAAGAAGTGATGAGGGTTGCCTTCCTCAATCATGGAAAGTAAACAGGCCGAACCGCTCACAGGATCCTTGTGGTGAGAACAGTTTCGAACTTGAAATCTTTGGGCAATTAATTTTGCTCCGTACAGTGCTTTCCCCAGTGATTCCAATTCTTTCAGAACGCATCTGAAAACCAAAAGTAGCAGTGATTTCTAAACAAGGAAATAAACATTTTTTTTTTTTTTTACAATAGCAAAATGTTGACATTACGAATTGTCACATGTGAGTTAATTAGGAATGAACAATGCCTACTTGTTCAGGCTCTGTGATCTGTAAATGGCACCCAGTAACCTGAAAGGAGTAACCAACCCAAATGCTTCAGCGACACTTCCTTGATTACAAACAAGATTGGCCAGTAACAACACTGTTATACTAAATGGATTTTAAAATATTTTGTATCAATGACAACACTAAGTCCTTACATTTATGCACACAAACCACTACTTAACAAATAAAATTACTCGAATTAGCACAAATTGATTAAACACCACATGCAAGTTAAACTCTGCATTAGTATCCATCACCTTACTTCAAATTTGCATCAGAATCCAACTGACTCAAGCAAAAGAAGATAAAGATTCTCCAGTGATTAAAAATCTGGAAGCTTACGGCTCCACAGCATTCCAATTAGACACTAAAATGCAAAGCTGAAGTCCTCCTCTTAGCATCACTTAGAGCTGATGTGGGCACGGGACTGTGTAGCAGTCTATGAGGATTATGAGGATGCTAGCTTGGATCCATACTGAATCAAATTCAGAAACAAACAGAGGATGAAACCGAACTTACTTTGGCTACTGAGTTTTACTATGACCTGTGGAAGGTGGTAGGAACGTATGGCCTTGAAATACATCTTTAGAAACATGGTACCATGGCGATTCATCACAAGTGGGCATGCCAAAATACTCTTCGGATCTTTTTATTTTACAATTATCTGAGAAATAACTCCAAGACATTAAATAAAACTACTCTTCTTTCCAGAGAAGAAAATTCAGCCTTTGGGGAAAGTCTTCAGCCTGTTCTTTTTGTAAAGACTCCCACAGTGATCAAGATCGTTTCCTTAGGAAAGCCCTGCTCGTGCCATAGAGGTGCTTCCTCACCGACTTAAAGTGTGTTGACAGGAGAAAAAATGAGTCTGTTCAGCTGCCCTAAGTCAAAACACCTCAAAAATACCCATTGATATCGCTTAAAGAAGGATGAAGTGATATTTAAATGACTGGCATACAGTTTTGATCAAAGCGACTCCCAAACCTTTCAAAGCTAAGGGCATGACTCGATACTTTCTACTGTTTAGGAACATGGGTCAGTTCTGCATGTGCTGGAGGATGGAAGAGTGTTTAGTTTTTAATCCAAGGGTATGTATCTTCCTGGTATTTTCAGTACTTGCCTCCATGATGGGCAACTGGCTATTCCATCAAGTGATGTACATTTTATAATATGCAAACCAAATAAAAACAATGGCAACTTCAAGGCAACTCAGATATTTATTTTACACGCTCTGCTTCCACATCTTTGTCTAGCACATCCTTGTTCTCTCTTGAGAACAGCTGCTCTGGAAATTATCCCTTCACTGAAATTCCAGTTAAGCACTACTTCCAACCCCCACCAAAGACTGAGCTGGCCTCTGTTGGCTTCACTTTGCCAAAACCCCGCCGGGAACTGAAAGACGCTCACCCATATGTCACCGACACACACTAGATAACCCCCGCCCTCCCATCCCTTCAGCAGTTTCTGCCATCTGCGGAAAAGCAGCTGGTTCCGAAGGAAGCTCCTTTCCATCCACCAACTAACCACAGCCCAGAGCACAGCCCCCCCCCAGCTACCTCCCTCCGCCCATAAGCCACACGGGCCCGGAGCCGCACGGCCCCGACCCCACCGCCCTCCCAAAATGGCGCCGGTGCCGCTGCAGGAGCCCAGCGCCCGCAGCCCCGCGCATGCGCACTGCCGCTCGCTGGCCCGAGGACTCCCCCCCGCGCATGCGCAGCGCGGCGGCAGGGCCCCTGAGGCGGCGCCGTACCGTGTGGTGCAGAGCTGCGTGGCGCCGTCCAGGTAGCCGGGCAGCTGCTCCCGGNGGGCCTGCCCCGGTGCCCCGCCCCGCCCCGTGCCCCGCGGGACGCCTGAGGGGAGCGGGGGCTGCGCCGCTCCGCCGCGGCTTGGCCGCGCCCGGGCGGGTGCCGAGTCTCCCTGGCGGGGGCTGCACGGCCGCTGCTTTGCTCCCCTGTGCCCCTTCAGCGAGCTCGGCGCGCACCGCCGCTGGGGAGAGCGANCAGCGCCCGCAGCCCCGCGCATGCGCACTGCCGCTCGCTGGCCCGAGGACTCCCCCCCGCGCATGCGCAGCGCGGCGGCAGGGCCCCTGAGGCGGCGCCGTACCGTGTGGTGCAGAGCTGCGTGGCGCCGTCCAGGTAGCCGGGCAGCTGCTCCCGGATCTGGATCTTGTTGCGGAGCGCGGCGTGGCAGAAGGTGCCGTCCAGCAGCACCTGGAAGGGCTCGCGGAACTGGAAGTTGTGCTTGTAGAAGCCCATGTTCTTCTTGGCGTGCTTCTGCCGCGTGATCTTCATGGCGGCGCTGCCGGAAGCCGCGCTGGGCCCGGCCGCCGCGNGCTCGGCGCGCACCGCAGCTGGGGAGAGCGAGCTGTGGGTCCTGCCCTCGGTGGGGGACGGGTGTGTGAGGCGAGCAGGTGCCCTCGGCTGCGTATCTCGTGCTTCACACAGATTACCTGAAAACTGCTTTGTTACACTGTGTTTCGGGACGCTGTTCGAGCTCCTGTCATTTGTTAAGAGCAGAAATACGCAATGTATTTTTTTTCTAATTCAATATAATGGCTAAATCGCAATTATAGTCCCAGAGAATTCAGCATCAGTGTACTTCAGCCATACATTGCCATACTTTTCTTAGGCAGGATTACTAAATGCCTACTTAACAGTGTTTGGCTATAGTAGATATGTCTATGTATATCAAGTTCTACGTGCACAAAATTCAACTAAAGTTGAAAAGCATATACACTGCATTTTAATGCTCTTTTCATGGCAAATAGAAAACTTAATTTCACTGTAGCATGGGGAAACAGCTGTCATTCAGAAAGCTGGATGGCACAAACTCCTCCCTGCTCATCAGAAAACCTCAGCACACTAGACATTTGGCAGTTAAGAAACTGAATGTAATGCCAGTATTTTAGGCAGGCAAAGGGGATGTGATGTCTTAACACCATCGGAATGATAATTAGAGACATTTGGCTCTGCGCAGGTACAACAGGAGACATCTTAATGCCAGGGACAACTGTATTACAAACAAGATACTGCAGGTACCTGCCAGTTAGCTCGTTGTAATCAGTCAGTCTGCTCTAAGGTCATTTAGGCAAATACCCACCTGTCATACTGTGTTTTGTGTCGTTGCTGTTGTTAGCAAATAGGCAGTGGGAACATCTGCTTCCAAAAGGTTACTTGGTGTTAAAAGAAACTGAAAAACAATGCAATTAGCTGCTATTCTAGAAATTCAAATGTTTAAATGGGAAAATATTTTAAAGTGCTTACAAGATGAAAAGTGCAAAGAACAAGTGATTGGGAGTATTTTCCATGGGATATGACTGTGCTGTTGGCAGTATTTCGCTGTCGTTAAATCCTTCCCAGCAGTAATCAGGGAGCAGTTGCATGTGTTCATGAGTGTCGTGGGCATACATGGGTACATGCCCTATTCTATGAGCTAAGTGATATGCTGAATTTGCTGTTCTTTATTAAATTACATTCATGTTGCTGACCTGTTCCCATACTGGCGTGGTATCCCAGTTCCTCTGATTTCATAGTTTCATCATTTAAAAAAGATCAGACAAAACCACTCAAGACTCCAAAGCAAAACCTCATTAGATGAATTCTTGTTTTATTGAAGTACTTTCTGCTTCTTCTTCTTCTCCTGCTTCTTCTTCTTCTGCTTCTTTTTGACCAAATTAACTGCCAGAGACAGGCAGTTATTCCTCATTAAGAACACTTTGCCAGCACATCACACACTAGACGTGTCAGCTAGAATACAGAATCTGTTATCATTAACAGCTGCTATTACAGAATAGAGATAAAAAGGAAAAGCAAGTAAATGAGCTAGAACTAGTCATAATTTTGAACTAAATGCAAGGTAAGATATAATCCAGAGTTGGGTGTTAAATACCTTTGCAATGAGATATTTCCCCCCTGCTCAACTGGTAAATAGTATCATCACAGACAAGTTGTAATGCAATTGGTATGGTAAAATATGTTCAGAAGGATAGCAGGCAAAACAACTGCACAGATTTCTTCTTTTTCATTGTGTGGAAGACAGCAGTAATTGTATGATAAGACTACTTGCAATACCATTCAGTAAATCGTATTACACTGCAGTGCAATTCTTCTAAAATTTCATTTTAATACATTTTAAATGTTAAAAGTAATATCTGGGAGAATGCTATTGCAGTTGAGTTCTACGTTTTTCCTTCAACATCATTTGATATTTTGATAGTAATTTATGCATAATAAAATTCACCCTTTTCCTTTTACACTCAATTATTTTATTATTCCCATGAGCCATCCGTAGAGTGGATGTTTTAACAAGAAACTTAAGGATCTCATGGGAACTGCTGAATCCAGTGGGCTCCAGGACCTGGGGATTGTTCCTTCGTGGCCGCTGAAGTGCAGCCACGTACATTCATCAGACCCAGAGGGTCTTAGGGAGACGGGCACATGTGCTGGACAAATGTATACACTTGCACACACACACAGGGGACACTGACACAGCCAGCCGTACATACACCACCACCAGAAATCAAATATAACGTAAATACAGACAGCAAATGTTCTCCCTGTCCAGCTGGTCAGGACCGAAATTCCCAATAAACACCCACGTTCAGAGATCCCTCAGATAACAGCATGGTCTCTCAGTCCATCCGATACATCCATGCCTGGACCTCGGGTTCCCTAACCTGTGCCGTATGTGGGCCTCCACCTACTCAGTGCCTAGTCCTGCTTGAAGTTTGCTGGCGGATTACACATACACCGGATTGAATTAGCTGGGGAAGGCGAGACACCCAGTTGCTGACATACAGAGCTCTGTAACACACGTGCTCAGGTATCTCCAGTTGCTGACACCCAGACCCACAGGCCTTGTGACCTCTGGTTGGTGCCACATAGACCTTGCAGCACTCACACGTGGAAGGAGAGTGAGTTTATACAGAAGAAATAGTTAAGAAAGGGTTTTAATAAGAACACCCTTCCTCCTCCACATGTTCCCACACTTCCTCCTAGATCCACCCTGATCCTTCCTTTCCCAGCGTTTGGCCGATTCTGTGAACACCCCATCGTAAGTTTTACATAATCCCACAACCTCCTGCTGATACCCCATCAAAAGTTTTGCACAGTCCCACATACCCCCTCAAATATTTTGTAATTCTTGAGATAATAACGTTTCCCTCTTATTATCAATGCCAAAGGCTGATGCTCTTCAATGTGGCTTTCTGGGCAGTTCCTTTAATGGCCAATCTGTCTGTCGCTAGAGAGTTTTCTGGTCTTCACTCTTGTCTTTGATACCACCTGCTCAACTGGTAATTTCTGTGCATCTGTGTGTGTGTAACTTACCACTTACCTTGCTATTTGTTATTTCTTTTGTACTGAATTGTCCTTAAGCACATTACTTAATGAACCAAGTGCTCTCATTCGTATTCCACATACCCTCACAGTGACTGTCTGTAGCACAACAAAACTTGTCATAAAGCTTAGAGGAAGACACCTTTTTGAAATTACTTGCTATTAAATTTGTAGTCGAGAAGTTTCATCAATTATCTGGCTGCACCACTGTAAGACTAAGAGCTAGCACACCACGTTACTTGCACCAGAAGAGCATTAGCTCTTTGCAGAGAAAACCGTCTCTTGGCATAGGGAGTTCAACTCTTGTTTTGAGATACGAGGTAAGGCAAGAGTAGAATTAAGAAACACAAAATTGCTGTGACATGTGGATTACTTGAAGCTATAGCTGTTCTCTAGCTGTTCTGTAGCTGTTCTTTATCAAAAGAGCTTTGATGTAGGCCTAATAACAAAGATTTGCCTTAATAGCTGGCACTTGGCAAATGCTTGTAGCTTGGCAAGGAAAAGATCTTAACTCCCGATTCTTCCAAACTTGTCCTGTGTCAGACCTTTTTAATCTGAATGTGGTGCCGCTGGGCACGTGTTGTGCTCTGTGGTTATCTGCAGTAAGTCCTAGCACCAGACATACTTAAATATGAAAAATGAACTGATTTACAAAAATGAAAAGTGTAGGGTTTTCATTTACAACATTTGGAAACAAAACTGTAATAAATAAACACACGACAGTAAAGCATGGTAGGAATATGTCTGAGAATACTTTCCTAGGGGTATTTTAGATTTTTTTTTTCTGAGGTATAAATAGGCCACAGAAGAAGATTCAGCAGCATTTAATATGCTAAATTATTTTTTGTCAGAATGTTTATTATTCATTGCTGGCTGCTCCTTTCATCACCTTGGGGCTGTTTTTGAGCTTTTGAATTTTAGCCTTCATCATGTACATTCATCTTTTACAGTACCTATTTTTCTATTATCTCTTGGGAATGCAGCATCTGGATTTATAATAAACATGGCTGTGACAATCCCTGCTTTTTCTGTATGGATTGGTATGAACTCAGCAGATGAGAATTTTACATGTGATAAAGCTTTCAGAACCTTCATGGTTCTACTATTACTGTACTCCTTAATTGGAAATTACTTCTGGCTTAAATACCCTAACTACCCATCACAGTACATCCCACATTAATGATCCTGTAAATTGTATATCATAAAAAGTACACATTTAATGTAGAGGTTAGGATATTTAGTTTCACTACATACTGGTGGCTTCCATGGGTAAGAAAAAGAATACAGTGGACATCTATACAGGCTTTTAAGTGACTGCTTATAGTAGCAAATATGTGGAGAATGCTCTGGAGAACAAAGATTTCACAGGAAACTAGCTTTCTTACTGGAGCAGAAAAAAATTATAGGGCTGAAAATAATCAGTGGGATTCTTGACAATTTCTCAAATGTTATACCAGCCTTTTTCTCTCTCTCTCTCTCTCTCTTTTTTTTTTTTTTTTGTTTTGACCTTGAGCTGAATTTCTATGAGTGCTAAATAAAATTGGTTACCTCAGTTAACTAAATCCTTTATTTTTCTGAATAGATACACTGATACACATCATTTAGGCTATGTGGCATTTTGGGTTGATGGAGCTCGTTAAGACGTACATGCTAAACAAATGTTTTCCTGCTGCTGTAAGTACACACAAGGGCATCCTTTGAGAGCAGCCTTTCCTCCCAGCACTGTTCATCAAGACGTGCACTCGTTACTTGCCATTCTGCTCCATGCGTGACATTGCAGCACTGCTCCCTCTGTGCTTGCAGGGCTTGTAGATGAACTGGAGCTAAAGTGTGATATCAAAGTGCCATAATCTAGAAAATTAGGAAGTCTGTAGAGTACACCCGACTGGAATTTAACAGTAATTACTTGATAGCTGATGTGATAGGTAGACGGAGGAGAAGAATGGTGTGCTGCTTTACGTCTTGTCTCCTGTTGTGCCTATGAAAGTATCCATTGTTTCATTTTGAGCAGAGCATCCCTCTCCCCCTTTTAGTTTTTCTGATAGAAAGTAAATATATTGGGTCCATTTTAGTTCTTTTGTACAACTACACTGTTTCACTTTGGAGATTACAGGAAACTTCCTGTAGAAGTTTCTGTGTGAAGTGAAGGAGAAGGAAGACATAAAACATTTTGTATTTTTGGTTTGCCTACCTCCATTTGTTTCCTCATTTCTTGTTCTTCTTAGAGAAGGTTATCTTCTGCATGTGACAGCATGTGTGTCATCAAGAATCAGAAGGTGCATTAGTTGATTGCAAAGATAAGACTAAACAAATTGACATCAAAAGTGAAATTATGTGGTTAATTTCTTTAAGTTCTTATTTGAGATAAGAAATTAATTTTATGGCCAAAATTCTGATTTGAGCGAGAAAATTCAATTCTCAAGAGTATTAAACATATCTTCTCACCCTTTCATTGATTTCAGGTAGAAATCAGTTAATTGGGAACAGAAAAGTGGAATCTTTAAATTGTGGAGATAAATGATATGTATTCCCCAAAGTTATAATTATCTAACTTGATAGTAGGTGTTCAGCTCTGCTTAGAAGCTTCCAGAAGTTTGTGCAAACAACTATTTTCTTTGCTGTACAGGCCAACATTAGCACTTAACATGTCTCAGTCTTTTTCATCAACTAGATTTTCAATTAGGTAATTTTATTGTTTGTTCCTGTTAGCTGTATGCTAAAGGTTTTAAGGTGCTATAGTGATGATCCATTAATAATAATACAAAGGAGCGTAAGAACACCTTGGATGTAAAAAGAGTGGATAAGAATAGAAGGTAACTGAAAACAGTTATTGGAAAACAGTTATTGGGAAAAAAAAAAAAAAAAACAGAAAAAGTTGAGCAGTGAAAAAAAAATGTCCCAAGAGAAGAGCTCATATTTTTTAAATATTTCCTTCATGTGCAGAAATACCTCGTTATGCTGCTCCATTTTTTAATGTAATGCTTTTACATTTATTCAAACAGATGCTAAAAGGTTACCTGTTTAAGAGCATGGCTGAAACGAAGTATGACCTCTGAAACCTCCATTCTTCATGAAAAGAAATTGAATTTTCAAAGCTCACATTCTGGCCCTGGAGTTCCTTTATTGCATTTGATGTTTGTCTCCAGGGGTTTCCATGTGGTTGCAGCCCCCACCTTTACCATTGTTCTATCAGTGCTGAACCTTATTACTTTCCATTTCCTATCTCAAATAAAAAAGCCAAGGAAACCAATTTCTTCACTTTGATTCTCTTGAAGAAAATTAGAAAAAATTATGGAATGGATTTCAGTATTGGCACCAATAATGTCTAAAATCACAATTAGCCCCATGACAAATCCTAGTACTTAGAAATTCTTTGACACAAAATGCCTGTGCAATTATATAATGCGATGTTAAATTTTCACATTGGGCTCCTCTGTGGACAGGAGTAAGCACCAGATGAATATCTGACTCTTCAGAAGATTATTATTTATCAGTGAAACAGACAGTTATAGATGCTGCAGACATATGTATGCAAAGGGCCTGACTCCAGTGAAGGGATTGATATCTGAACAAAGGGGGTGGAGAGCGCTACCTTATTTATCAGCGAGAGCCTTTGTTACTGTGGAGTTGGTATGCCAGGGGATATTTCATTTCCTTTAGAATTGAAAAGCGGAGGTCGGCAGAACACGAATGGCTGAAAACCCTGAATTACGGGGGGTTTATACACAACCCTGCTTCCAGCAGCTGTCGGAGGGGTTTGAAATTGCCTGCACATGGCACTCAGTGCCTCTGAACTAACTGCAGTTAATGGAAGAGCGACACGTGCACTTGGCAAAGCTGTGGCTACTGGAGAGACAGGGGCCGCTGTCACATCTTCTTCTGACCCCGTTTGTTTGTAAACAAAAGAAGAAAAGAATGAGCTTGTCGGGCCCGTTTCAGCCATGGCTTCTGAAGCTCAATTCACAAGTCTTCTTGCCCCCCGTCTGTTTTCTCCCCATCCCCTGTCAGAGGGGAGCTAGCGAGAGGCTGGGTGGGTGTCTGCCTGTTGGCCGGGGTCAAGCCACCACAGCTACCGCTGGCACAGAGGGACCCTCCTGGCATGAGGATTTTCACTCTCCCTATGGGATATGAGGGCAGTGTGTAATCGAGAGGCTAGTATCAAAAGGCATGCTGTGAATAAGAAAGGGATTTCAAAAGGAGCAAAGAGACTGTGCCATTTAGCATGTGCAGACTTATGTGGAATAAGCTTTGCACTTGTGCGTAGCGATTAAGTACAGCCTTACGTTCACTGCAGCGCTCCAAATACAAGCCTTACTTTACAAAGAAAAGATGTTAGATGTTTACTTGTCTTTTAAGTGATGTGCCCAACTCCTAAGGCAGAGTAGGTGTTACATGTAATGGCACATTGAAAAACGGCAGCGATATGCTGGTATGTGCCAGGTGCCTGCATTCCGTGATGATTCCATTCAAGCATCTCTTCCAGATAACTGAGCTTTTCTGAACTTGAAGCTTTTGTAAGGGTACAAGATATCACCAGGCAATTTTAACTTGGTGTTAGGAGAATCTGTTGCCACCGAGTTCTGGAGATTACTTTAATGCAAGCAGTTTCTGTTTGTAGATAATTAATGTTGTTTTAGGCAATTGTAGTTATTAATGCAGCTTTGTATTTAGGGTGCTGTTGTGTCTCAATGCAAGTACAGACTGCTATGTGTGTATCCTAAGTGATTCTTTTGTATTCCCGTACACTCTGTGATAATGAAATTAAAGTATTCATTATGCTTAGAAATATTTGGAATTGCTGAGAGGGCAGGGAGAAAAAACACAGAATTCAGACACAACTCATTAACCAAGCGGTAACAAGTCATTGCAGGTTAGCTGATCTCTGGTAACTATTCATGTGGATGGTCTTAGCCTGCAGCACGTACAGAATAATTCAAGTAGGTTTAGCCCTTAAGGTAAAGTCAGTCTGACAATTTGGAAGGGATTACATCTTTGAAGCCTTAATCAGATAATTTCCATTTAGCAGCACTAGTTCTGCTCATTGCACTGATATGGTGCAGCAAGGCTGTGAAAGGAAATGACACATCTGACGTATCGAGGTTTTTACTTAAGCAGGAGTGAGGAATAAAAGGGCTTTGTTTGGTTCCATCTGCCTTTTGACTTAGAGTATCATTTGAAAATGACTAATGGAGTTTGTGCACCCCTTGAGTTTTCTAAACTATTTTGTGATGTAACTCTTATGTTTTGTGGTTTTCCTGAGTAGCTTAGGCAATGTTACTAATTATTTTTTTTTCAGTTTGACATCTTTTTTATGTCTTCCTTTTCAATCATTCAGTATTTTCAATGGTGAATTTTTCTGTGGCCTCTTGCCTCCAGTGATCTGATGAGTTCTATATAGCAGGAAGTTGACATTTTTGTTTCATTTTTCATGTTAATCATAATTAACCAAATTGACTGAATTGTTCTGGCACTGCACTAAATAATGTGAGCCCTGTGCCAGTCCATAGAATAGGGCTATTTCAGGTGCCCACAGCAACCACTTTGAACATGCTGATGTTCTGTGCTGTAGCTACTTGTTTTTTTTTTTTTTTAATTACATGGACTTTCTGTTGAAGAACTGATAGGCGTGAATAATGAATCACATTTCTGTTATCCTAGGGGTTTTCATTCCTTTTCAGATCCCTGAGAAGTTGCCAGTGGTAAAGCACTGTGCATTTGCTGACAGAAGGCATGTTTTTTCTTTTTAAATACCTTCCACCAACATCTTTGAAGTAGCCCACAGATCTCTAGGAGTCTGTAGGCTGGAGATGAGAACCACTGTATTACCATAATATTGCTTCCTAATCTGAGTTTTCTTTAATGAAAGCTATTTGATCGTATTTGTAAATTAAATCTGGATATGCATGTATATATAACAGCACTGTGAAGTATTAATATTGAATCAAGCAACTTTGTACTCTAGAAAAACTTCAAAAGACAATTCCTGTGGGTGCGCAACAGTCATGGAAACCTGTGAAGGGCTGGACTCAAATTTGCAACACCTACGTGATGGTTGAGCTCATTGGCCACAGTATACCACTGTGAAACTCTGGCTTGGTATTGCATCAGCCTCTATACAAACCAATTTTTTAGAACAGTGCCCTAATCCTGCCGCACATGCACACTTCAGTCTCTTTGGGGCACATTTGACCTCATTGATGCTGCAAATTCTAAACTTCACCCTCAATCTCCATTTAACAGTTTTTCCCCAATGAGAACTCTAAAGTGGGCTTCATCTCACCTAATTTGGACATCTATTGTAAGGCGTTCATGGCTAAGCTAGGCATCTAGGTTTGTTGTTATAGTCAGTGCAGATCTTGTCAGTGCTATCAGTGGCATTTAGGTTTACATTTCCCAGGTGGGTATGATTATTATACGAGATTCTTTGCTTAAATCTGTTCTAGCCCTCATGCAGGCAGCTGGTAGGGAATATTCTCAGTGATGCTAAGGCCATTTTATTGGAACAGACAAGCGCTGGGCCTGTCTGCTGGAAAATACAGATAATCTTGGTATTGGCGTTGGTATGTTCCCCTACCCCAGTTAGAAGTTAAGTGTCAACCACATATTGAAAAGGTTCATGGTGAATTTTTATGAGGTCACATATTTGGCAGAATGTCTGGAGAGCTTTGGGGTGTTTGGTACACTCACCTTTCACAGCCAATTTAGTTTTTCAGCAGAATATGTAGGTTTTGGAGTACTTCAAAAGAAAAAAAAAAAAGCAGCAAATGAAAAGCAGCAGTTGACTTTTAATAAGTCACTTACACCCTTTCTTGAGACCAACACGAGCCCTTGATATTTCAGGGTTTTGTTTGTATGTAATGTCATGATTTTGAATCCCTTTTCAGTGCATTGATGACTTGTTATTCATGCTCAAGACAGGTATTCACATATCTCCATAACAATCTTCTGCCTTTTTTTTTTTTTTTAAGCCAAAATCCTATGCTATCTAGCCCATTTTCTCCTGGAAGCGCTTCCCCCTCTGTATCAAGCGAGTTCATTAGATGTAAACCTTCCCCAGGAGCAAGCCCTCC
>VXAA01003830.1:394270-462616 GCA_013399115.1 Anseranas semipalmata | reverse complement strand
AGGTGTCCCTGCCCATGGCAGGGGGGTTGGAACCAGATGATCTTTAAGGTCCCTTCCAACCCAGCCCATTCTGTGATTCTGTGACAGCATCCTGTGGGAGGGACCCCATGCTGGAACAGGGGGAGAGAGTGACTGTGGAGGAGTAGCATTGATGAAGCATTAGGGACTACCGCAGCCCTCATTGCCTGTTCCCCTGCCTGGGGAGGGGAGGTAGAAGAAGATGGATGGGGGAAGGTGTTTTTAGATTGCTTTTAGTTCTCACCGCTCTAGTTTGTTACTAATTGTCAATAAATCAAATTAATCTCCCTTATGCTGAGTCTGTTTCAGCCAGGTCGGTAACTGGAAGTGATCTCCCTGTCCCTATCTCAGCCCGTGAGTTTTCTCATCGTATTTTCTCCCCCTGTCCCTCTGAGGAGGGCGAGTGCGAGCGGCTGCGTGGTGCTTGGCTGCCTACCGGTGTGAAACCACAACAGTTAGCTTTGTTACCGGCGTAGCAGTCGTATAAATCAAAGTGGTAAAGAGTTGAATGAAGTATGCCAAGAATATTATCTATGTGTTTTATCCCTCTTTTTATGTTGGCACATTCCTATTTAAAACAAACAAAAGATCGGTTTGTTGTTTTCTCTTTGTTGTTGTTGTTTTGCGTTTTCTGCATTCCTGCAGTCCTGCAGTCCTTGGTCTGAGTGGTTTCTTCTAGCAAGGAAGAGACTTTTTTATTCTAAACTCTTCTTGCTATTGACTTCGTTCTTAAATATAGATGCTATCCCTTTGAGATTTCTTAATCTAAAATGGGTAAAGTACCTACATCGGGGTGGTCTGAGGATTAAAATTTCAGTGTCTCTTCTCAACGGATAACAAGTACACTTGCTAACAGAGCACCAACTTTAAATGATTTGTAAGAGTGCATTGGTGCACTCAGCATCTACTAAATGTCATGGTAAGTATGCTCTAGTGGGGGATTTAAACCTAAAACATCTGGTATCACTTCATACTGTGAAACTAGTGTGCTGACAAAAGGAGTTAATCTAAATGTGGAGGTGGTTTAAATGTGTTGAACAGTGTTAGACTTCAAGACTTGAAGGGGAAAATATTATTTCAAAACAGCCTTTCTTTTTCCTATGTGCGAGGAGAAATAATGTGTTGCCATCTATGGCACTGTCATTAACAGTTAAACTTCTTGGTAGTTTCTGTTCCTGTTATGTGCATACCAGTCTCGGGTCTTGCCTTGTACTTAGGTATGCATAGCTGTTGCAAACAGTGTGTTGTGCTCTTTTGGTACCTATTTGGCTGTTTTAATATTAAGGAGAAAATTGCCACCAAATATCTTTCAAATAGTTTGAAAACTATGACCATTTACCATTACCAAAACTTTGACCATTTACTACGTTTTAATTGTCAAAATGTTACATCAGAAACAAAAGAGATGGTAAGCGTTACTTTTATGTCTTATTTTGGGTGTTAATTTTGACTGAGATACCTAAGACTGGAGAAGAGATGGTTGCTGGTTTGTTGCTGAGACAGTACATTGTCCTCTTGCACACTGAAACGTTAAATATATTCCTTTGGTTTTCATTTTATTGTAATAAAATTAGATCTCTGCAGTTGTCATGCAGCATGGTATAGTTCAGGGAAGTGTGTAAGAAACAGCAGGCCAATGGCAGCAGATGAAGATGCTGAAAAGCCTTCTGTGGTGTATATATAAAATGACCATCTTTTATGCTCTATTAGGTAATAGGACATTTTCTTCCACGCTTTAAATGAGTCTTACAGACTTTATGAGAGGTCTTCGAAGAAGAGGAAAAAGACTAGAAAAAAGTCTTTGAAAAAAGATAATGTATTTTCAACTTATTATTGCTGTCTTCTATTAATCTTTCTTTGCCACAGACTTTTTTTGGACAGGATTTCTGTTTGTATTATTTTTCCATGTTTACATGCATGCCCAAAATGTATTCTCAATGATGGTACAGTTTTGAGCATGCTGTTCTTATTGTTTTTTTTATAATCTTCAGGCAGTGTTAAGATTGCAGAGATGTCAGATCTGCTTTAACAACGGTGCTTAGCAGTGAAATTGTTACTGCATGTTACATGATATCATCTTAATGGAAAGTAAATACTTTAATATGTAATTGGAAAATGTCATGCTTGTATAGTTGTCTTGTTAGTATTTTGTAGGATTATTCAATAATCCGAAATCGAGAATGCAAAACAAAGACAGTGTAAGTTATTTAACCTTGATGATGTCTTTTGTAACATGCATGCACAGGATTATTTAGGAATAAGTGTGGGAGTATTCTTGAATTACTTGTGTGTATGCTTGTTTCAGATAAGCATTTTATTCATTTTTATGGCTTAATCTAATTTTAAAGTTAATGAAGAGACTTATTTGTTCACTGGAGTTTGAAAATGCACCTGAATTTTGCTGTGTGTATGCAATAATAGGCTAATTCTCTGTTATAAATATTTGGTCTTTTACTGGAAGAGGAGGGTTGGGATGTCGTTTCGAGCATACGAGGCTCATCAGTTTCTGCCTTTGTTCTGCTTAAACGTTATATCCTGCTTTACCCTCCATTTGCCGCACATCCTTCCCGTTCCACGGAGCCCTGTATCTGTGCAATAGGTAACAGACTTACCTAGTTGTGGTAAGCAAGTGTCATGCCCATTTGGTGTTCAGGACCTTTGTTGGAGGCGGAAGTCGCTTTTTGTCAGTTGTTTGTTTACGCAGGTCTGAGGACAATAAGCAACCTCCTTCATTAACACAGGGCTGAGTTTTGAGCCCTTAATGTAACAAAGAATAGTTGTGTTATTACGGATGCTGAAAATGAACTGTCTTAAACTTTTTGTAAAATTAAGATGACATATAGAGTATTTACTTCAGCTATCGTATCAATGTTTGAGAATTATATGAAAAGCCATACTACCTTATTCATTGGTTTCTAATCTCACTGTCACAATAGCTGTTATTAGAAATGAGCTCCTTTGGAAGTGGTTTTCACGTGTCCACGTTCAGATGGTGGTACAAAAGCAAGCCTCTGAATGATGGGGAAGCTGAAGGTTACAGTCAGTAGCTCACTCTTGGTGTTTTTTTTCCCCTCCTGAAATTTTGTATTTTAAGTCAGCAAGAACACTGAGACTCAGTCCAGTGTCTGTTCTCAGGATTGCGCTACCTGTTACTAGGACAATCTTTTTCTATCTCAGTCCTTCAGTGCATAACCAAGCATTTGCCAGAAAGGGTAAGTGCTTGAATGTGGAAAATAACGTTGCACAAAAGGTTATAAATGATCTAAATGACATGGAAGTCACGTCCAGTAGGGATTTTACTGGCTACTTGAAAGCATCTGTTGAATGCATGTAGAAGTCATGATTTTTAAGACACACTGTTAAATAGTACATATATTCCCGTTATGTTGAGTAGGTTATGGTCTTCGCAAAGGATCAGTAGTTGGTGAAAAGCACAGCATGCCCTCCCCCAGCCAAGCTCTGCCCTATTTTACTAGGTTTTGAAGGCCAAGTAGATAAGGGTGACTGTCTTGCAGTTTTTCTTCAGCATCAAAATGATCACAGTTTTGCACAACTTGATTGAAAATACTGATTAATAAAATTGTCTACTGCTGCTTTTGGCTGTCATCTTTAAATCTTTTAATAGGAAAATGCTGGAAGTTGATGCTTAAGAGTAAATCTACTTGCAAATGTACTGCTAGCTCAATAAGCACTCTGAATAATTCAATGATGGCAATATACTAATACACAGAATATATACATATTGCCTGTATGTTGAAATACGAGTGTAAGGCTCTGGTGTATCAAGTGGAAAGTGTTGAAACTGTGCCAGCCTTTACTATTTCTGTACGTGCTCTAAAGGAGTGTGTTCATCAGCTTTCACTCTTGAAATGAGAGTTATGTATTGAATTCATTAAAAATAATAAATATAAATTGTGTTGGCAGTTGAGAAAAATTGCCTAAAATACTAAATTTTCAGCTTTCAAAAGATTAGAGTCCTGTGAAATTTGTGAAATAGGAGAATTAATACACTAGGTAGAACTGGTGAAACGCTCTGTCCCACTTGTAACTAGCAGGATTTTGGACATTTATCTTATGACAGCCCTATCACTGCCTTCTAACAGTGTGGTAATAACATCTAATGCCCAGCTGCTCGCAGGATTGAAATCCTGGGGCTGTGTTACAGAAATGTTTCTGCTAGAAAGTGATTCTGCAGTGCCCATGGCCCTGGTGGTTTCCATGGAAATGGGTATGAATCCATGTACTGTGAAATTTATTATGAAACTTTGCATTGCAGAGAAATACATTAGAGCAATGTGTGAACAGGGCAATGGAGAGTTTAAATACACAAAGGGTATGGTTTTGCTTGTATTGAGGCAATAATTAAAGTATACTAATGGCTTGTGCATAACCATGGTTGTTAACCTGAACCCTTGTGCTGTCAAAAAAGATAAATGAAAATGTGATGGGACAAAAAAGTCAGGAGGAGACTGGTCTATTAATTAAAAGACATTGGTTAACATTTGATATGTTTCTATGTTTTTAATACTTCTATTTTCTCCACTGTTCAACAACCTTCTCATTTGGTGCGCTGCAGTTTGTGTTTATCTTCTTCCCCTTGCAAGAACAAGCAGCTCACTTGAACATAAGAGAATGACTTAAACAGATCTTCGATGGTGCCTACAAGACATTAACTGATTAACTTAAATTCCTGACAGAGCTGAAGAAAACCACAGCCTACCACAACCCAACGAGCCTCTACCCAGTGATCTCCCCTTCTCATGTTGTGTTTGTACAGAAGCAGGCTTCATGTCTGTACTATTTCAGTTCTTCAAGCCAAATTCCACCTACTTGTTTATGTCAGTAGCATTTTTTTCATTCTATATTTTAGATATTTGCCAGATTTACTTGTAGATACTAACCAACGGTTTGTTTCATGTTATGTCTGGTTTTATATAGAATCAGTTATTTTTGTAATTTGGAGTAGATTTTTTTTAATAGGCTTTAGAGTCTTAAATCCCTACAGTTTGTGAAGTGTCTCAGAAATAGAACGAATGAGAAGCTCACTCGTGTGTACAGTGGCTGTGTGCTTCCAGTACATATGTGCCCGTCAATTCGCCTGGCGGTGTCCGTAGTGAGCCTGGACTTGCGCTGTGTGAGTGGCCACCACCTTTGGAAGACTCTGAAGGTTTGAAGATTCATGTATACCTGCTATAGCTGCTGTAGAGGAAGACCCTCTTTTTGTTAGGGTGGGTTTCCCTCTTGCTTGCAGGGAAATTCTAGAGCTCCTGAATTGCAGCGGTTTGGAATTAGTTCGTGCTAAAAGGAGAAATAACAAAACAACTGAAAGAGTGGATGTTTATTAAGTATTTTATTTGGGGCATTGCCTGGTGGTAGTTTAACCTTTGCATTCAGTTTTCAATGAATATGTTGGTGACATGTATGTAATCTGTGGCACAAACTCTTCACAGAGATTACAGAAAGTCAAAAATGAGTAGAATGTCTACTTTTTTCTAGACTGAGCTTCAGGGTAAATAACATACAGTTTTTCCAGCCATGCCCCCAGAAGTTCATATAACCAGTTAATGCTGAGGAAGGAGTGATAAAATGTTCTTGAACTGTCACTGCTTTTGAGTTGTGCGTTGATTCAGCTGCTTACCTGGAAAGTGGCAAGGTAATAGTCTTAATGCTATGTATGGATATAATCACCTTTTTGTCCTGTTGAGGGAGAACTAAAGCAAAAATAAACAAGCAAACCCACAGGAAAGTGTTGTTAGATGGCTTTAAGCACCATGTGAGGCAGGAGGTAATATAGAAAGTCATCTAGATTCCTCAAGTGCCTTGTAATTACAGGGCGATGTGGTTCATAAACTAAGTAGAAGTAGCAGAAAATAACTGATGTCAAATCAATAATCCATTACCATTTAGGTAGTCTTCTTCAGCCCAGTGTATGTATTATTCTGAAGCTGCACTCCTTTTTGAAGGCTACTGATGCCCTCCTGTAGTTACGTCTTCTGAAATCTTGAGGTTTATAAACTAAGCAGTTGAGTTAATACATCAGTTGGTACCATATCTCCCAGGGAATAAAAACTTTTGGATACTTTTCATACATTTCCTAGTACCCAGAAATAGTGCAGGAACATTTAATGTATTTTTTTTTCAAAAACTACATTCAAGATCAAATATTTTGCCATTCAAATTAATAATTTCTCAGACCATTTGGTACTGCAGACCTGTGTGAGCCAAAACCTACGGAGTTCTTTGATTCACAATTTTAGTGTGAAAATACCTGCAGCATCCCCTGCTTGAGGACCACCTCTGATCAACAAGCATTGTTCCTAGTAGTTGAATTCCGGCTCAGCTCCAGAAACGTCCAGTCTTGCATCAAAAGAGAGATCTTGATATTTGCACCTGACTGTGATGGTATGAAATGGCACGCAGCATTTTGCTGTGCCTCCTGTAGAGTTACTGTTTTTAAGCACCAAGTTTCTGTCAAGTTCAGAAATAAGACTTTAACAGCTGGTATTTATTAGCTGTTGAGTGACACAAAATGCAAGCTAACGATTCCAAGAATTGCATTTTCAAAGGCTTTGTAAATGCTGGCTTTAGTCAAGATAAGGGTAAAATGTGGGCTTTTTGAGTCCTTCGATCCGAAGGACAGCTATTATACTTCACTGTACAGAACAGTGAGGGCTGAACTCATTATATTTGAAGTTGTTGCTGAACAGCAATTCACAAGTAAGTTTTTTTAAAGTTACCTTGGTTTTTAGGTCTACTAAGTCTTGTCCTTTTGGCCTTAGATTTTGTACAGTCTATTCAGATCAAAGTTTTCTTTTCTTTCTTTCTTTTTTTTTTTTTTTCTCCTTACTTTTCCCGAGTTAAAGTTGTGGTCTAACAGTTGTAAGAGCTTTCATTCCAAAATTAAGCTGCTGGTGGGGGGGATTTTAAGCACCTTTCATGTTGGAAATGGTGAAAAAATTTGCACTATGGAATAAGAGAATCTAAAAAAAATTCAAGAAAATATCTGCGAATGGTCTAGAATATGCATTCAAGTGAATTCAAGGTTTGATTGTCAATACAAATTTACATATTTTTCAAGATTATAATGTGGAAAATTGAGTTTCACTTCATGGCAGTACTTTGTAGTGGCAGTCTTTGTGTTGTGAAGCTTCATGTATGGCAACTAAAAGGTCAGGACATCAACCTGCTGGTTTGTGCTTTTGACGTGGTATCTGTCAGTGCCTTCTAGGAAAAGTTTCTGTGGACTGCACTGATTAAGTTAGAATGTTTCGTATGTGCATGTAAAGATCTATCACCTTAACCATCCAGAGGAGAGAATTACGTGTATTAGACATGTTTTCTTAGTCTTAGCCATTGCAGTGGTATCCTTAATTTCTTCAGAGTTTCTTTTCTCCTGGCAGGAAAGTTGAGAGACTTTGTTACTGTCTTATCAAGTAGTGCTACAGCCAGGAGACTAATCAGCTCAAGGCAAGTTTTAGCTTGGTCAGCTTCCAGAACTTGTATTTTGTAAGCACTGGGTAAGCACTTACCTATCCTGGGTAAAAACCTCCTCTGGAGCTATTCAAAGATGTTAACGCTGCCCATGTTTCACTGTATCTTCCTATAGTTTTCAGTCTCTCTTCACCCCCTGCCCCTGTCTTTGTTGAAGACAACGCCAACCTGAGCACTTCAGAAATGTTTAATTAAACTTCGTTTCTGAGTAGCTAATTGGTTTCAGCACAATGCAGGTTGTAGGTTTGCTTTTAGTGTGGTGTGTACAGAAAAAGCAGGCAGGGCTACAAAGCTAGGGGTGTGTACAACTTGGTATGTCTCCATTTGGACATTGTTTAACAGAGGAACTAACTCTTTTTCCAGAGGTGTTATATATGCATTTAATATATATTAGGTAGATGTCTAAATTTTAGTTTCACAGCTTCACAAACATCTTTGAGTTCAAGGCAGTTCAAACTCAATTGCGTGAGTCTTGTTGGTTCAGACCTATCCATTTACAAAAATATATTGCTAGGTCTGCTCTCTTGAACTTTTCCCATACTAGGAGTTTAGGTCAAATTGTCACTCCTGTTGTAGTGTTTAAATGTAAAGGTCTGTTGTTTGAGGTTTAAGAATTACTATGGGGAAGGCTCCAGGAATGTGATAGAATGCATTCAAAATAGGTCAGACATTATTAGCAGTAAAAACTTTCAGGACTTTTTTTGCCAGGCTAAATATTGATCACAGTTTCCCTAGTGTAAAATATCGAGAGGATGCAGGTGTCGTGGCACCATCCGTATTTGATGCCCATCTCAGTTATGGTCAATTTGAAAACAATTAAATAACAAATTGCTATTTACACTCTCTCCCCAGATGCTGGCAACTGGTGCTAGTGGTTGTGCTGGTAAAGCTTTCTTGGGTGGGAAACACTGTTAAGCACTCAAAAAGGTTTAAATACTTGATTTAAGAATGTAAATCAGCTTGTTTCATCGTGTATCCAGAAGTTCTGCTTGTTTGAGAAGTTCTGTTTTGTTTGATTTTGTATCTGTAAGACAAAGCACAGCACAGGTATTAGAAATCTGGTTTCCATATGGAAACTTTCAGCTTTCTGGAACAGAACCATGTATGAACCTTCAGCACTTTGATTTGGTGTTTTCTCTCTTTAGAGAAATAGGAAGATGTGCACCTTAGCATGTTCATGTCGTTACAATCGAAGGTTCCCAGGATCCCCATGAGGGTTTAAGATGTTTCAGTTGACAGTTCATGTTATAGGTGTTGCTGTATTAAGACACGAACTTTTGAAATTAACAGCTGTGCTATCGGATTATATCCAAAGTTAAAATTTGGCATTATACTCCTACAGCTAAAATATGCATCTTTAAGTGTTTTAATAGTTTCAGAATGTTTTTTTTCTGTAGCATGACTTCATTTTTAATGGTTGAACAGTGCTTTGAAGATTAGAAGCACTGCTGAATTGCAGGCATATTTTTCTGGTTAATTAAGGATTAATAACCATTAAAAGCTGGCAAGTTGGCTGCTCCAAGTGAGTTGCTTTGGTATTTTTGAAAACTAACTTTATAAGGCAGGAGGACCCTAGAGTTTTATTTAGTGGTTATTCGTATTATCCTCTTCTAAAAAGCTTCTGTATCCCTAAATATTTCTTGCATACTAATTGTATTTACTAAATTATGCATATGTCATGTTCAGAGGTATCACAATTTAAACTTTTTTTTAAAATATATGTCTTCATAGTGAGTCAAATTACTTGGTACATTTTCTACTTGAGTACATAGGCTCTCCTGGTTGGCCCTGCGTGTACTGCAGCTGCATTACTTAGATGACAGCAACGGCTGAAATGTGCCTTGGTTGCTGTTCACTTCGTGTAGCAGTGGCATAGCAGTGATGGCTCTAAGGGTGTGTAAAGCAGTGTGTACAAAGGGGCAGTACGTCTTATTATGAACAGGTGGATGGGAATTAAAATAGTATTTGGAAAGTGAATCAGTGTTGGATGAAAGATGGCTGATATGGGTGCTCATTTAGTTTTCTTTGGGATATTTTTGTGTCATTTGGAAAAACCGATTTGTAGTTCTCAGTGTGTTGTAATACTTGCATTATTTCTATGAGCACTTAATACACTTATTTTCAGGCCAATAAAACCATTCTGTTTCTGTTCTGATGCTTCATAAGCATAACATCTTTTTGGGAAATGTCTAGGTACAAGTTCGTGTTTTTCTTTGTGGTTTACTCAATAGGAAGTATTTGTGCAATCAGATCATGGCATTGTCACTTGTATCAGCTCCTCCTGCTGTATCTAGACTAGCAAACTTTGCATTTGAAGTTCTGTTCTTAGTACTCAAATGTCAGTGCATGTTTCCATATTGGTCATATGGTAGTATTTTAATGGCAGGATTTTCAATCCGAATTTAAGAGCATGCTCTACTAAAGCCTTGTGTGTTATGTGCTAAATGAAACTCTGCAGAACAAAGAACAAAATGAAGACGAGGATGATGTGTCATCGGGTGCGTTTTTCAGACTTCTTCATTTATTGTTTCATAAATGATTTCAGTAGCTAATGTATTTTCCAGTGCAGTCATAAACTGTAACTTCTGCAGCTTGTTAACGGGTGTGAAATCCAGAGAAGTGAGTTCGTGAGCTGCTTTTTTTGCTACCTTTCTCAGACTCCTTTAGAAAAAGGCTTGTGAGCCTAAATTGGGGTCTGTATCTCCCTGGATGAGCCTAAATTGGGGTCTGTATCTCTGCTGTGGTCTTTGGGTTGAAGATGGAAAACTGCTGATTTAGGTAATAACTTTATTGTTTTGGAGTACTTGGTTAGCATTTGAATGCCTGGTTTTATCTTCCTGAAAAATCACTGATACTCTGTGACACCCATGCTCTTTTCATTTGCTGCTGCTTTCTGTGAGCAATTACTACCAGAAATGCTGTGATAAAACGGGCATCATTATCGCAAATGCTTCTGGGTCGGAATCGGTGGGAAAACAGGAATCATAGTAACGGGGACAGTCAATGAACATAGAAAACTCGAGAACAAATGAAGAGAAAAATACTGGAAAAGATGAAGCTTACAAGGTTATAAAATACCGAGAATAGTTATGCAATAAATAGAGCGTGTGCTATGTTGTAATCGGTCTGGTTGTGGATTATTTTTGGTTACGGATTCCTTGACTGTGGAAGACGGAGCTTACGGTAAACCTTAGCTTTATACTAAATGCAAGTTGAATATTTTTTATATTTCAGCTCAGTGATAGAAGGCATTTAGTAGATAGAGATGATCTAGCTCTTGTTTGCTGCACTTTTTTCAGCGTTGTTAAATTCTATTTTGCTTCCAGTTTTGCCACAAGAAGGAAATCTGTAAAGTTTTTTAATCACTTTTGATCTTCATTTAACCTATACTGTGGCACTCTGATTCATTAAGGGTGTTTTTAAAATTGTGACATAGTTAGGCTAAAGAACCAAGGGGAAAGCTAGAGACAAATACATAAGTACAAATATATATTCCTGATAGGTAAATATAAGCTTAACCACCCCCCCGTGCAGAATGTTCACTAAATACCAGTATTTGCACAAAATCTGTTCTCAGAGTGGTTGAGCTGAAATCCATTATACTAGGGGGTTTACCAATGGACATTATAGGGGTAGTGTAACAACAACATGGTCATCAGACATTCTCTGGTGCATTTTGCTTGGCTGGATTAGGATTTAGTGAAATAAAATCCACTTGTGCTGGACCAAGTATAAGCTTTTTTAAAGTCTGTTTTTGTGGTTAGTGTATCTTATCTTGTTCTGGTTCTTGTTGTTGAACAAAATTTTACTTGTGTAAAGCATTTCTAGCAAATGACTATTTTTGAGTGATGATTGTTCATACTGTTCCAATTTACAATATCATCTCATGGGAATCATTCATTGTAGAGTTCAAATTTAGGGAACAAAGTGAGAAATACATTATTAAAAATACAAATGATTTGTGCTCCTATTTTCTCTTATTATTCTTAAATGTCCTATGAAATGCATAGTTTACAAAATATAAATTACTTGACCATCTGAAGTAAAATTGCAATAAGATATAATTTGAAAATTGACGCATTTTCTGCCTTTTAAAAATTTCCTACCAGTTTCTGCATAGTTCTCTTCAAGGTGTTTTGGTAGTGTTTCTTGTGCAATGTTTCCCTCAGGAGGGAGCTTCTTGCCCCTGCAAGACAGCTTTTAACAGTTACAGCAAGAAGGTGAAGTTCAAAAAAAAAAAAAAATCAATATTTCATTTTAGAAGGTGTTTCAGAAAATTGGTTTAGAACTGCATTTTGACTGTTCATTTAATGGTCTTTTGAATTCCCCTGTAAATTTAGAATGGCTGTTCTTTAACCTGTATAAAAGTTGCTGGTATTTTAGCCAGTAGCTCATGTGGTTTGCAGCTCCAATTTATCTAACACTTAAGACTTTGTTTGGAATTTAAAAATTGTTGGAGGAAAAAATGATTACATATTATGATTTTCTTGTCTTTGTGTTTTAGGTTGTGTTAAAGATCATTAAACACTACCAAGAAGAAGGACAGGGGAATGAAGTGGTCCAGGGAGTGCTGCTGGGTCTTGTGGTGGATGACAGACTTGAAATCACAAATTGTTTCCCTTTCCCCCAGCATACAGAAGATGATGCAGACTTTGATGAAGGTAATGGTTACGGTTATGCAAAACTGGAGGTAAAAAATCATCCATATGTGCAAAAATTTTTTTTTTCCCAGCAGCTAGAAGCTTGCTTGTGATCAGAGAGTGTTTTTGTTTGACTTGAGGTATAAATGTGTTACTTGAAACGCCATCCTACATATCCAACTGCAGTACAAGGAAATTTATAGGGATACTATATTATATATACCTACATTTTAGGGTAAGGCTGTCACACAGGAAATTACATTAGTTTCCAGTATATAATTCATGTAGACTTTACATCTTCTTATGAAAATGGCTGTATATTTTTTCATGTGTACATGTACATGTACATGTACCTATGAATGTAGTCAGGCATGTAGATTGCCTCCCTGTGGATTTATTTATGTTAAGTACTCACTGAAAGCCTGGAGAGCAGCGTTTTGTAAGTTGAAGAGGCATTGGTTAACATGAAGTGTGTGATTTTTTTTTTTTTTTTTTCTTCTCCAAGTGATCTAGAAGTAGCATCAGTGGTTTACATCTGTCTCAATGTTTTCCTGCTGGCCCAGCAATGTTTTCTTATTGTCAATGTAAGTCGATGTAGTTGACTTGACACAGAATGATACAAAATTTATAAAGTAAATTTGAGAGGCTTACAGTTCTAATCTTTGTAGTGTGTGTGTGTGTATCTAATGATACTAAGTAGAAATGCTTCTTTGTTAGAGCTTAGAGAGAGAGTTTGACTTCAAGAGTAACTAAAGAGGCAATATAATCAAAAGTAGTTGTGGTTGGAAGCTTGATTCTATCTAATTTTGGTAATTCAGTTTGAGCAAGCTTACTTAATCTTTAAGTATAAACTGCTTTTTCTTGGTTATAATAAGATTAGATATTATTAAATTAATATCTTATTACAAAAGAATCTTAGACTGCCTTTAAAACAGATTGTTTTAAGACTTCTTTGCAGCTTGGTAAGGTTTCTTAGCTGTTTATTGCTTTTGTTGTGAGATCGTACAATTCACAATTTCAAGAATAGTGAAACAAGGGAATGTTAATTGTCCTACAGTCGTATGGTATGAGAGTCAGAACTATATTTTATTAAAGCCTAAAAGATGTTTTAAAGATTATTTCTCTTCTATAGCTCTTCAAAGGCTTGGAGTAAGCTAAATTTTTAATTGGAGCCCATGCTTCAGTTTTTCCTTTTTTTTTTTTTTTTTTTTTTTAAAAAAAAAAAGGCACTGAATTGTTTCTGTGTAGCTGATAGATGAGCAAGGAGTGAAATAATTTTCTTACTTTCCGTGATGGATTCATCTCACCATTAGATGACTACCATACTGAAACTGTAAACCTGTGATCTTGCATGCAAGGTTCAGCTGTTCCTGCTTGGAAAAAACTTCATTTCAAGAAAGTGACTCTTGCTACCAGTCTTTTTCCCTTCTCAGCAAGTAGGCAATGATCCTGGCATGAAATAAGGTGCAAAACATAGTGCTTGTGGAGCTTCCCTTACCTGGATGCCTTAGCTTGTCAGCCTTCTGTTCCCATGCTACAGACACAGGGAAGAAAAGCAAACTCGAGCCAGTGTAGAAAATGCACCTATCACAGTTACGCTGCTACACGCGCCTAACAGCGGTAGGGAATTTGCAGCCACATCAGTGGGGCTTGCCTGTGCTGGGTAGGGTACAGAGAGGTTCTCTGCCTTCTTAGTAAAATACTTAAACAGACCAAACCATTCACACATCGCTTTTGTTCACTCTGTATTCCCTTTACTTAGGGCATGTTCAGTCCTTTGACCCATGTGGTAGGGGCTAGGGAAGATGAAAACCAGAACGAAATGGCTCTTGAGGTAGCCAGCTGAGTGTTAGGTTCCTTTTTAGCCTCAGTATAGAGTTGTCTTCTGTCTTGCCAATGTGAAAAACAACAATGTTTTGTAAATATGCCTTGTTTGTTTTCCCTGGAGCTATGTTTCCCTATGCAAGCATCCTGCCAAATTTTCAAAAGATTCTTTTTTCTTTTAGATGCAGATATTCCAGCAGAGAAATCTCTTGTAATCTGCCAGAACCTTAAAATTCAGGATGTTAAAACCCAAACCAAACAAGCACCTCCCTCCCCTCAAGACTTGTACATTACATCAGTACCACAACAGGCTTTATATGTCTGCACAAATTTAGGGCCAGAGATACCAAAGGAAAGAAGACTGATCTTTGCACTTCACTGACTCCATCACCCAGGAAGATGCTTAACTTTGTTCTCTTTGTTCTGAATAACGTTGTATTGTCTTTTCCTCTTGCTTAGGGTATCTTTTGTAAGAAATAAATCTTTTTTTTTTATCTAAGATATTGGAGTAGAAACAATCCTATTGAGAGTGTAAGTTTCTGGGCCTGAGAAACACATTTCCTGGCAGACTTTGGCCGTACTTGATCTTGTATTAAGGCAGGGACTGTTGCAGAGGTTGAAGGGCCACGTTTCCCCAGCCGACCCCAGCTCCTCCTGAGGGGAGGAGAAATGATGGTGATCTGTTGTAAAAACTCCTAATCTGCTGAATGAATGCACCACAATTTTTCTTCTGTATCATTTTACAGGAGCTCTAGGAATAGGTCACCTGAAAAATACTCGTTTACCTTTTGGTCTTGAGGTGATATTTGTTAAGAGAATGACGCTTACGCATGGGACAGTGATATTTGAGCAAACAAATTGTTGAGTACTTGGCAAGAGACATTAAAGCTAATGATTTGTTTTTTAAACTGAGGAAATCTAATACAAAGCACATTTATGAGGTTGCTAAGAAAATGACCTTAACTTAAACTTGAAATAGGTACTTCAAATATTTAATATTTAAGAATGAGTAGGATAAAGATGGATTTCTAACTGTTGTTAGCAACAACCATTTCTTCATTTTTTTTTTATGGTGACATTTTGTCTGTTATGGCTAATACCTGAGCTAATACTAACCTTTGACTATTTGCCTCAACTAAATTCCTTCAAAAATAAACTTTTTGATTAAAGAAAAAAAAAAACAACACTTCTTTCAGTGTAAGAAGATTCTTCAGAGCAGTTTGGACTGTTTCTAGAAACTACAGAAAAGTTGTTTTTTTTTTTAAGCTTCAAGTAATTCCTGTTAAAAATTTGGAAGGGTTGTCTAACATTTATGAATCCACAGGTATTTTTCATCTTAGAAAGTTTCTCTTGCAGTATCATCTTCCTGAGATTCTTTTTACAAAGTATATTTTTTTGCAAGATTTTCCTGTCAGGGAAGTCTTAAAACACTTATGATGGCCTGCTGTAGCATAATATTTTCCAGGGAGAACTTCAGCCCAGCAATCTGTGTCAGAAAGCTGTAGGTGAAGTTTAGTTGCTGTGTGAACTAATTGGAGGAAAATTACAGAACTGTGTATGCTGATGAGTCTTCAGCAAAATACGCTTCAGCACAAAGTCTTTCATATTTTGGGGCTGCAGTCTAGACTCCTGTTCAGGCATTTACTTTCAAATAACTTTCCTGATTCCTAGTATGCTTAAATGCTCACAAGTATTGATATGATTTCTCAAAACAAGAGATCTCTTAAGTTTGAGAAGATACTTTCAGGTGACTTTCCTTTCTTCCCAACCTCCCCTCCACCTGGCTCAGATTCAACTCTTGTTTAGAGAAAATCAGATTTCCGCTCTGATTTTTGGTGAAAGCACTTCAGTGAAATGATGCAGTACCCAAGCATGTCTTTGTGAGTCTTCAGTTTTCTGAGAATTACTTTCACTTTAGGGCACTTCAAAGCTTTTGTCTGAGCTTAGTTTTGCCTTTCTTTTAGTTACGGTTTACAAAAAAGGTGTAACTCATGAGAGATTTATTTCTTAGGAAGAAGATGCATACTATTCTTGACTACAAATCGTGTCTCTAAGGAACATGTTATGTTCAATCCTTCAATCACTTTATTATTAGCTCTTGCTTTTCATGCAAGGAGTATAAATTTCCTTTAAACAGGAAGAAAAGCTACTCAATGAATAGCATTGAGCAGACAAATGATGTAGTATATACATCTTGTAGTTCATTATAAATTTTGAGACATTATTTTCATAAGGTGGTTTGAAACAGATTTAATTTCAACCTGCTACATTTTGGTACCTTACTTTCAAAGCTAAGATAAATGAAGTGCTATGGTAATTGTGCCAAAAGCAACTTTGAGACAATTGTCTAATTATATGTCAAAAAAAAAAAGTTCTAGAAGGTTATAACTTTTTCTTATTTTATAACTATACAGTTTTCATCAGAGTCCTTCTGAAACGCTACAGATGAAAAGGTGATGCCTTCTCCACTCCCATGATTTTTACTTCCTTACTTGAAAAGGTTAATTTAGTTTGTCAGTTTTCAGAATAGAACCATCTAAAGATTCTAATACCTGTATTTATCTAGCCTGTGCTGTAGGTTGTATTTAGTTGTATCATCAGTCTGTAATAACTGAAAATAACATGGTGAGTGTTTCTGTGGAAATGTTGCACTCTTTTCTTTGTTTGTGGCTTCTATTTAGCCTCAAATGAATGCAGTTGCATGTGGAGAAACACGCATCTCCCATACAGAGTTTTTTTTTCAGGGTTTTTAATCAGGCAGTGGTATCAGCAGTTTACACTGCTGAGCCTTAATTCCACTGCTGCCAGTACAGTGCCCTGCAATAATGTGATCCTCGTGGAAGCAGAGGACTTTACATAGCTGAAAGGAACATGCTTTTAGAAAAGCTAATTTAAGATAAAGCAACGGACTGAATGTGTGCTTCTGAATTGTTGCCTCCTGTAGTGAGACTGAAGCAAGTGTTCTCTGTGTTAAGGTCCTTCCTGTCTTGTTGGAGGACTTGTTCTTGATGTTAAATTTCTCGAAGCTGAGCCTGTGGTCTGCTGGGGTTTGGTGTTGCAGGGACTTAAGACCAAAGCTGCATGAGTTGTTTTGCTTTCCAGCATACTCTGTCACAGCATGCCGGTGTGGTGGTGTTCGGTGGACTGCCTCAGGTTTTTAAAAAGCATCTTAACAAAGAAGGCTACTGTCTTCTAAAGTTGTATTTTTTTTATTCAGTTAATAATGTAGCTCCACAAACAGCCTTGTGAGTACAATTGGAGAGATAGTATGAACCCCTAAGCTGCTTGAAACCTCTGTACGGTCAAGCCAGAATCTCCCAAACAGTACATGTATGTGTATAGGGACCCAATGGATGATGTGAAAGATGATTTCTTTTGCTACTAATGCTGTAAAAATCCTAGTGTCATTAATTCACAGCCAGCTAGCTGTGTTGATCCATCTTCTTTCTGCAAAGGCTTCTGTCAATGCTAAATCTTGTCAGTTTTATTTGTGAAAACAGCTTTCAGTTACTCTCATTTTAAATCTAATAGTATTACTCAAAGGAATATCACTGTGGACTTATTTTTTTGTCTTGTATTGCGGCAGGACAGAACTTGAACATGCCATAACTGCTCTGCATAGGCAGGTGTTAACTTTCAGCGGACAAAATTTCTGCATGTAGGTATAACAATTGGCCAAAATAGAAAGGGTCGTGTATTGCCTTTTATTAAAAGGAAAGGGAAAGATTATAAAAAGCAGAAATCCAGTTATATGAAACTTAAATGTTATTTAACTAAGGTCAGGAACAGATGACCCTAAATCTCCTAATTCAAAACCTTTGTTCTGGTTCCACTTGTCTGTTTACCTCAATTCCTCAACCATGTTTTTCATAAGTTCCTATAGTATTTTATGAAGAAAGCTATACCAGGGAAATGTTGACTTTTCAATTACTAAGTGCTGGCAAAGGCACGTCAGGTTTGTGCATGCATTTATGAACTTTCAGTTTGTGCCCTTTGTAAAAAGGATATTGAACTGTAAGCTGGATTTTTCTGTATTATTTGGATTTTAGAATTCATGAAATAGTTTGTAGACGTGGTAAGGATTAATAAGGAATTCTGATGATTATGACAGAGGGTGGATGGTCACTTGATAAACAGGCAGAACAGTCTCTTCTAGTCTTCATGTGTTTTTGTGGATTGCTGGAACCGGTACTGGAATCTACCCAGAGTGACAGAGCGGGTGGTGGTTAGGGATGCTTAACTGGCACGTAACGCGATGTGCCGTGCAATGAAGGTGCTTTAATAAAGCTGTGAATCACACCGGAGTTATTTGGTCCTTTACCCGCGATTGGTGCGAGTCCCGGCTTTGTTTTCTGAAGGAAACCAATTCAGACACCGTCGGCATGATGCGATCGTTCAGGGGAGCAGCAGCCTCGCAGCGTCTTCCGTGTCTTCCGCCGTTCGTCGCGCTACGCCCACGTACCCCTGCTGCAGGGAGGCTTCTGTCAGGAGCAGACGACGCTCGGACGAGGGGCTGTTGTTTCCCGCCGCCAGCCCGTGAGGTGCCGCCAGGGGGCGCTGCGAGCCCGCGCGATTTTTTTATTTTTTATTTTTTTAAAGTGTTCGCATATCAGAGAAGAGTTCCCTGGATGAAATGCTAATTATGGCTGTAACTTTTTACATAAAGGAGGCCGGGCACTGAAAATCGAGTGGGTGGCAGCCGGGGGCAGGCAATCAGCTGGTCCCTCAGACGCAGCAGGAACCGAGGGGGTGAAGCGCCAGCATCTCTTACCCACTTATCCAGAGGGACCTGCGTCAAGGAACCGGTGCCCTGGTAGAGATCCAGGCTGAGCTGCTCCAGGCTGAGCTTCTCCTGCAAGAAGTGGCCCAGGTACCTCTGCAGCAGGTACCTGCAGGCCCTCTTCTTGATGGACTCCGAGAAAGGCCACGGCATGGCGGCTGCGCGCCGGGGGCCGCGGGGCCGGGCAGCGGGCTCGCTCCGGGGGCTGTGGCCGCAGGGCAGAGCCGCGGCTCTCCCGCTCGGCAGGTTCCCTGCTTCCCTTCCCGGTTGTATCGCGGCGAGGAGGTAGCGCTGGTTAGCGCTTAACAACTGCAGCTGGTAGGAGGCTGCGCTGTGTGGGTTTGAAAACTGCGTGCAAGCTATTCCTTTTCGTGATAGCGTGGCATGAAATGCTCCGTTTCTTGCATTTCTGGATTTTCAAGTTGATTTCTTTTTTCCTGTAGACGTACTACTTGAAAGCAGGAGATAAATCCTTTTGCTCCACGTCTAATTTTGTATCAAAACAGAGAAATCATTTTGCTCTTCAAAGTACCAGACATATAAAAATTTTATTTAAATCCGCTTCCATTAAGATTTTGCTGCAAAAGGACTCGGTGTAATTTGCCTTTAAGCACAGACGTGCCATGCTATCTTTTATCTTCTTTTAAGAAGACGTCTGTCGTGACACTTCTCCTTGAGTAATTTTAAACATGAAACCTTACGGCTGCCGAGATGCTGATAACTTCAGTCAGTCTGTTTGATTTCTGTAAGCCACAGATGCAGTGGATATTATTACCATTTCTAATAAACTTTTTGCTGCTTGTCGTTATGCTGAGATTTACTGAAAATTATGCTTCGGAATACTCATTTAGTAGTCCTAAAAAGGAAGTTAGAGAAGTATCTTTTTAAAGTGAATAATTTGATAGTAGCTTGTATGCAGCTGTCTTTTAGCAGCATTAAAATGAGCTGCAAGACTGTATCCACCTAAATTTTGTGTTCAAGTATTTCACTGTATGCAAGTTTTGAACTTGAAGTGAAAAGATATTTACTTCATGGTTTGTTTGATCTTAACTGTGTTCTTTATAATCACGATATACAATTATTTAGTTTGCTAGGTAGGTATTTCATATAGCTTTAACACTTGCAGAAATGCATTAATTTTTATGTAATCAGCAATATGAAAGCTAAATTTCTCTTTCTTATTCTTTTCAATTTAGGTAAAATACTACCAATGACATATTCTGAATTTGATTTTTCTTGCTAATGCAATAAGCTCAACTCTGACTAAAGAAATTAAATTGTACAGAAGAGGATAAGCAAATAAGAACAGTATATTTAGATTTTTAGTGTGCTTTTTGATTTCAGGTATTAGTTTAGGAATTTTAAGATAGTCATTTGAAAATATTAAGCCTTATGCTTACTGTTTATTAGGGGAGAAAAAATGCACAGGTTATTTTCCCTGAGTACTCAAAAGGGTTTTTCAACTCATTTTTGGTGAGTAACAAAGAATCTGAAGGTTATTAGATTTTTGCAAGTTCATTTAATGTATTATTTATTCAGTTTAGGGTATATACAAACTTAATATGAAGATATTGTATATTCTTCCGCACTTTAGATCACCCAGATAAAAACGACCTCCTGTTTATATTTTATCATTAACTTGTGGAAATATTGTGGTAAACAATATCTAATGTGCTAGTTCCTACTGAAAGCAGAGTCCCAACTCATTCTTTTAGCTGTTTTAGTACAGATCCATTTATGAAACAATATTACTGTAAACATATGGCAAAGGTGAAACTTGCTGGCTTTTTTTCAGGTGCATATCTCTTACTGAGCATTTGGATTTTGCTGCACCATGGAAAAAAAAAAAGTCTGGATATAGCCATTTGTTTTTTAGGAAAACACTTTTTTCAGGCAATTGCTAGAACATATAGCCATCCTGGTAGACAGCAGGCATGTATTCATCTATCAAACGAGGTAGGTGCCTTCTTGGGTGCCTAAAAGTTAGGAAAGTGGTAGCTTTAGGCTACCTCTGTGTTTGGTGGAAATGGAGCTTCATCCAGAAGGAAGCCATGTGAAGACAGGGGTGTCTATTGTGGTAAAACTTTCTGCTTCATCTTTGGTCTTGGACAACGTGCTACAGGAGTGGAAATTTCCATTCTGTTCAGCTGCCTGGATCGCTCTATCTCTACTTTGTGCATGTTTTGTTTTGGTCTCCAGCATGTCCTTTCTTAAGAGACTGATTTTTCATGGTTCCTGTGTTCCCGTGTGCCTTTGGCTAGTTATTTTGACTCTCAGCTCATTTGTTCTTTTGGTAACACTTCTCCCAGTGTGTCTGGACCGAAAGGAAGAGAATGATCTTTTAACACCTTCTTGCCTCTTTCCATTCCCCCCCTCCCCTTTCCTTTTCTGCTAATGCAAGTATTTAGCCATTTCCTCCCCTAAAGAACGCTGCAATAAACTTGAGGGAGCTGAAGAAAAGGACAGCAAACTGCCCAAACCCCACGCGCTAGGATCTTATTCCAAAAGTCAAAATAGAGGAAATGCAGGTAGTTCTATTGAGCAACAATTCAAAGCAATGAATCTGGGTAAAAATGATAAAAATGGGTTAAAATAACTATTAGTAGTAAATATAAACCAAAAAGATTTTTTAGGTATCTTCCCTATCAGAGGTATTTTCTGTTTTGTGGCCAGACAGCAGTGCTGGCGTTCTTAAGTTATTGCCTAAAATGCTACTGATGTGTTCTGGTGAACACAACAGGGTTGTTTTGGGTATAATTTGCATAATTTGAAAAATCAGAGGAAAACATTGAACAGTGAATTTCTTGCGAAAGTTGCATGTAGGTCATGAAACAGATCTTTCTTTTTTTTATCTTTTTTTTAAACTGACAGGTTGCTCCTTGCAACAGCTTAAACTGCCAGCGGCCCCAGCAGGCATGCAGTGGGGTTTTCCTCTCCTGGTCTCGAGGGCTGGTGGGTGATGGTGGGTGATTGTGCTTTGAACCCCATGGGTGCTGAGAGGTTGCTAAATGGTAAGGCTAGGAGCAGCACTGAGATGTGCGAACAGAAACGACGTGAATCCCTCCAGTCTGGGGGCTGTTAGAATAATAGCTTTTTATGAGCTTTTATTCTATAACAGTTTTTTTCCCCGAGGAATATACTTTTTATCTTGCAATGCAATTATAGTTTTTTTTTAAGATGAGCTGGGAAGTTTTAGTAAGCAGGGAATGGCATCAGAAGAGTTGTTCTTGTTTCTTGCTTAATAATGTTTTATGGATTTCCCACAACTGCATAATCTAGAAAAATTAAGTAGTGTTACTCTATTCTGGAAGAAAATCATATGCTGTCAAGGTATAAAATGCATTAAACCCAAGTCGTGCCTTTTTTTGTGTACAGTGTTTTGTATTTATTTTATTAATAGACTGAGACATGTTACTGGCCCAAGGTTCAGTACCGAATCTTGAATTGAATACTGAGCAGTAGACTTGGTTGAAATCCATGTTGCTAACAGGAAACCTACTGAAGCAGTGGAGTTGAAGGGCTAAAAAATTGAACCAAAGGTTGCTAACCTTAAATGATTTTCTAGAGAAATATTAGTCCTTGATAGAAAGGAGAAAAATCCTCAGTAGAGCTGTATTTTATCATTATTTATTCACGGTTAATAAGTGTTATTAAATCCAGTGGTGCAGTCAAAAATATGTGGAGAAACTGGAAAAGCTCAAACCGAGCAAATCTTGTTTTTTTGCTGTAGTTTGGTGAGCCAATATAGAGAATCTAATAATGGCAAAATTAGGGAAGTAAAAACTTCTTTAGAACTGTACTGAGGATGATCTGGGTGTACATAGCTGCATGTGTAATAGTTTATATCAGGTTAAATGTATATAATTTCTCATCAGCTGTATCTACAAAATATACTTATTGGAGATAAGGTTGTTCTCGCCTATCAAACAAAGACATTTGCTTTATTTTGGTTTGTGGTGTATTGGTTGAGAAGTTTCTATATTATGCAGCTTGTCTTTTGTTTCACTGTTTGCTGAATACACAGTTTGATTTCTTTTATTGGATTACATGCTTGAGTTCAGTATAAATTCATGCAGTAGAAAAATACACATTAAAATAGATTATTTACTCTTCAGTAGAATACTCGTACGTTTTTGTAGGTTTAGTATGATAAATCCTCAATGCAGATATTTATAGCCAACATGCAGCATTGTGGAGTTTTAGTCAATAATAGAAATGGAAAGATTTCTTAAAACTTTTTTTTTAGGGAAAAAAGGCATGTTCTTTGTGCGATATATTTAGGTCATAAGGGACATCTGCTAAGGATAATTTTTTAACACTTGCTAACAATCCTAATATAATATGGCCTATTCATCAATCATATTGTTCCTGACTTGGCTAGTGTGGATTTTAGTGATTCCCGATGTGCATTCAGACTCTCTTAATTGCTAGTTTCTCGCTGTTCTATCTTATTGTTTCGTAGGACAATGCATAAACAGGCACAGAATAATCAAAATGGTTTCCCTGGCCATATTTGCCGTGCAGTGTGTGTGTGTTTTTGCAAGTGGAAGTCTCATTGAAACAAAATAAATCTTAACGGCGAAATAATGCAACCGATCTGAATGCTCTCTTCCTTCTGTGTGTGTGTATGTAAATAACTCATCTATGTGATACATCTTGGAGCTTTTGTAGCTTACATTTGTGCAGGAAAGAAATTAGAGGGGTAAGCTAGGGAGGCAGAACAGACGCTGAACTTGAGGATTTTAGAGTTCTTGATAAACTGTTACGTTGTGCCAATTTAGTGCCTTTGATTTAGAAGGAAAAGCTGGTTCAGAGGCATTTGTGCTATAACTGAGATCTAATCTTACGTTTGCATGAACTGAGAATTGCACTCAGCTGCAAGGCATTTGACTTGTGAAGAGGTGCAGGTAATATTCCTCGAACTTGCACGTGCAAGACAAATACTAAGATGGGCAACACTAAGCTGAATTGTTTGAGGGGAGAGAGGTTATGGCACACTTCTGTGTTTTAGGTTTTAACATTAGTGAAACAGGAAAACCGACCAGCTGAAAGTCTGGCAAAATTCCTGAAAGGTGCTTGCAATTTGACTTCCACATGTAAATGCAATAGATCTTTCCACCATGCACTTCATGCAGAAGTCTTGATTTTTAGTGGTTTGTGTTGCTCTGTACTGTGGACTTACCTACTGATAAAGTAATATCTGTTTAATGCTTTAGGGTAATCATTGTAATCATTGAATGTTTTATTGTGATCCAGTTTCTGCAACTCTCAACTGTTTGTGATAGTGAAAGAACAAATGTAGAAAGCGGGGCTTTTATAGCAAGTTGGGGGAAGCTTTCTTTATAGCTCACTTCAGGTGTTGAATCTCTTTTTAAACGTAAGTCTTACCCCCTCTGATTTTAGGAGGAAACAAAAGGACTTCATTTACTAGATTTGTCACGCTCATTTTTAGTCAGTTGTCTTAGCCAAGCACAACAGGTCGTCTTTTAAAATCCCACATAGCTGCAAAACATGGAAGTATTTATTTTTTGTAGCTCCTTAGGTGATTTTTAGTTCTGCTTTAACAAGGCATGTTTAATAAAATTGGTTGGGGCTATTGAAGTAGTAACAGTGATCAAGAATAAATCAGCTTCTTGCTGTTAAGTCACTTGCTGAGTACACTTGAAAGACCATGGTGTGCGCAAATGTTGATTTTATTCGGAGTCGAAATCTGTAGCTGCATAGCTTAATTAAATAATTTTACCAGACTTGACAGTTGTTCTCTGTATGAAATAGTTTAAAATTTGATTCATCTATGCACTGCTGATTAAAAACAGTTTGGTAAAAAGCTTCATGTAAACTGCTTTAGTTAAAGCGTGTTTTATGCTGAAGCTGTGCGTTTCGTAGAGCTGCTCATTTTCTGTGGCTGCAGTCGTGGGGAAAGGAGCGAGGGAAGGCGGCTTGAAAAGGAAATTGAAGACGCTGTTGTAAGAATGCAGTTTGGACACTGGGTGCCACTCCTGGTACACACAGAGGCTCGAAAGCCTTCCTCGTGCAGTGAAACAACAAGCGCTCTTAAAAATGGAGGTCTTTGTTGCTCATAAAATTCTGAAGGTCTTCGTCCCCTGAGCCAAGTGGTTCATCTAGTTGGAAAAACATATTCCTCAGTCCTACAAGGAGTAACTAAAACTTACAAGGGCAATTTTTTTAAATTTCTTTGACATCATACTGGAGATGATTTTCTGGACTTGATGTCTTGCTGTCTAGTTACATGTCCTTCTTGCACGTGACAGAAGCTAAGATCACAGCACCAAGTGTTCAGGAACCAGACCAAATACAACAATTCTCCTTAGGAATAGGAAGAGTAATTTGGAAACAAAGTAGGAATGAAATGCCTCCTTCAAAGTATATCTTTTTTTTTTTTTTTTGGTCACGGGCTTCCTGCTTGTTAGAAGAGGACAGCGTTAAGAAATCATTAGCTGGTATGCTGCTGATAGAAAACTGTATCGAAGAACACCATTAAGGATCGGTTAGGGGTTGATCAACAGAAACTAGAACTGGAGGCATATAACGACAGTTTTTTCAGTAGGCACCAAGTGCTAAAGGTAAGAGGAATGCTGAGGAGGAGGAGTGAGGAGAGGCGTTCGGATGTAAACTGGGAGAAGGGTAATGCTCCCATCCTGAAAGCTGCGTAGCTCAAGCTGGGAAGCACAGCGTGATTTATGCCTTACTGTGCTCATGCCTGGAGGCATCTGCTGGCTCTGGATGTCCTAAACGTTGTACAAACACATACGTGCTCAAACAGTTTGGAAACAGCACAGGAGTGGAGGTGGCCAGGTCTCCCAGTGGAATATTGGCCTCTCTGTAACTGGCTAATTTGGAAACTGAAATTTCAGTTATATTGACAGGTAAATGGGGGATTTAGAAGGCTAAATGGCATAGCATTTTAAATATGTTAGACTTCTAATCCCGATTTCCGTGCAAAAATTTTACCCACTGTTTTGTTTGAAAAGGAATTGAAACAGTGGGTCGGATATTAAAATGTGCATGGAAGGGGGGAGGAAAGCAAGACGCTACTGGAAATAATGGATTGCAGGGTGAGGGATGAGGGAGTTCTTTGTAAAATTCTACTTTGATACAGTTATGTAGAATTAAAAGCAAAAAGTCCTTCCATCCTGAAATGTAGAAATTTGAGCTTTTGGTTTCACTTTCCAAAATGACATTTGAAATGGGTTCCTGTTGCTTACAGTGCTCCGGTCTGTGCTGTTTGACCGAACCTTCCAAGCCACTTTTCTTACAGTGATGTTCCAAGTGAAAAATTAATTGATGTATTTGGATGCATAAAGCACAAAGCTAAAAATGAATAAATGTCAAGTCGTCCTATTTCTTTTGTGTGCTTGCTGTCAGAGATTATACTCCTGGTAAAAGTCAACACTTTAAAAAAACTAAGTGTTTTTAACTGAAACTTGCAAGTTAAGTCTCAAAGTTGTGTTTTTATTATTAACGTTTATTTAACGTTAAATTAACGTTTTTGGACCTTCTAGGGCAAACACAGTGATCCCTCCAAAACTATGGCAAACGAGTTATTTGGTACCTCTTTTGTAATTAGCTTAGCTTTGTGTAGGTAGTGAACAATACAAAGCCACATTGGTTTCTTTAATTTTGCCAACTGTGGCAAAAAGCCTGACCTTAAAATAAGTATTCTTTTTAAGTTTTTTTTTTGGGGGGGAACTTCTTATCAAAAACACCAGATACATAAGCAGAGCCAGAAATGAAGGATTTGGCAGCAAACCTGTTGACACCTGGAAATCTAATAAATGGACCAATTGAAATTATGAATATGGTGGATGATAAGCTGGAGCCACCTGGGTTTTGTAGGTTACTTGATGCTTTCATCACAACTTTGACAATATAAATGGGCAGCTCTTTAAATAATGTTCCTTGTCATTGCTGTGATTCTGACTTTAATCTGACACAATAGAAGAAAGATATAAAAAGCAAGACGCTACTCGGATCAGAAGTTGGTGTGGGAAAGATGCCAGTTCAACCTGCCCACTCAGAACAAAACCACCTGTTGAACAAAGCTTGCAAGCTGAAGGTGGAGCAGCAGATGACTTTCAGCTGGGACACATCTGCATCATGCCATGGAGAGCAGCCTAATAAGCTCTCAGAGCTCAAGCTTGCTGTGAGCAGACAGAGGAGCTCATGCTGGGCTGCCATCTGGGCGGAGGAGTTGGTGCAGCCGTCCACAGTGGTGTGTTTGTGTTGGCACGCTGCAGCCGTGTCCCTAACGAGCTGGTGTGACCAGCACGCGTAGCTGCAGGCTTCGACTCGAGGCAGCAGTCGTGCAGCCGGGTTCTGCTCCAGCTCCGGGTTCCCTGCGCTGCGCTCTGTATGAGGCAGGCATGCTCCTTGTGGTTCTTCTTTGCTTTCCCTTGGCACGTTCAGATAGCAGTTTAACATGAAAGAAAGGATGCTTAAATCCATTTGGTAACAAATTGATTAAAACTGATACAATTTCACAACTTGAATATGGGAAATACCTGTCTTTATTCTTAAAAATTTTTGTTGTAGCAGTTTTAGGGAGATGAAATAAAACCTTTGCTACATACAAAATGCCTGGGTGGTTGCAACTTTTTGAGGCTTTGCTGACTGGCAGAGCTCAGAGAACTACCTTGTGATAGCACCGGTGCATTTGGTAATGGATACTTAAGCATGTTATTCAGACTCAAACTCGGCAAGAAAAGTAGTATTGTTGATCAGGTACCCAGCACTGTTACTAAAAAAGGGTAAGAGGATAATAGGTGATGTTTAATGCTAGGGATAGCAATAATTCTCAATTGGGATTTGGTTCGTTTCTCTTGTGTCTTTGGGTTCTTTGGAGTAGAGAGGGTGAAAGGACATTTGATTGTCTCCATTAAGAAAAAGGTTTCTACAAAAGAAAAAATATTTTTTTCCATGTCCAAGATGGCAACAAGAAAAAGCAGTGGGTTTAATTTTTATCAAGGGAGGGCGAGGTGAGTCATTAGGAGGAATGCTGCTACGGGCAGTGAAACTATGGCAGGCTGGGGGAGGTCTGTAAGGCTGAGTTAGCCAAACCTGTACCAGAAACAATAGAGCTAGCTGTATGGAAATGGGAGGAAACAGGTATCAAATGACTCGCAGCTCTGTCCCTATGATTTTGCTGTCCTATTTATCCTGAATTTGAAAGATTTTAAATTACTTTTAAATTACTAAAATCTATGCATTTCAACATCTGTAACGTGATCAACTTGTGTGGTAATCTTTTCCATACCCTCCCCTATGCATTACTCTTCCTTTGTGCAGCAAGTGATGGGAACGTAGCTTGATTTCACTGAAAATACTTGGTTTTGAAATGGAAAACTACTTAGTATGAGAGTATCTCAAACTTTATTTCAGGTATTTCTGAATAATATAAAGAAATGTTTCGCTTTTAATTTGGCATTTTACTCAGTTGTATATATTGGAGTGTTTTCCCTTTTGACACAGAGGAATGTAGTTGATGTGAACATGGTAAATAGAATATAATGTCCTAATGACTTTGAGATACAGTACATGAGAAAATAACAGGTCATTTGGGGAGGATTATTTTACTGTGTGTGTGGGGAAATGGGGTAAATCCTCCCCCCTTATTTAAAAAAAAAAAATCATTTTGTATTGTTTGTTTTCTGTTTCCAGTTTACATAGAAAAGTTGAACCTTTCTTATTTTCCTCTAAAATATAATTTTCCCTTTATTGTGTTTAGTAATATGAATGGAATATTTAATGTTCATTATATATATGCAGCTATTTCATTAATCCATGTTTTTTCTTTCACAACAAGTTTAGTTTTTAAGCTAATTTTTTAATTAGCTTTAATGTCATTTTTTTGCATTCAAAGAAATGGTGTAATCATAGCATTTTCAGCTTATATACAAGTAGTGTGTATATATATATATCCATCTTGTTTGTTTCCTGCCTCCTTTCTTCAGAAATTCTTGTCGCTGTGTTTACTCCACTTTAACTTGCTGCAAAGCTTAAGCAAATCTCTAAACACACGTCCACAGAAGATGCTGGACTGACTCGCGTGGCCCCGAATCCTCTTGCCAGTCGCGCTTCCCTGCTTGGCAAGGGCTGCAGTTCCCCTGCCGGCACCGGCAGTGGGAGTGGTGCCACGGGGGCATGTTGGAGCAGCAGCCCGGGTCGCAGGTAGGTCCGTGGCTGCTGTGGTTACCTGCACCTTGCCCATCTCTTTGAGAGTTGTACAGATACCTGCTGCCATGAATGTGCTTCTCTCCGGATCAGTGCTTAGACATGATATGATGCTTAATGTTTTAAAAAAAAAATAAAAACAAAATGACCAAATAAAGCAAACAGCGGACAATTTTTATATTCAAGTGCCAAAGCAAAGTATGAATATACACTCCCCGTCCCCTTTTACTGTTCAAAGTCAACTATAATAGTGACAAAAACTTTTGCAGTATTCAAAGTCTTTCTGCCATGTATTTAGGTATGGAAACCAGTTGATTAAAAGTTATGTTTCTTGTAAACCTGGATAATAATAGTGGTAGTTACTTTTAACAGCACACTTGTATAAGCCATTAGTAGGAAACATGCTGCTGAATTTGGGGCTTTCAACTCAGGTAGGCTTTTTCTTGTTTTCCATTCCCAGTAAGGTCTTGCAGATCTTTGGCTCAGATAAAGGCCCATCCCCATTTTTTTTTGAAAATGTCAGGAAGCCGCTAAGGGAATAAAGTAATATAACTTGCACTCTCGTGAAAGATAATCATCGTACCTTGATGAAACGAGATCATCTTTCCTGGTTTTGTTAAGAACCAGCTAAAAATGTTTAAAGAATTGTAGATGTGGTTGAATAACTAAAGCTGTCATTAAATTTATTTACTAATGCTAAATGTATTTTGTCTAAAAGCCCATTCAACACCTTCCAAGTTAACAAAAAGCATTTTTGTTAGGTAGGAATAGAATTAATGTATTGTGACATGAGCAACATAATAGATCAGGTGTTTTTAAATACTTCAGCAGTCTTTTAATTAAGAATGTATTAAATACTTAGAAGTGCTGTTGGTATTTTTCTTCCAGACTACTTTTCTTCTCCAGTAAGGGCTTCTGTAAATGTATATGCATGTTTCTTTTTGTTTCTGTGTAGCAGAAAGGTGTATAGCGCACTGAACATCTATAAAATGCTATTGCTGTTGGCTCCATGGAAAGGGAAAAACATTCAGGCGAGATTTGGAAGAAGAGAATGGAAATGGACTTCTGCTTCAGGCCTAGGGAACGACAAAGCGTTTCTGAGCTGTTGGAAGAAAAAAATGGCTTTGTTTATACTACTAAACCAGAAGTCAGAGCTATAGTGCATGCAGAACAAAAGTGTATTTAGCTAGTGTTGTGTAACTTTGATCATCATTATGGTTTGTTTTGCATTTCCTTGGTAGTGCCCCACCGGGCTGTCTTTGAATCGGCTTCCTTGTCATCGTGTCATCCACACGTGCAGACTCCGAAACTGCTGCTCTTCCATCATATCTGGAACCTTATAAATGCTGCATTTTCTTTAACTTTCTGAAGTGTTTTGCTTTTTCTTCTGTCTTTTCTGTGGAATACCACTTTGTGGTAAATTCATTTTTAATGTCACCTCTTTTCTAAAGTCTCTCCCATCTCCCATCCAAATTATGGCATGAGGGTAGTAGTTGATTAATGATTATTTTCTGTGCTCTCCTTGATCTTTCTCTTTCCTTCCCCCAGCTTGTCCTCTTAACACAGAGCAGATCTGCCCTTGCTTGCACTGCTGCTCTTTTTTTCTTCCTCCTTTGCACTTCCTTCTTTGAAACCCTGCTTTCTGCATCTGATACTCTGACCTGTTGGCCAGGCTGATAAAAGCTCTCTTTGCTGCACTGTCCTTCTTGCTGCCCCTGCTGGATCTATATCACTGGTGAATCTTGACTGCGAATTTTCCAGTGTTTATCTTCCTTGCCTGTTCTTAGCTTAAGATTGTTTCATTAATTTAGAAGGAAATCTTCATCTAATATATTATTTAAAAAACATTACGACGAATGAAGTGTAAGTGTTAGAACTGGTTATAGACCCAACGTGCAGTTTGAAAAGTATGCAATTAAAAGCTAAACTTACAAAGATGGCTAGTGATCCTTTTGCTCCCCCCATGCTACAGCTTTTATGGAAGTGAGATGGTATCTGGCAGCATATCCGTTACATGCAGCTGACAGAAGTTTCATGGATCTGCTCGTGTTGCAGCCAAAAACCTGATGTCTGTATGCAACTTGCAGGCTGCGTGTTTGGGCATTCAACCTGAAGCTGCAGATCTCTTGAACCAAATGCCCTCTTTTATGCAGGAAAGTGTAGGTAGCTGAACCACAAAAGTGCACTGTGTCTAAGATGTCTGCTGCAGGGCACCTAGCCAACCTGTGTAGTAGAGAGTTTAAATGGTTGTAAAGCTGCCAACACTAGGTATAAGGTGGGATAAGAGAATGATTTGTACCAAGAGTGTGAGATTAATACCCTGCACTTGCATAGCACCTTTCATTTGAGGATCTTGGCACACTTTATGATCAGTTAATTGCCTCATAACCTCTCTGTGAGGTAAACTATCACTAGTTTACAGTCAAAGAAACTGATGCATAGAAGAACTTAAGTAACTTCTTTGGGATGCCTGGGTAGTTGTGGGAGAAACGTGTGAAGTTTTTCTCTTGCTAATTTTGGAATGCCTAACATCACAGCATTTAATTTCCCTAAACAAAAGGCAATAACTTACCCTAGCTTTCTTATTCCTCCAGCTCTTCATTTGTGTGGGTTTCTTTGCTGTGCTTTTTTTCCCTGTGGTCCTTTGAACTGTGGCCTTCCAGGTGGCAGCTGAAGGGAGCTGTTGGAAAGGGAAACCAAGTGCACTTGGAAGTGTGAGTTGCAAGCAGCGTAAGTCGTCTGTCTTTCTGAGACGCCGAAGGGCGGAGTTTTACCATGAGAAGACTTTGAATCCTTTTACTTTCTCCCCGTTCTCATCAACATACAGGTGTCCCAGAGCTTCTCCGTTGGTTTCCCATTTTTCCTGCCACTTTGAGAAATGACAGAACAGTCATGCCGCAGTGCCCGATTTCTCTTGCTCCTTCGCCACGTGCGTCCTGCTGCTGAGGGCCTGGCAGTGCGCGGCTCGGCTGACGGTGAGGCAGGGCTTGCCCCCTGCTAGGCCGTACGCCATCAAGTAATGGCGGCGCGATTCAGCATGCGAACGCACCTCTCTGCGGTCCAAGGAAAAGTTTTGCAGTTAGTTTATTCCTAATTGGCCTTTTTCACATTAGGAATAAAACAATCGGAGCTATCTTTTTAATTGTTTTAACCACGTTTGTATAAAATTCCTCCTTGTCTATACTGGTTATAAAGACAGGAGTAGAAGTTACTATGTGCCAAGAAATAATATATGGGGTACTCAGCTGAAGAAGTGTGGGGATACGAAAATTCGACTTACCTTGTAGGGAAACTGTGCTACAGGCTGCATCCTGATGGAGCGCTATCTTAAGAATTACTATACTCAGTCACATTTCTAAAGATAGAAAAGTGCTCCAAAATGTTTGGAACTGACAGCTTATGTTTTGGTTCAAAGTACATGTGGATGAAAACCGGACACTCGCCCCACTCCCCCCATGAAATGTGATTTCCTTATTACATATACCAGTTCTTGGTAGTAGTGATTTTCTTCTATTTTTAAGATACTGGAGAGTGAGAGGTGGTGAAAGAATGCTGGTATGAGCCATGTGCTCATAAGCAAAACACATTTTTTTGACCTCAGCATTGGAGAAGAACAAGAGAAAAGTAAATAGGACTTTCCCTTAAGATACTGTGGACTTGACAAGACTGATAATTGGTTTTAATCATTCAATTGAGCTGCTGTTCTCTCACGAGAGAGTATTTTTTTTTTCTTTGGCTTCTTAATAGGTAATAATGCAGCTCATGCTGCAAGGCAGAATCAGGAGGTCAAACATTCAAGATAAAAAAAGGTTTTTTGTGATTTACATGTATTTTTATCCCAAACCTATTGCTTAATTGTTCTGCTTTTCTGCTCTGCATCTTGTTTAAGCAAAGTTATACAGTAATTCCTCCTTAAAATAAGAGCAACTGGAGCTGAACATAGTTTAACTAGTTTTTTTTAAAAAGAGATCTTTTCTTTAAATATCTATATATATATATATATTTACAAAGCTCGTCTTTGTTACTGGGGACAATTTTAGGAACTTTTTAGATGGTACAAGATGACTATTGTGATTGGGAGAATAATACATTGTTTCCAGGGAGTAAACTCAAAAGCTTTAGAGCTCAAACAAAGTAAGTTGAATAGTTTTGTGCTAGATAGATCTGCTGTCAAAATTTTTGAAAGTGATGCTTTTACACCTGTAATGTATTGCATACATGTAGTATTAACCTGCTCACTCTAGCTTATCATCTCACCTCCAAGTAAGCTAATTAGGGTCACATTAGGTATGTTACACATTTCAGGGGTTTGTACTGGTACGTGTTCAAATTTGCATGAGTGATAACTGAGCAGAATTAATCCCTTGTCTTGTAATTATACCTGCAAACCTTTTGATCATAGCTGTTTTCTTTTAGTGTTTAATGGTGGTATTTCTACATTCAGGATGTAATTAAAGAGCAGGCATTATTGGAGTACTTGTTGGTGTAGCCTCAGTAAAGTTCTGGTCGTCTTCATCTGAAGAAAAACACCTTTGGTTGTTTGTTTTCTTCTGTGTAGTACAAAATATATGGTATTGTGGTATTTTTCTTCATTTATGTGCTCCTTCTGCTTGGGGTTTCTCTCCCCCATTCATGCATTTTTCACTGCTGAAATGGTACTGATGCAGCACCCATTTTCAGTGCTCAGTTAATTTGTCACACAGAAGATAACTGACTCTACTGGCCATAAAATTTGTTTTATTGCCAATACATTTAAACACTTCTGATTAACTTTTATTGGGGTCATTTTATTAAATTTGATGCCTGTGAGTATCATGCTGAGTTAAAGATTGCTACTTCAGATGCCACAAATTTTATTAAATTGTTATCTGAGAGCATGGTGGTTCTTTGTTCCTGGCCTGGACATCAAGTTTATTTGGAATCTGGCAAAAGAATATGTTGTTTCTTTCTTTTAAATTGGTGTCATGCTAAGTAGTACGGCCTCCCAAATGCTTTACTCCATTATTTTTAAAAGATGCAGAAAAAAACAGAAATATGAAGAGTTCTCTTAAAAGCTTGGAGGGCTCATTTGAAGAACAGGTTTATTTGCTTTGCCTCTTTTACCACAGAGTTTACAAAATAATAATGCACAATAAAACTTACCTTATTGTAGGTAGTCTCTCTGTTTTTACAGAGAATAATCCAGCTGACCTATTTGACATGCACATTTGCTGTTTGTCTTCACAGTGGGCTGGAAATGAAGTTTTCGGTAGTTAATGATTCAGCCTGAAGGAGCGTGTAGGGGGTGTTAAACACTGAACTGGCTACTTCTAGTGCAAGGTAATTAGATTTTATTCCTAAGAAGAGTAAGACAGTAGTAGGCTCACAGTGGCTTGATATTGATTTGAAGATTAAATGTTGTTAAATTTATACTTTTAAAAATACATAAATACATTTTCATTCTTTAAGAAGCATCTCTGTTGGAAGCAGATGTTCTTATTTTTAGTGATAACAATTCGTTTTTATGCTGTGTAATGGAAGTTACATCATGAAGACTTCAGAGCATGTAGTAATTAATTGATATCTTAGCAGTCAAATGGTATTACGAAGTCCATCCTGCTGAGGAATGGAGATGTGCCAAACAGTTATATACTGGGACTTGAACAGGCCAGGTAGGATATTAATTTTAAATAGTAAATGGGCTAGTAGGCAATGTTTACCTAAAGTTTATAGTAGGAAAAGGAATGTCTTTAGCAGGCTTTTGGAGAAAATTTTAAATGGATTAGTCCAGGTACCCAGCAGGAAATAGAAAGACAAAGAAGGACTGGCAAAACATACCGAAGAGCAACACTTGAGAGAAATGCAGGTGGTAGTTTACTACTCTTATGTTTACTCAATGAGAGTTGCGTAAGAAAGTAAACAGGCAAAGCTTAAGCAGCAGGGACAATGGAAAGAAATGTAGGAATTTAATCAGCGAAGAGACATCATTTCAATGAGATGAGGAGAATTTATACGTGGAGAAATGTGTTTACTGTGGTGTGAGTTGTAATTTGGGGTTACTGAGAAGGAAATAATTATGGGAAGTGGAATTTATAAGGCAAAGTATTAGTCTTTTTGAATATGTCTTTCTGAGCATAGTCTCTCTGTGTAAAGATAAAGGCTAAAAATGGGCAAGTTGATTTCCTAGATTGTAAAAATTGAAGGATTTAATTTGGTGCATAAAAACAGCATTTGAGAAATGTGATGAACTGCATGGTAAGTGATTATTTTACCTCCGCGAGGGACCCTGTGGACCCTCAAGTTTTTGACACTGAGGTAAATGTGTAATTCTTTAAAATAACTCCTGCTGCTAACCTAAGTAAAGAGAGAACTTTCATATAGAAACCTAATACGTATGTTCCTTTAGTCATGCCAGAAGTGCAGACATGATGTTTTATATAGGCTTTTCTGTGGATCCCAGTAACACAATTGCTGAACATCTGAGAGCAATGAATGCGTTTCACCGTAAACTGGTAATAATCTGCTCTTCGGGAGAGAAGAGGGTAGTAATCTTTTGCTTGTGTCACCTAAAGTGATTTTCAGTTCTTCTGTTACATAAACACTACAAAATCAAAATGTGGGCATCTGCTCCAGAACATTTGGTGATTTCTTTTTTAATAATAATTTCTATTTTTGGTTTGCATCTTCTGTTAAAGATTTTTTTCCAGGCTTTCATAGACTAATCTCTTTATATTAAGCCATGTTTTCCCTTTCATATATCACTTTTCTAAAAGCGAAGGTAATATGTATGAAACGCTTCATTTCCTGAGCATTAAGTAGTTCTTCATGTGAAGATCTACCTCCACCCCATTCTTTCAGAGGAACATGCTTTATATGATTTCTTTTTAATTACTAAAAATACTTTATCACTGTGTGTTCCATCGTAGAAGACAGTGTACTTGTACCTTAGATGTGTTTATTGTGAAATACAAAGCTTTTTTGTACTCTGTATAGATGGTAGCATGCAGACAAATCACCTTTACTAGGAAAGATGTTTGCTTCTACTCAACAAAACCAGATTATTTTCTTAAGTAAGAGAGCTGTTTATACAAAATATTGTCACTTCAGGATACATATGAATTTAATGACTAGATGAATCTGTCTGAGGTGCCATCAGATGGTGGTATGTGTTTTTGGCACACCATACTTACTAGTATTCTGATATTTCAGGCCAGATTTTATTTTAAACAGAAAAATTATCTGAAGACTGGGCATGTAAATACTGACCCCCTTCCCTCACCACGCACTCGCTTTTTAGAAGTTTTGTTTCAGATGTTTAACTATGTCGTAAAACCAACTGGAGAATGAGAGCTGAACACAGGAGAGTCACACTATTTGAATTTTGGTCTGTTTTTTGTAGGAATATTTGATTTGATATGAAAGTTTACAAGTGAGAAAAAAATAAATTGTAAATTATACCTGGATGGCCTTCAAGGAAGTTGAAAAAGAAAGAAAAACAGCTGACCGGCTAATAGATTATATAATTTGTTATTGAAAAAATGATACTTAATAGCTATTAGAAGACAGTGAACAATATTACAAGCAGATAAAAGGTAATGGTTTGTAAGTCAATCCAAAACAAATAAGGCTTGTGGTTCTTACTGTGATACTGAAGGGGGACAAAGTAAAATTGTAAGAAATTTCTTAAGATGTTGTTTTTCTAGGTGTAATTAATTAATGACTCCTAAGGTTTTTGTTGTTGTTGTTTTCCCATGTAATTTGTATAATTGTGACTAATGGGGGGAAAAAAGCATTTTCAGTCATTTTATATAAAATTTCACAAAAGATGATGAATTAAGTCTGGTAACTGCACTGTTCCTTGCACTGAACAGATTGAAGTGTTTTTTGGGTAGAGAAATGGAGTTTGGATGCATTTCTTTAGAATAAGAAAGCTACCTATGGTTTTGAAAACTTTACCAGTCTTGGATAATTAAGGGATAGGACAATGACAAATTGAGTTGACCCTGATCTAGTCACACTAAACACTTATGCTGTGGACCGAAGAATTCCTACATAATATAGACTCCTTTTTGAGCTTTTTTAAATTACACTGAAGTGACGTGTAGTTTTTTCTGGTACTTTTAGTCTTTTGGGTGTATGGTAGCTACAGCTGCCATTGAAGTGATGAGCAATTGCAGACAAAGGGAGAAGTTTACAAAAGTGGAGAAAAGATGGGGTAGTAGCTTCTGAACGTTCTTTGGCAAAATCTTAGAGGCCAAATTTAACCCGTTGGGACGGATCTCCCTAGGCTTGTTCCTCATGTAGGAGAGGGAGAAGCTCAGAGTAGTTCATTTGGTGGCAGGGAAGATCTCAACTGAAACTTCATCCCAGACTGAGAACATCAGCATCTGATCTGACCATAATAAAGGTATATCTCTAAATGAAATTAAGCAACAAATAGTGAAAATAAATATTTAATGCGGTGCATAACTAACCAGTTCAATGTTCAAAGTACTGCTGAAGGAAATGATCGTTTTTCATTCCAAGCTTGTAAGGCAGTACCATGTTGCACCTTCACAGAAACGTGCAGGTGAACAGGGAGTGAGATGAGATATCCTATTTTACTAGACATGGGAATTATTTCTCAAAGTATAACAAACATTCAGGGTAACACTGGTGTCAAAATAAGGTACTAGCTTTTAACCAAGTTCTTCCTGTGTTTTAGCTGACACATTCTGATTGTTTTGCAGAAGACCTAGTGAGTGCCTTCTGTAAGCACATTTTAAGCTGTAATTGCACTTGATGTTCTGGTGAAATGTAGGGGACTGTATCTGTGGTTGGGGTTTTCATTACACACTGAAACAGGATTTTAAAAATCTTCTACCGTGTCCTTATGGTACCTCATCCTTATTAGTATGCAGTTTAATGAACTGCATCCCTTCAAACATAAGAATGTTTTCACTCCTGTTTCTTGTGTAACTAAAAACTGTCTTTCAGGGGATTTTTCAAGTCATTCGTAAACTGCTCACTAATTTTTCACAGAATTCAAATTACACATGAGTGACTTAGAAGTTGTAAAGAGGTCCTTTAGTTCCTAAATGTACAGGAAAGTGTCCTCCACCAGTGGTGTAACAGTTAAAACCCGTATTACAAAGGTGGGCCCAAAGAGGTTCCTATATGTTTGTGTTAAGATATTTGTCAAGGCCTGAAGTGGAAGGATCAGCTTACATTTGTTGTAATAACACCTCTTCCCCTCTGCTCCTGTCTGCGCGGTGCTCTGTTAGAGCACATTGATCCGATTGTATAGAGCTATTTCTGTCATCTTTGTGAACTGATATGAAGAAACTATTAGTGTGGTGGTCAAAGCCAAAGGAAAGAAAATCGGATTTATAATCAAGAGACTTTCTTGAAGAGACTGGGCCTTTCCTTGTTCATTTGTTGTTCCTGTATATAGGGAAGGCTGTGTTTTGAGTTGTGGTTGACCTCTCTTAAAGATGGGGCTAGGACTGAACTTGAGAGGAGCCCCACGTGCTGACTGTAAACAGTGTATGTGGTGAGCTTTATGTATCAATAAAGGCAGATGTATTCCAAGGTGGGGTTCTTCGTGCAAGGTAAAGCTTGCTTAGATTGGGAAGAAAAGCGATAGGGCACGTCAGATTGAGGAGGAGGTCTGAATGGCAAGAAGAAGAAAATATACTTGCTATTTTCTTATCAGCTATGCTATTTAGAGAGGGAATTGAGAGGCTTTGAGAAAAGGAGGAAAAAGTAATTCACCTGTTGGTGTAAGGCCTGAGCTGGTGGAGTAGCGTTCGTTCGGTAGGCAGATGCTTGAAGGTGTCGCGTCTCTAGGAAGGCACAGAGCGTTAACTGGTGCGCTGGGAAGTCTCGTGCTGTTACGATCTTATCTGAAACTTTCAAACTCAGTTTGGGGACTTGATCCTGCATTTGCTACAGAATTATATATATGCTTCAATCCTTTTAATTGTTTTGCTATTTTACGAGTCTCCCAAGGATAGAAATCTGTAATAACACAGGAAATGCAATTCAGTGCAGTTTAAACGGTCAGCTTTGCGATTCATCTTGTCTATATAGACTTTCGTGAAAGAGGAAGACATTTTCTTCAATTCTTGTCTTATTTCTTACAGTTCTTGATAGGTCATAGAGTGAAATACAACATGTCCCCTTACTTTTGCCACCTAAGTTGGTCCAACTTGGCCTGCCAACGGCACTACAGAGCCGTGGGTGGGGAATGGGTGGATGCACTGGGGGATGGGGAGAAGAACCNAGAGGAGCCCCACGTGCTGACTGTAAACAGTGTATGTGGTGAGCTTTATGTATCAATAAAGGCAGATGTATTCCAAGGTAGGGTTCTTTGTGCAAGGTAAAGCTTGCTTAGATTGGGAAGAGAAGCGATAGGGCACGTCAGATTGAGGAGGAGGTCTGAATGGCAAGAAGAAGAAAATATACTTGCTATTTTCTTATCAGCTATGCTATTTAGAGAGGGAATTGAGAGGCTTCGAGAAAAGGAGGAAAAAGTAATTCACCTGTTGGTGTAAGGCCTGAGCTGGTGGAGTAGCGTTCGTTCGGTAGGCAGATGCTTGAAGGTGTCGCGTCTCTAGGAAGGCACAGAGCGTTAACTGGTGCGCTGGGAAGTCTCGTGCTGTTACGATCTTATCTGAAACTTTCAAACTCAGTTTGGGGACTTGATCCTGCATTTGCTACAGAATTATATATATGCTTCAATCCTTTTAATTGTTTTGCTATTTTACGAGTCTCCCAAGGATAGAAATCTGTAATAACACAGGAAATGCAATTCAGTGCAGTTTAAACGGTCAGCTTTGCGATTCATCTTGTCTATATAGACTTCTGCAAAAGGGGAAGACATTTTCTTCGATTCTTATTTCATAGAGTTCTTGATAGGTCATAGAGTGAAATACAACATGTACCCTTACTTTTGCCACCTAAGTTGGTCCAACTTGGCCTGCCAACGGCACCACAGAGCCGTGGGTGGGGAATGGGTGGATGCACTGGGGGATGGGGAGAGGAACCCAGAATGCTTGAAGGAAGGTATGTCAACGTTTTGAAGCCCTGAAATTCTGCTTGGCTGTATAACTTTTCAGAGGAACTATTTCCTATTAATTTAATTTTATGTAAAAATACCCAAATCAGAAATGCTACCTCCAAGCAATGGACCTTGAGAACTAACAAAGTCTTCTATTGCATGGTTTTCTATTTCAAACTGTATTGGAGCTTTCCTTTATCATTGGAGTACTTTCTGTGTTAATATTCTGTACCCCCAGAATACCTCTTTTAGTTGACAAAGCAATTGCCTACTCTTTACGCGGAAGACTTCTTTTTATAGAAAAGATTTATTCTCTCAGAATTCTGACACTCCTTTTTAATAATTCGCTGCATAAATCCTTTATCCATATGTAGGGCACTGAATACGGAATTGTCTTCCTTTACATTCTAAACTGTAGTGAGTTATAGTTTTAAGTTGATGTCACAGGGCTTTTGCTTTGAGTTTTACAATCTTTTTTTCAGTTTCTCGTGCAAAACAAATTAAGGCCGTATATATAATCTGATTAATTCTGTAAGTTTTGGATTACTTAAATAATTTCTATGCTATTTAAGTTTTTTTTTCTTTCAATTCCCCTAATTGGTTATAGTTCTTGTTAGGCTGCCTATTACCAGAAGAGCAGATCACTTTATTGCGCTGCCGTTTCTGAAGCAAATGACCGTTGTTACAGGGAGACTTTTGTAGGTAATATTTAATTTAAATGTGTTCTTACAGCAGTCTCTCGGCTGTTGGATTTTGTAATTCAAGCATCTGTCATTCAGAGCTCACTCCCTGGCAAAGCAAATCTTAGGTAACAGAGGCATTTATATTGTGGCCTGGAAGCAGTAGTGTATTGATTAAGCTGGATGGTTTTGAGAATGGTAAATTAACCATAACATGTAACTTACCCCTTCTTTGTTATTTGAGCAGGACAAGGGGTTTTGTCTGATGTACGACCAATAAATAAATAACTAAAAACTGGGTGTTTGTGGTTACGGCACTCTTTATTCTGGAAGGAATGATTTCTGTCTCCAGGTGAACTTTCCTAGGACGTGCAATCCAGCCTCGCAGCCGAGGGTGGGAGGGTCCCTGCCCTTCCTCCTCGCTCCTGGCTGCCTGCGCCTGCCCCCTCCCCTGCATGGGATCGAGCGATTGCGTGACCGCGGACTGACTCGGCTGAGTTCGTTGATCCGCCGGAGAGTGAATCCACCAGTTGATGCAGCTCATGTAGCTGGAGGAAGAGGCGGAATGAGTAGGGACCACCCATTTCAGCAGTGATTTGTGGTTAATAGGATCGAGTGTAATGTGAAAAAATATCACTTTTATTCCTGGCTTATTTATTTGTTGTCTGTTAGCGCAGTGGAGAGTTTATATTTACAAAATGATTGAGAGATCTAAACATTACTGGGGTGACTTGTTTTTCTCTTAGCTAAATATCTGGATAACGTGTTAACTACCATTGTTCAGAAATAAGCTTGAGCAAAATATTTTCATATCACAGCCAGAGACATATCTGTCAAATCATGCAGACAGCCCGAGCAGTTGTTGTGTTTCTCATTAAGGAGAGAGCTAAATTTGAACTCACTGACAGGTTAGCCGAGAATGGATCTTTAGGTGATACTTACCGTGAGATTCCTCCAAACTGCTGTACGCGGACAAGGCAGTGTAAGCAGATAATGATTTATAGACCCTAGCGTACAAACTTCATAGGGACGTCTTTCAGAATAACGTTTTTCTCATTTGTGCTGTTTTTTTAACAGCTGATCTTAGTTACAAAAAGCTCTTGCATCACTCTCGTCTTCAAAGTGTTTCCAAGATGCGTTGCAAGGTAGACTATTTGCAACAGTTATTTGGAACAGAAGTTGAATCTTGCTTGCTTCCTTTTTTTTTTTTCCTTTTTTAAAGCCAAATAAACCCAAGCTGCCCTCCTCCTGCCCCCCTGGTTTTCTTTGTCAGAGGTGGTCCCTTTCTTTATCCGTTCTTCCCCTGGAACCTTTCAGCACATTTCTGCAGGGTGTCAAGGAGCAGGACACAAGCTGATATCAACACCTAATAATTTGGTATGCTTGGTATCACAACTCTATTTCTGCATGATAGATTCTTGGTATTGTGCATGATTTATGTCATGACACTACTGGCTTATCCGCGTATCTTCCATGGCCAGTTCTTAATCTCTGTTTTCCCTGGTTGATCACGTTACATTCATCTGTTCCTTGTTTTTGTCTCCTGTCTTGCATTAAGTACATGTAAAATTTCTTGATTAGTATAATGCAGGCTGTTATGCAAAGGTAAGTAGGAGAGGAGGGGAGGGTCCTGTACAGAGAGAGCGCACTGCAACAGTTTGTGTTAACGTGTGGTCTGTTCAGTGGAAAAATTTTGGTGTTCCTGTGATGGCATTAAACATTTTAATCACTTTCATTTCTACTATGAAATTTTTATCCAGGAAAAATAAGTTTGGGTCTGGATATCGTTTCTTCATTGTCTAAGTTGGACTAACAGAATGCCCACTAGAGTATTTATCCTTCTGATTTTTATGTCCCAGGTTTGATGATAGAATTGTTTAGCGACCAAGCTCTGTTTCCACTGTCAGTAATGTTCCTACCATTTATAACACTGTGTAAAATCCAGTCCCTCTTTCATCAGTACTAATGGAAGTGAATGATAGTATGAGGTGATGGAAACATTTTATTTCCTAAACACTTCTCGGTTTGCCGTTGATTTCGGTTACTCAGAGGACTGATCTTTCACAGCTGTTGCAAAATGTAAGTGGGTTTTTTCCCTGCTGTGCAGATATCTGCCTTTTTCTAAACTCTCCGTGGCACAAAAGGGTCTTTTTAAAATGTCACAAATACAAAGCAATTTATGTTGGCATTAAATGTAAACATTTTGCTGTGGTTGTTTATGGAAGAATTGAAAGTTTAGGAGTGAATGGGTAAAAAAAGATAAATATTGAGCAACCTTCTTGTAGAAACAAGAATGCAAGTTACACATAGTTTATTTCTTAAGAAATATCTTACATTCAGTTTTATCAGTTACTTTGAAAATCCTTGGGGCTTCAGTTTTATATAATTACAGTAGTGCCTTTTACTGTGTACTCTTGCTTTTTAAAAGTAAGTTTTGTTAAATGTAGTGGCGTATGGAAGAACTAACTGTTGAAAGCTTGCTTGTGGTCTAGGACTAGTGAAAACTGGAGAAAACTACATACGCGCCTAGATAAAACTACATTATATATATGTAGTCATATATATGCCTGCATATGTGTAAAAACTGCCTAAAACACCCTATGATATAAAGAGTTAGGATAGGTTTTAAATGAGAACTTTACTTTTAGAAATTATTTTCCGCTGAGGGTTAGCACTGGACATTAGTGCATACATATGGAAGCACAGTGTTGATTCAGATGGAAGAGGAAATATCAATTTAGATTGAGGAATGTGTTCCTTATAATCCTCCCTGTTCTCAGTTATTCTTATAGAGCTTTGCATAGAGCTTGTAGCTATGGTGCGGGAATACTAACTTCAGTAGCAGATGTGAGCCTGAAGCTTATTACATGTTTCACCAGATGTTTCATTTATCTTTAGGGCAACCTTCTGGTTTGTTTTTTATATCAAACACTGTGAGAAATCAGAATTTGGAATGTATTTTAAACATGTTATGGGCATTTGGAGATAAAGGAACCCTTTTATAACCTAAAGAAGCATTATAATGTCTCATATTAAATATATTTTTCTTTTAAACTGTATTTCAATAAGATACTTTATAATTTCATGTATTGATCCAATTTTCTTTACACCAAGCTTGCTTGTTAAGAAAGTGTAAACAGTAAATGGAGCAGGTTTTGTTTGTGAAAGCTCATTGTCTACTTTTATATTTCTGTATTAATAGTTCATTCAATCTAATATTTTACATATTTGTTGTTAAAATGTGTTTACAGTTTAAAAATCTGGTTGAAGAAAGCTCAGCATTTTCAGGAATAACTTTGAATTTCAAGAAGAGACACCATAGAGAAGGACGATTCAGCTGGGAGTTGTGGAAGGAAACTTATCTTTGGGACGTTTCTGTGGCTCCCTGTCTTTGCACAATGGCCACTGCCTCGGTGCAGAATGGGAGGCAGAAATCCAGCGTCTGTCTTCCTGCGCCTGCTCACGTACTTGAGCCACGTGCCATCCTTGCCACGTTTGAGTTACGAGGTTGTCCTAAAGCTGCTGTCTGTTTGGTGTCTGTTAGTGAAACACTTGAACCGCAAGGCAGGAGTAGTAACAGCATAACAAAACGAAATTTTGGAAAGTTTTACCAGTGAAAATTGTAGGGGACAGCAAGTCTATAAAACCAAGCACACTTAGGAGCTTTGCTCATCAGGCACTTTCTCTGCCTTCTGTCTTTACTTTCATCGCTGTTTCAGATCCCTGTAAAAGAAATATCCCACTTGCAAACTTAATGAAAAAGCAGAGTGAATTATTAGTCAACTTCAACTAGAAAGTAAGTAGGAACAAAGTAAATACTCAAATCTGACTCTGTGCTGTAGATCTGAATATTACGCAAGTCTGGAGAAAAATAGTAATAAAATGTCAGTTTGCAAAATCAATCAAAGATCAAGTGCAATTCTTCTCTTGAAATACAGCACTGGAAAACAACAGTTCTTTATTGCTCTTGTCCTTGAAATGAGAAGTACAAGAGAGGGTCATTTCTGTAACACTTTGGATCAAGAGTTTGTGAACTCTTGTGTAACGTGGAGCAGATCTTAACAAAGACTGTTCCGTGTATGTAATCCCTTGTTCGTGGGTCCCTCGTTTGTGACTGTGCAAACGTCTCTCTCCTTTGGGACTTAATTACAGAACCTCTCCATAACAACTACGATTGCTTACCTAGAAAAGTAATACTGGGAGAGTAATTAACGTATTTATAGCTGTCTTTTAAAACAACTTAACAGCTGGCAGCCAGAGCCAGTGTGATGTGATCAGCAATTGCTCCCCAACACAGAATTCAGAAGTCTGTTTTAAAAGCTAATTGGTGTATCCTTAAATCTGGGGCAGGGCTTCTGTTCCTCCTCACGCTTCCAAAGTAATCTCGAAGAAAGCGAGCCTTGAGGATAGACCTCATTGCCGTGTGAACGTGAGGCACTGAGGAGTAGGAAAGTGCATGGACTTGGCTTCACTTCTGCTTTAAAAGATGACGCTGGAACAGGCAAATGTCCAGTTTGACCATCAAACCAACTACTGCTGCCTTATCCAGTTGCCTGAAGATGTCGCTGAGGGGTTGTCCATTGCGGAAATGAAACCACTTACCGTGGAGTGGGTTATGCTGAGAGACTCGGGGAGGTCTGAATTTGTGAATTGCTGTGGACTCAGCTCTCCCAGCCCAACTTTCTGATATATTTCTGCAACTGCCGGTTTGCCGAGTGTTTCTAACCCACAGGGCCCTGGTGGGATCTTCACAGGGAATCCTCTCTTCCACCTGCCCATGGGGTGGGACCTGGCTTCCCAGACCCCTCTACTCTACGTGTAAAAGTTCAAGGAAGATTATTTGTCAAAAAAGTGTCCCGGACTCTTAAGAGTAACTGAAAAAATGATTTACTAGGCAGAAAAAAAAAATCCCTTTTTCTTATGCTAGTGACCAGCGTAATCTGGTCGGTGTTTTATGGTGAAGGACTCTGCAGACGCTTGTGCAAGCTCTGTCTGTGTGGCTACGCTGGTGCTCTAACAAGCAGAGCTGTGGCTCACTGTCTTCCTACAGAAAGGACGACTCTTTTTTTTTTTTTTTTTGGCAGTCCCCTTGAGTATATTCTTCTGATAAAATATGGAGGAGGTGTTAGAAACACAAATTGCAGTTTTTGAGTAGGTGTTTGGAGACTGAGAGCATATAAACATCGCTTTCCTCTGAGGCAGAGAAAACTTCTGATGAAGTTTGCATATTTCCTGCTAGTACTGGGTATTATGATTGTGGTACATTAAAAAAAAATAAACTGAATTGGGAATTTTAAAATAATTAGTTCAATTAAACAGAAGTTGAGCTTATTTTTACTGAGTTATCACCTTTCCAGATCCTTCAGTTAGCACTGTTCACCTCATAAAACTTCTTTCTTCTGAGCTGCTTTCTGATCTGTGTATATATCTGTGACATGTGTAAATGTTCATTTTTCAGTGAATTACTTCAGAAAATAGCTTTCTTTGTAATATTTTGCAGAGAAAGGATACTCAGCAGTTTATCTAGATTTTATACTGGCTATAATATTATTTTCAAGGGAATTTACTGACTTTGCTATTGATGGCTGCAACAGTATTCCTCAATTTTCTTGATTTAAATGCAATTTTAAACAGTGGAGCTCATGGTCAGTGTACTGAGATGCTTTTTAATTTGTTATAGTATATTTCTTTGTGCCTTTTCTCCCCTGTCTGTTGAACAAAATGAATTCTCTAGGCCTCTCTTTTCAAGTTCTCTTGACATTGCAGTTCAGTGTTATTCAGTCCTTGGCTTTGTTTCTTTTCTGTCCTTTGACAGTTCTGTGTTTTCATGTTTGCCTACCATATTGAACTGCAGTTGCAAATCTAAGCGCAGTTTGGGAAACAAAATATTTTTGCACTGTCATACCCATGTTAAATTTTTGAAACCATTTCTGTTGCATTTTTGACATTCATTGAGAGTGGATAAAATAAGTATAGTATGTGGCTGTTAACCAAAGATTTTGTACCTATTGTAGCTAGTGTCTTGTTTGCATTTGAAAAAGTATTTAGGCTGAATCCTTTGAGAATTATATAGTGCTCTGCATAATTGCTTTTAACGTTTTCAATAACTAACAAAAAGATGAATGCAGAATGAAAATAACTGCTTTTGAAACAGAAAAAGTCTCCTTTGACGAAATTTCACACTATGGTTGTTTGTTTCTAAAAGCCTGTATTTTACTCAAACACAACTTGGATCACCATAATTTTTCTGTAGTGCGTAGCAGAACTTTTGTGATCTCGGTCCCTTTTAAAAATATCAAACAATGATATTTTGTGTGACTTGGATGAGTGTTTGGTGTTTTTCTTCTTTTTTTTCCTTTTCCCCTCTAACACGGTTCTAACTTAGTAAGTCATCTTTCCAATCATAGATTCATGGAATAGCTGAGGTTGGAAGGGATGTCCAGAGGTCTTTGGTCCAGTCCCCCTGCTCAAAGCAGGGTCAACTAGGGCAGGTTACTCAGGGTTTTGTCCACTCAGGTTTTGAGTGTCTCCAAGAATGGAAACTCCACATCTTCCTTGAGCAGCCTATTCCAGAATTCACGTGTCCTCACAATAGAAAAAGTGTTTGTTTTTTTTTTTAAGCTGAATTTCCTGTGCCCTTCAACTCTGATCCTATTAGTGGGCACCACTGAGAAGAGTCTGTTTTTTCCTTCTTTATCTCCTTGCCCCCTTTCTGCTTATGTAGTTATACACATTGGTAAGATCCCACTGGGTCTTCTCCAGGCTGAACTGTCCCAGCCTTTCCTCCAGTCCATTAATCATCTTCATGCCCTTTTGTTGGACTCTCTCCAGTATGCCCACGTCTCTCCCATACTGAGGAGCCCAGAACTGGACACAGCACTCCAGGTTTGGCCTCACCAGGCTGAGCAGAGGGGAAGGATCACCTCTCCTGACCTGCTCATGATGCTTTGCCTGATGCAGCCCAGGAGGCTGTTGGCTCTCTTTGCTGCAAGGGCACGCTGCTGGCTCAGGGACCTGCAGGGACTTCTCTGCAGAGCTGCTGCGTGGCTGGTCAGCCCCAACATGTGTTGGTGCCTGGGATTATTCCTCTCCAGTTTTGTATCATTGCAGACTTGCTGAGGGTTCACACTGTCCCATTGTCCAGGTCATTAATGAAGGTGACATTACAGTATTGTACGCAGTATTGACCCCTGGGATACACCAGTAGTGACTGGCCTCCAGGTGGACTTTGTGCTGCTGATCACAGCCACTGTGTCTTTTATCTTGAGTCTGTTTGGGTTGTATTAATCTCGATGAACCTTTTTTCTCCAGATATACTCTAGCTATGAAGGCGTTTTGGCAGTCTGTGGAAGTGTAGGTACCACCAGGTGATGCAGTGATTCATCTCTTCCTCTAACTGGGCTGTTTTGCTCTTTGGCTGCCTTCAGAGTAAATGGTGAATGCTGTCCCAAAGTCTTCAGAGAAGAAGCACGAATGGGAAATATTGATTTGTCCAGTGCCCATCAGTGGGTCCACCAGCTGAGCAAGCAGTGGAACCTCAGCCTTCTGCCCCCAGCTCCGAAATCACACTGTGCTTTCTCTTGCTCATTAGAGAACTGATTGTCGTGGATCTGTCCTTGTACTTCCCAACTTGTTTCCCATGTACAAAACCTACTTTAAGTTTATAACTTCCTCCTTGGCACAGAGTACTTTTTATGCCTGTTTAAACAGGGTGTGAGTTTAGTTCTTGGCTACTTTAAAAGAACAAGCCACACTTAAATATAAAAGTTGAAGTGTTACGTTGCTGAAATATTAGCTTTGGCTTGCAGAATTCTGCCGTATGACGTTACAGACCCTAGAAAGGGGAGAAATTCACCCTAACTCTGTCTTATAGCTCGGTCTAAAAGCCATGAGCTTTGTTTTCTAAACTTAATATTCTTAAGCTGTTGAGGGTCTTAGTTTTGTTAAATTACTTGGCAATTTTTGCATTTGATTATAGTGGATGATCTCAAGTTGTCAGATGCCAAAAGCTGCTTGTGAGAAGACATGACTGTTTTTCACCTCAAATATCTAGCCCCTCCTGTTTTTATTGTTCCTCTCGCTGTGCTATGGAAAAGGCTTTTTGAAGCTGCGTAGTCTGTAACATCCTGAATTCATTGTCTGATGACACATTGAAGAATTTGGGCTAACAATAGGGCATTACGGGTGTTAGAGGTTCTAAAGCCCGGGCTACTGAGTAATGCCAGTGTTAGTGCCATTGAGTAGGTACCTTGCAGGGGTAAAGCTTCTAAATTCCCAACTGTCAGTTTTATTATCTGAGTGGTGCTTTTTTGCTTTTTGCTGGAGGTGAACATTGTAATGCTGCAAATGAACACTTGCAATGAGTTTTCTGTCTCGTTTGTTACTGGGTAGTGGCCTTTATTGTTACTTACTGTTGAACTTAAGTGTAGTAGTAATAGATATATTTTTACAGTTGATTTCAAGGCATAAGGTATTTGCTGAATTACTTTACAACACCCTTTTTCCACATTTATAAAAATATGACCATGTGTTATCGGGAGAAATACCATAGTAAATGTTTCATGGTTTAATGCATGTTAAAATAGTTTTTTGGTATATTACCTATCTTCTTCCCTCCTTTCCCCGCTCCACCCATATGTGTGTGTGTATACACACAAGTGAAAACAAGGGAGCAGTAAGTGACGAGAAATCTGATTTCCTTGGGAAGAAAATTTGACCTGTAATAGTTAACTATTCAGGTTGTCCAAGACAAGGTTGGAAGTCTGCTACAAAAATAGTTTAGGGATTTGGAGAATGTTAATTCATCAACACAGTTGGGCTGGATCTGTCGTGGCCAGTTGAAATGTCATTTAGTTATACCAGGTTTTACTTTCTCCACATCTGTGTGGAAAGCCTCTGAAGACTAAACAATGCTTATTTAAGTACTTCAGTGATTTTTGTGTGTTAAAACGAGGACTGCCTTTTTTTTTTTTTCCCCTCCCAAGTGTGGCATGCTAAATTGTGTTTTTCTGCCCCAATTAAGGAGTGAGCATTCTTGTAGAAAGGCAGCGGGAGTTGGAAAAAACTGGCTTTCACAGTTCTTGTGTCAGAATGGTGTGGTTCTCCAGCGCCGCAAGCCTTTCAAAACTCTACCTGCTGGCTTTCCTTGGTACCCACGTTGTAAGTAGAAATCTGTGCTGTTATGCCTGAAAGCTTACACTTTTAAAATGTTAAATACCCTAATGCTGTTTTACTAATCAGATGTTGCATGCACTGCTTACTCAGTAGCTGTTGTGGCAGCAGTGGTGTAAGGAAACAGTATAGTGATGCAGCAGCGATGTCCTCCTTGAACATCTCCGTGTTGGAATTGGCATAAGATCAAGGTTTTACCTAACGAAGCAGAACATGCTTCTTCAATTGATCAGCTCCAAAATTCTTTAACACATTGTTTTTCTTCTAACATTAGCAGTGAGGGGATGAAATGTGTTAAAAAGCTTGGATGCCATCGATTCGGGATGACAGTTTTCTGGTCAGAATATCCTGTTTTCTCATCACGCTAGGCTCTTGCTGCCTGCTAGCATCCGTGGTCACCAAATGGCATTTTGCATCTCCAGTTCACTGCTGATGCTTTTGCCCATCATGTTGATAGTTGCATAATATTATTTGGTTTGGAGAATTGAAGGAGGCTAGTTTCCACAGGCAGGAAGGGATTGCCTCTGTCAGAGCTTGATTTCACCTGCTGTTCCCTGTGCAGCCAGCAGCTTCCAAAAGGATTGTGCTGTGGCCGTTGGCAGGCAGGACTTGGTTTAAAAAAAAAAAAAAAAAGGCACAGGTTTTCATGAGATGTGAAAATGTCTTGTCGTCTAACTGCAATTATCTAGAAGTCTTCCAGGCAAACTCCTTCATAATTTTGGGACCATTGGCCACCACCTACTTGTCCTCCAAAATTGTGTATTTTTTTAAAGCTCCCTAGATGATCAGGGTTTTGTACTTTTCAGCCCACCTACAAACAGTTCCCTTCATACTGTTTCACAAACTAAAATCTGTCCTAAGAGAGAATTGCGAACAGCTCATGGTAACCAACGTGCTACAATAAAATACCAATGTAACGTGTATTCTTTATGAATATTTTATACTATATTAAAAAAAAAAAGTTATTTCATATTCTCAGTTCTGGCTCTCGTTAGGCATCAGCTAAGTGTGGATCCACAGCCTCCATATGTGCAACATGAGCCTTTCATTTCATCTGTAGAAATAGTTAGCTGGAGGGATTGTTTAGTTTATCCTTTCAGAAACCTACGTGTTAAGATATTTTTGTTAGCGCTAGGATAGTAAAAGTTGGCATTTTTTTCCCTTTGATTTAAAGAGTTGCCCAGTGATAATAAGTGATGTAGCTGGATGTGTCTGTCTCCTGTGTAGGTGTTGGATCTGTAGCTCGAGAACGAAACCACCAGGGAACACATCCCTCTCAGACCTTTCTGGGTGCAAACTAAAGGAGAACAGAGGTTTTCATTGGGGCAGGGATAGCAAGCGAGAGGACTTGGTTCATTTCATCCGAAAGCCGATGGCTGACCCCACATCTCATAGTGGAGATGTGGTTTTGCATCTTTTTTGGATTCGGACTGACTCGTACCTTGTGTGGATGACAGTTATGGTGCTCGTGGCTTGAGGACTTGGCTGGCAGAGCTGAGGAGCATCCATAGGTGGTGGTACAGCAGAGATCCCAACTCAGGTACCCTGGGCTGGTGCTTTCAGGCCTTTTAATTACTGGTCTCTAAGGCAGCCGAGTGGGGTGCCTCGGTCTTTCTCTGCATCGTGGACAACTGAATGGCTACGTGCTGTATGGGATGTGTTACAAAGGTGTCAGGTGTTTTAGGAGTGTTGTAAGAGGCATTCTGGAATGTCCTTGTGACACTGTTCATCCAGGTATTGTACAGAGCTCCTAGTTATTGCTTTAAAAGAAAGGAGTTCAAACAGCAGTAAAATGTTGTGTTATCAGTAACAGCACCCGGACCATATAAAACTAGTAGGCTTTGTAAAACTAATGTGATTTTGGGGGGCTGTGGGAGATCCTTCCTTTCTTCCTGAAAGGAGCAGTACCTGTCAGCTGTTTCTGGTCTTCTGGCACATGGTGGGATCCTGCTCTGTGCGAATGGGCCCCCAGTGGAAGATGTTGTAAGCCTGAGGCTGAAGACACGCTTGTCTTTTCGTTTTTCCAAGTGCACTTAACACATTTTAAAGCTAGATACTTGTGTAATTTTGATTCAAAAGATGTGCTTAAGGGGATATCAACCACATTCTTCCAATGCTTTGCCAACAATTAGAACTTTTCTTGACTGATTCTCCCTGCCAAATGCTTTAACAGTGTTATCCCGGCATTATGGGCTGATGGAGGTCACAGAAAACAAATAGCTTGTGTAATTTCCAACTGAAGAAACAGTCTGTAGCAATGTTTTTCTTTTAATAAATCCTGTTTTACGGTAAGAACGACCCATGAAAATTGTTGTGTGAGTGGGGTGTCTGCTTCAGTGTTCGGACCACATTTTGTGAGCTTGAAACGTGAGAACAGTGCAAGAGATTCTTCAAAACTGGATGTGTGGATATTTAATACCCAGCCATCAGAACAGCACTCGCCTCATTGTATCGGGTAAGATGAGATGGGTGATCTGGCTCCAAGTAAGCTGTTGAAGATGCCTCTTCTCTCCCTGCCGAATTTTTGCAATGCAAACACAAACTGGTACAAGTTTCACAAACTACCAAGTTTTACAAAAACACAAAATCTTTCCGTCCTTCAAGGGGACGTGGGGGGGATTTAAAAGCCAGAAAATCTCTTATGTGAAATCTTTGTCAATTTTCTTCACTTACTGAGAAGGTACTAACAAAATGAGATGGTCTTTCTTGTGATGTATACTGTATGACAGCACAGACTTTTAAAATGCAGCAGATAGCTAAGTAGTTTCCATTACACCGTGCGTCCTGATTTTGCTTTCAAACTGTTGAATGTGAAAATCTGTGTTAAATTAAAAAAAAAAAAAAAGTGAAAGTTACCATGTAATTCATTAATCTTTAAACATTTCCATTTTTTCCCCAGATAATTTAATAAGATCTCAGAGCATTTCTGTAATAGAAAATTTCATTGGATTGTATCTGTTAATCTGTTTGGTATTTATTCAGGAAAGAAGTTAGATTCTCACCACACGTTCTTTTTTTATTGTGTGCTTAATCGCTTTGTAACTTGTAGCAATAAGGTAGATACCTTAATAATATTTAGTAAAGAAAGAGCTCTTTTGACTGTTACTGTAGCCTCACATGAGTAAGCAAGCCAAAATCAGTGGCCGGTAGAGAAACTTAAGAAAATTCTTTGGGAATTTGGCCTCTTACTAAGCTGTTTTTAAAATTTATTTTATTTTTTTTTAAAGGAGGTGCTCAATCAAATGAGAGGTTACTGTATCAAATGGTTGGGCTTGCTTTTTGACCATGCTGACTCCTTTTCAAGCCTTAATCTTTGCATTTTAGCACCTAGAATCGTAGTCATTAGACTAAAATTGTATGAGTAAAGGCTTCAAGGTGCTGAAGCTGATGGGGATGCATTCCTAATAGAAAACATTTGATGCTTTCACTAGGAATTTGATTTTTATTAAGAAATGAGATAGCATCTTGTTCTTTTACAAGGAAAGCAACAGTTAGGTTGTCCAGATGGCAGTATTTAGTAGCATAATGTACTGCTATCATGACAATGTAGTGCTGATTGAAACTTTTTTTCTTGATGGAAATTCTAATGTTGCATCAAATGCATCTTCAGCCAACATACAAAAATAGTAGTGCGGTAAGCCAAAAGGATATTTTAGACACCAAGAATGTTTACCTGCCTTATAGGAGGAGGCTGAGGATTAAATGATGAGTGTGTGTACAGTATTGTGAAGATGTAGCTCTCTGTATAAATGCCAAGAAAAGTACTCCAGATATATGGCAGAAAACCTTCAGAACATGTTCCATTTGTTGTCTGACAATTCTTTCTTAAAGATCATTGTCAACAAAGTAGTGAAATTTGTATTGCATGATTCCAATTTTAACTTCAAAATGATAGCTTAGAATGGATTTCTGCATTAAACAAATGTTTTTAGAATACTCTAGTGTTATAATACTAACTTCCAAACATATTAAAATGCTTTTATCCTTTGCAATACTGTTGCATACTTCAAAAGGCAATTTTGAAAGTCGTCTTGATGGTCCTGCCCATCTCGTGTAGGTTCTTGAGGCTCGGGTATGTATGTTTAAAAACAGCACAAGTTAACATTATCTTGAGTTGTGTAGGGAATTGAGTGGTCAGTAAGACTTATTTAGCTTTTCCAAAGGCTTACCTGAGCATTCACTTATGTTTTAATAAAATTATGTGATAGCTTGGTTGGTTTGGTTGCCTGCTCATTCAGCGGTTATGTGCTCAGACTGGAGCCCCAAGCTCGCTGTCAGTGAGCGCTGGGCGAGTGCCAGCACATGTGCAGGAAGTGGTGTGCTTCCATTTGCTGCTTTCACGTTGTCCTGGCACGCACATCCCCGTGTTCCCATTCCCTTGTTTTACTCCTTTCCTCTGGAAACTTTTCCTTACCCTTCTTTATTCCCACCACTGACAGCCGTCCCTTCCTGCCTTGTTTCCTTTGGGAGGAGGCACATCCTTGCGCTGGCCCATGTCTCGGGGCAACTCTGTGAAGCACCCAGTTAGTGATGGGCGATTACTGCCTCTGTTGGAGTGGTGTCCCCAGCTCCAGGACGGTTACCTCTGCACGTGCAGTTACTGCCAAGCCTCCCGTCATCAGTTCTGGTGGAGAATATGCACGGGCAACTGTTGTCTGATTTGGTGATAACAGTCCAGAGACAGGAGCTTACATGTGGGGTGGGTATCTCCGGTTAGAAGCACTCCAAACATGTTTTATTTTTATGTCCCTGTTCCTTTTTGCTGTTTACCTGCTGATTGAGATACCTCCTCTAGCTGTCACAGACTCCTTCTGCAGAGCTCTCGCTTGACATCACTTGGTGCTGTGGTAAAACTAAGGTTGAATTGTGATCAGCATTAAAAATGAATGAGCTTGCTGAGCACACACAATTAATAGTTAATTTAGAATTTTTCCTCTTTTGTTGTCCCCCCCTTTTTTTTCCTCATAAAATGGAGGGCTTTTGGCTTTAGGAAGTGTTGAGACACTAGCAAAGCTCCAGTTGCTATGATGATCATCTACTCGTAGAAGACAGTTGGGCTTGCTCTTCACACAGCAGCAGCAGTGGCATAAATGGAGGGGATTGCTACAGATTTTCGTTTCAATTTATCCCATAGTCTCTATTAAATCGGGGGGGAAAAAAAGCATTTGTGCTTTTCCAATGGCACGCACTTTTTCCACCAGTATTGCTAACTTATTGAAATGAAACAATTCCTTAAGAAAAATTTAATCTACTTTGGACAAATATATTCTGCCCTTCTTTTTTTCATCCCTGAATGTAGCAAATAAAATCGAGTTGAATTAAGTCTTTTGACTCACTTTTGTTTTTGTGGTCTTGTGATTGACTATGACTCTTGGACTTTTGCCTATTTTCAGGTGATTTTTTTTCCCCATCCAGCTATTCACGGGCCCTGGTCTGCTTAGCTTCCAAGTTTAGAGGAGATCAGGTGCTTTCAGCCCGCTATAGCAAAAATGCATAAAATAGAGTACTGTTTTGTAACCGACTTGATATTTCAGAGGAGGAAATGAATATTATTGAGGAAGGCAATATTTAGTTTTAATTTTTTTTTTCCTCCCTGAATAGGTGAATTGTTGAGTTACTATGCTTGTGCATTTGTCTTGGGAGAAGTTGGGGGTTGGATATAGATAAAAATCTGCAAATACATGCGTGTGTGTTGCAGTCTTAAGCTTAAGAAATATATTTCAGTGGTATCTAAATGCTTTTTCAGGTAAAATATTGCCATCGCTGGAATTAACTGTTCTCTCTTGTTTTCTTGTTTCTCTTTGCCATCCTCCCTATTTTTATTTTTTAACCAGAATAAGTTGGTTGTAGTAATAATTATAGTTGTATTTTCACAATTTGAGTTGTTATCAATGGAGGCAGTCTATGTGACTCTTAGTTTTTTAGACAATTAATTGAGATTGTATGTGTGGAGGGAAACGAATTAATCTGTAGTCTCCATAATTCTCTGTGCTTAATTAAATAAATCAATTTTCCTTCTTTTCAAATGTATACGCTAGTTCCTTGAACTAGCATCTGCTAACTTGTTTTAGTCATTGAAGATACTGTCTGAAGCATACATGTGGTTTGGCAAAGCTTAATATGCATAGAAAAAACAGAATTTTTTGTGCTGCTAAAAAGTACCATGTAGTGTACAGCACTTGTTTAGTGTGCTCGCTACCACATGGTAGCACTTCAAAAGAGACAAATTATTGCCTTAAAAATATTACCCACGTTAGTCATGGTGCACCAAAAGGAATGTTTGGGCTGGTTTTCAGTGTAGTTTGACCAGAATAACCGAAATTGGCCATGTCCAGGTTGTCAGTCACATTCAGAGGAGTGTTCGTGCAGAAGCTGGTTACTGTGTTTTTTGATAGACGTTAATTTATCTGTCTTTTGACTGCCCAAGGTTCTGTGAGGAAGTAATATTCATCCTCAGATAGTCCAGGCAGTCTTTGAGGAGGCCCTTGGGGCTGAGGGTGCAGGAGAGGTCTCTAAATCGCTCTTGAAATCTCTTGACGTGCCCTTGTGAAGACACATGTAACTTTTGCTGCTTGAAGTCACTGTTGAAACACCAATTTGCTGAATGTGAGTCAAGGCAGACGCCGAAGTGTGAAATCCAGACTGGAGGCTATGCTGACGTTAGCTGCTAGTTCCTCTGGTGACGCTGCGGGTGTTCGACGGGTGCTGCAGAGAGCCGGACGAGCAGGGCCGTCAAACCAGCCCACAGCACGTGGTACTGGTACGAAGAGCTTCTCTTGGGGAGGCATGCTGGTTGCCACTCTTCAAACCAGGCTGCTTAAGATGTGGCAACTTAAAATATGTTTTGGAAATCAAGACCCTGCACATCTAAGGTGCCATCAGATGTACTGCTTTAGGTCATCTGCGGTCAGCGTTGCACATGTCATCGTATTTACCAGTAGTCTGGGTATGGGCAGCTTGAAATGCATCTCATCTGATGGTAACAATAACTATTTCAGAACTGAATTTTGGCAACATGTTCATTGATATGTGACTTCCTAAGATCTGGATTTTAATGAATTGTTTATAAAGAAATGAAAATGATATAATTTTGGAGTGTTGAATAAAGGTGCATCATGTATCAGGCTGGTACAAGAACACTTGTTTTGGAAGAGTTTTAGAAATAAGCTGTTATTTCAAGCAGGATGTGAATTTGCCAATTGTTTATGAACTTCAGTGTCTTAAATTTGCATTTTAAAATCACCACATGAACTGTTTATTTTCTTTGTCAGTGTCTCCGTTGATTTGGCCTATTCTTAAATTAGGTTTTCAAAAAGTGAAATTATTGACCAAGGATATGTTAAGATATTTAAGGAATATGGTTGAGTTGTCCTCAGTGTTAAATGGGTCACCATGTTAGTGTTCAGTTCTTGGCCTTGTCTCTGATCAATTGTATAAATCTGGGTATGTTATTTTCTTATTATTAGCATAGGGGATATACCTCCTATATGTTAAATCCCAGATCTTTTCCAAAAAATACCGGCAACATTAGAAACTGAGAAAGTGTTGACGTTATTTTAATATTTTCTTTAAACTTTTACAACAACTTTGTTAAAACTTAGTATAAAACCAAGGAAAAAATACCCACCAAACTTCTGCAACAGTCTTTTCTGTTTCTGTGCTCAGTTAGAGGATTTTGTGAGTACAAAGTCACACAAGTATCAGTCAGATTCAAGCAAAGCATCCATTGCGTACAGTTTTGTGCTTTCTTTTTCTGCTTTAGATGAATTATAATAACACTTACTAGCTGCATTGTTTTTTTTTTTTTTTCTTCCCTCCTGCCTCCCTGGTAAATTTGTTTGCAAACATGCAAAAAATTGCAATTTTAGAGGAAGAATATTTCTTAATGATAGCAAAAGAAATCTTCTGTTCAAAAAATCCACCCTCGCAGGTTTGTAGGAGATGGAGGCAGTGGGTGCGTTCTTAATGCGAGAAGCACAGAGAAGTGCAAACATGACTGATAGCTTACCTCATCGTAAGGAAGCTTCTGAACAAACCATTTGCTTAAAATATAGGTTTCAGTGTTTAAATGAAAAAAGCTGGTCTGATCATCTGACCGTTCCCCGTCCCTTTTCCTTGCTCACATAAGTTCTGGGCATTCTCAGGCTTGGTGACTTTTTAGTGGCACCTCTGCAGCGTGGCTTGGGAAGGAGGAGGGCACCCAAATTTCCAAATATGTTTTGAAATGATGAACTCCTTGATGAAGTGCATGACTTTCTCAAGTCCTAGCAGAGTGGGGACTGGATAGGAGAAAGCTCTTGCTCAATCTGTGCTTAACTTCTAGGTAGAAAGATAATGTTTTGTAGATTGGGCAAAAGATGTGAAGAAACAGTGGTAATGATATCAACAAAAGCAACCTGGGGGCTGTTATCCTTTTGTGCAAGTTGGCAGCTTGCTGGAGCTAAGCTAATACATATTATAAAATATATATGTTTGGTTAAAAGAGTTTCCATTTCTCTCTGGTGGGGACTGCATCATGTTTTAATTTCTGCAGTTTTCCCAAGGCAGAGATGTTAGCTATTGATGCTTTATTAGTTCTTAGAGATTTTTCTCCTATTGCCTTCATTATCATCTAACTGCTAACAGTCTTCAGAGGAGGAGTTGCTGACTCAAAATCTGGATGGTTTTCAGCCAGTCCTTTTTCTTCTGCGTGATACCTCTTACACTTACATTCAGTTACCTGTGTTTAAGAAAAGAAGCTGTCCTGGAACTTAATTACAGGTTTACCTCTCAGATGAATGTTTTTAAGAGCATGACAACGCTCTGTGATAATACCTTCATTCAGGTTTATAAAGATTTGGATGTTTTCTTAGGGTGTTCCCTATCTTTAACATCTCCTTAAGATCTCTTAAGGGAGAAATTATCCGAATGGGTCAACCATATGATTTCATAGGAATCTGTATGTAAAATATCTTTGTTCCATCGCTGCATGGCCACCTCTACTTAGCGTCCTCAATTACATGCGAATCTGCACTTCAAGGAGCAGTATAGCTCCGTTATCTAAAATTCCACATTTAATTTCATTCTCAAAAAACATTTTCTGTCTTTCAACTGCTTTTGAAAATCCCTTTCTATTTTTTTTCCTTTTCATGACTTCATCTAGCTAGAAGGGATTTAACCATAATTTCATGTCTTAGCATGTCCTAGCAAGTCATGTCAAAAGCAAGTCTTACTTGCTTTCTACATACATCTTTAAAAAACTTTTTTAACCAAAAAAGCCTGTTCTGTCTAAATTTTCCACATTTATTAAATGTATCATATGCTTTTTCTGTTCAAAATTGTGGTCACAGCAATAGTCTTGTAGTTCTGGGAAAGGTTTGTTCTCTATGTTTTAACTTTAAAAGGTAGAGACTTAACACCCCCGCCCCCAACACACAAAAGAGAAAACAACAAAACCTTTAAATTTAAGGCCAAGCTAGATCTTGGCTTTGCTTGTGTGAGAAAAGTGGAAAATGTCTTGAGATACTACCTGCTAAAGCAGCACAGGCTGCTGACTAAGGAGGATTCTTGAAACTGGCTAGTATTGCTGGAAGTTGTGCAATGAAAGGGGGATTAAAATTTATTTCGATCTGGCAAGGGGGAAGGTTTTCGTAAGGACTTTAAAATAGCTGTTTGATCAGTTCTACGTAGCTGTTTGTGCTGAGGAGTGTGGTGGCATCTTTAGATCTGCCTTGGTTTAGCGACAGCCAAGTGGTGCAGGCCTTTGCCTTGCATGCAGCATGTGGGATTTCAGACTGCAGCCTGGATGTGTTTGCTGTGTTAGTTTTGGGGTGCTAGATTATCACTGGTGTCCTGGGTGAAACACAGATTGTAAGTCATTTATGTTAAGAGATTATGAAATAGAGTGCAAGCACCAATGTATGCTGATGGAAAAAGTCTGGAAGTGCTCATATAAATATATGTAGATTACTTTAAAAATACAATTAGTAAGATATGACAATTTAAAAGGTTAGCAGACTGCAGAATTTAGTTTGTGTTTTTTGATAAGTTGGAAAATATTTGTCCATTCTTGAAAAATATCTCATAATCTTTAAAGAATAAAATTGTTTTTACTCCTGGATATGATACAAAGTGGAGTCTGAATGCTTAGCACGTCCTGTCCTCTAATTAATGTTTCTTTCTTTATAATTAATGTCATATTTTCATCTGTGCAAGGAGAATGCATGGAAAAAAATTAACAAAAATAAAGGCATAGCATGGAATTGTGAATCTTTGTGAATTTTGCAGCTGCAGACAGAACTTAAGGGTTGTGTAGTACTGCATCTGATTTCCTATGAGTTGGCTGTGAGCATTGGCACACTGAAATCTGTTCTCTTAGATATATAATCAGCAGGCACAGTGTCGGTCTAAAAGGTCTAAGTGATAAGGTGTGTTGATTTGCTTGATAGGATCATGTTAAATATTGCTTCGTAGAATGCTCTTCCATCAAGGCAATCTGTTTCAATGAGGCATTTGGTAGAAACAATTTATTCATTGGTACAATAAAACATTACAGCTATTGGTGTAAAAATCAACAAAATGTCTCTGTGTAAGATGACTTGCTGTATATATGTGTGTTTTATATATGATGCGTGTGTGTGTGTATATAAAGAAGAAACGGTGTTAAAAAGTTGAGAATAAATGGAATCAAAACTGTCTGACAACTGTAGCTGGTGCCCCAAACTATAATACTGAAAATGTAGTTTTATATTGTGAAGAAGGCACAAATGAGTTCTTTCCTATTTTGTATATACACTAAATAATTTTCCTTTTGATTCAAAAAAAAATCTAATTCCTGACAGTATTGTAACTTAAATCATGATTTTTTTAACAAAATGGTAAATTGCTACTGCTTAATGAAACCCTGTATCTAATTTTTTATGAATGAGCAAGGTAATACACACTGTAAATGACATGTAACAGTTTGTTGATCACCTTAGCAATTAAGTCCAGCTGAAAAAAGAAAGTCTGCTTACTTAGGCTAGTCTTACTCTGAGGAAGCTCTGGATTCTCATGCAGATAGTCCAACAGTGAATAAACAAACTTCTACACAGTTGCAACAGTGGAAAAAAAAAATACAATTTAGTCATTTAATATTAAACTCTCTGTAGAAATAGCACAGATTGAGTAAGTTTACTTTTTAAACCTACTTTTTATTTAATCTAGTTCAATACCAGATGGAAATGATGCGAAGCCTTCGCCATGTAAACATCGATCATCTTCACGTTGGCTGGTACCAGTCCACATACTATGGCTCTTTTGTCACCCGTGCCCTCCTGGACTCCCAGTTCAGTTACCAGCACGCAATTGAGGAGTCTGTAGTTCTCATTTACGGTTAGTATGAGGTTTCCTTTATTATTCTTTTCCCCTCTTAATATTATTACTACTATTTTTGTATTCTGTCTTTTGCCTGTAAGAGTAGCCTGGCAGGCCTTTTCAAGTAAATACCAACCCTGTGTCTACGGCAGCCTCAGCAGCAGCTAAGTCTAGACAGGGTTTCCTTCTTTCTGTTTATTTTTCTTGCTATCAGAGCCCTGATGTGTACGTTTTGGAATGCTGGAGTAGCTGCTTCATTTTTATTCCTTCATCTCCCCTCCCTCGTCGGAGGGGCTGGTGGAACTCGACCAGATGTCTAACAAACCCCGATTGCTAGCGTGTCTGGCTCTGTACGTGACTGACCAATCATGACACGAATTGCCAAGTTTTTTTTATACCTCTGACAGAAGCATACAAAACCTGGACTGTTTCTTAGCACAAAGATTTTTTTCTTTTCTGTCTATTTAATGGTGTTTCCTCAAGCTCTCCAGACCAGATGTTCTGTGCTGTATCAGAACCGTAGGCAATTTAACAGCTTTATAGCCTTCCCCCTCCCCAAACACTCACAGTTTGCCATATCTGGCAGACTTGCATATAGTTTCCAGCTGAGAAGTAAATGTAACGTCCTGAGTATCTGTCAGAAAAAATACTAATGAATACGATCAATCTTATGAGCTGCCCCAAAATTGTTTCAGTATGTTAACAATTGGATTACAGTAAAGAACAAGTTGTTAAAGTATACTTATATTGGCTGGAAACATTGCATCATCAGACCTTGATGAATTTTCCACTTGTTTCAGTCTATTTTGGTTTTCATTTTATCACCGATTGCTAAAAGTTTTACTGTGTTAAGTTTCAGACAACATGAATGTTAACACAGCTTTTATTCTAATGTTGGCATGCTTCAGCCGTTATCATGCAGCAAGTGTTAAGCTTCTTTGTCCTAGGAATGTAACAGTTTGTTTAGAAAATTTCCCCCGAAGTTCAGTATAGTATGTCAAGGCAAAATTAATCATTTTATATAGCAGTTACATTGTTGTGCACAAAGCAGCGGGGCAACTTGATCTGAATTAGCTTATTGCAACCCTAAAATACTTCTTCTTTTTTGTATAAAATGCTGTTTAACGAATATTTTGATTTACTGCGTAATAACTAGAGGGAAAAATATTTATTTAAATGAGGTAGTTCTTACATAAGTTATGTGGATAGTTCACATGAAGGAAAAAGAAAATGTGAATTAGACCTTTAATGGGGAAATAATGTTATAAGTAGAATGGATCTATATTCCCCTGTGTCTGCCAAGTTATGTTTATTAATTAGCCTTATTGTATATAGTTTGGCTGTATTTTACATTTCAGTACAATATGCTTACTTTGGCTATAGTCTCCTTTGTGTGTTGATTGTCTTAATTTTTTATAAGATTATTTAGATTTTTGCCTCCTGTTTGTCATTCATATACTGAAAAGAAAAAAGCAATCTGGATTTTATAATAATATTCTTCCTCCTTTTATGATTATAGATCCTATTAAGACTGCCCAAGGGTCTTTGTCACTAAAGGCATATAGGCTGACTCCCAAACTGATGGAAGTTTGCAAAGAAAAAGACTTCTCTCCAGAAGCGTAAGTAATTTAAGAGTGTTTTCTCGTAGGTTTACCTGGATTATTTGGGAGGCAGGAAGCTACATGGGATGATGAAATACTGTATTTTTAAAATCTCATGTAGTAGCGTGCGCTGGGGAAATGGATATATTATATGTAGTGATAGATGTGCACTGATATAGTGTGCCAAGAAGGAACGAAAGTCTATCTTTGGGCATTTAAATAAGGGCAGAAGTGGTGGAACTTGGACTGATTTTGGAGATTGCCAGCGGGACGGCTGTAAGGAACATGGTGAAGGTAGCTGTATCTGGGAACAGAGTCAAAAATATTAATTAAAAAAAAAAAAAAGAGAGAGAAAGAAGGGGAAATAGCTGGTCTGTCTTTGAGCTCTTTTTTTCGAGAAGGAAAATTGAACAGGTATTCTAGAATAGCTGATTTATTCCAAATCTAATTTATTCCAAATTAACTCCCCCATGTGGACACAATCTTCTGGAGTAAAAGTAGGATAATTACTCTGTTTCGAAAGAGTACTTGCTTGTAATAGATGTAAGGCTGCGTTGTCTTTTTCCACAAACAGCTTGGTGTTCAACAGCAAAAGCACAAGCACTTTTTAAACTTTATTCATTGAGGAGAAACTAAGTCATTTGATTGTTCAGTGTCTAAAGATAACATTTGCATAATGAACAAACAAATCTGGTGCTTAGTCAAAAAGAAAAAAAAGGCAAATGTTTCCATTTCAAAATTCCATGTACATACACGGAAGTTAAGGATATATTTGCTTAGAAACTTATATCATGCCTTTATTTCCAGATTTTATGAAAGGTATTATTATCTACTTTATTTTAAAATAACAACAATGGTTTTTATATGCTTTTTATATTTTTATATAAAATTTTTATATATTTTTATATATTTTTAATGGTTTTTATATGGTTTTTATATTTTTTAAAAAAATACACTAGAAAGTTGTATTTTAATATCCAACATAGAATTTAATTGTTCTGAAACACACTATTTTGTCAATCTAATTTTGATCAGTAAAATTCTTAATTATTTAGCTATTGGGGAAAATGTTTTACATTGTAGGAGTCATGACTTTAAAGCTATTTCAGTGTCATGTGGCAACTAACTGTTCATTTCTATTTAAGAAACCCTGATGGTAGGGAAATCAGTAAAGTATTTTGGAAGGGGCAGAGTTAATCCTTTCAGTGCAGTCTTTTGCTGGAGGCTTGTTCATGTAAGTAATGTATTAGCGAGCAAAGCAGCTGCTTGACTTCTGAGAGTTTTCACTAGAGCAGCTTTTCCTAGTCTTTGTAAATGTGAGGTTTTGCCATGCAAATATTCTCTTACCAAAAGACTTGACTCTTGCTCGATTATGGAACCCTGAAAATTGGGAGTTTTAACAAAATTGCCTATTTAATGTAGCTGGAGCAACAGTTCAACAAAATGAACAAGACAGTTGCTGGTTATTTTAATAAGTATTTTTAACTTGTTTCACAGCTTGAAAAAAGCAAATATTGCTTATGAAAACATGTTTGAAGAAGTGCCCATTGTAATTAAGAATTCATACCTGATCAATGTGATGTTGTGGGAACTGGAAAAGAAATCCGCAGTAGCCGATAGACATGAATTGCTCAGTCTGGCTAGCAGGTAAGTACTTGTTACAATAATGGATGTATTTTTATTCGCTTTCCCAAACCACAGTTTAACACCTTGGGTGAAATCCCAGTCTCATTACAGTCCATGGAAGCTTTGCCTTGACTTTAATGGGGTTAAGACTTTACCCTTCATGTGTTTTTGCTGAAGGAAAAACTGCATGGTAAAACTACAGCATTAAATTCAAGGACTAAAATCAGCCTGTAATCTGTATTTACCTGTACTGCTTGAACTGCTTGTGTATTCCTTTCAGTAGTGTATATTTCTTTACTTAAGAAAACACCAGTATTCAGAAAATTAAGGCAAATAAATCTAAGTATTATCTGTTCTTTAATCTGTTAAGTATTCCTTAAGTAATCCTGTATATGATTTTAGTAAAAAAATAAATCACATTTGTTCTACTTTAGTTGCAGGATGCATTTAAAAAAAGCTGGCAAAAATGCTCAGACTGATTTCTATGACAGCCAGCATTCATGATGTCAGAAATTGTTCAAGAGTTTTTAGAATGGTCTTCTCATATTTCTCATAACTTTATCTAAGAATAACTTTTTGTTCTTGTAGCACTTTGCCCCAAAAGTATGTTTGTGATAACAAAGTAGGCATGGCCTGTAGTAGTACAATCAGAAATTTGGTGGTACTTAAATCTTACATGACACGGTATAGTTAATTTGGTTATTATTGAGCTGATAAAAATAACCAGATGCACAAAATGATGCAGTATCTTGTTGCGTAGAAACTGGATATATTCACTAATAGATTTTTGGAGTGTAACACTCTTTATACCTCAAGGTAATATCTGCCAAGATTCTGATCTCCTCTATTGACTCTGCCAACCAAATCAACTGAACACTACCAACCTCGCCATGTAAGGCTATTGTTAATGGTTCCATATTGTTAGTGGTCCATATGTTGCCTGAGTTAGCAGCAGTCTTCCACTCTGCTTCCTTTTCCAGAGCTTACGTGCATGTGTTGAGGTGTCTGATGCTTTTAGAGAAACTGGGCAGGAGAGAACAGATGTAAGGTTGAATTGCCTGGGAATTTACAGATGTTGTGAGGGTCATTTAATCAATTTTGTTCAGTACAGTTGCTGTGTCTTTGTACCTTGGAATTAATTGATTGGTAAAGAATTTTTGCTGAGAGGTTCTAGCTGCCCAAATCCAGACTTTATCAGGCTCTTTGCTTTGTCAAAGACCACAAAGCTTTTGCCATCTGAGGAGAGGGCATGCACTGGGTGTGGGAGATGAGCGATTCCTTATGAACTCTACCACTTTACGGTGAAAAGGAGGACTGTGCTGAGTATACACCAGGTGTCCAGGTGATGTGACAGTGTTGGCCTTGATTGCTTCTGGGGGGTTGTTCCTGTAAAGAGGGCTGGGATTACCCAGCAACCTGGGTCCTAACACAGGCTGCTGCTGGTCACATGATACAATTCTGGAAATGGAAATGAGTTTGAACAGATCACAAACCACAGATGAAGTTCTTCATCAGCTTGTCATCTTTTGTAGAACTGTGCTGTACTGCTACCCTGACTCAAGTCAGAAGATAGTAACTGTACAAATTTTCTTTCTGGAATGACAGTGTTGGAGTTGTAGCTTGGTACGAGACAGGCTTTTGTGTTGGTCCTTGCATCAGAGATGTGAAGGAGAAAAACATGAGCCCAATAGAAAAGGAAACTCTCCATCATTTGTGCTTAGGAATCCTTCACACAGGAAGAAAAAAAAAAAAGAGCTTTTTCTTACTGAATCGAAGTTTCTTTTCAATAGGTGTTTTCTTAGACCAGAGCAGCATTGTTCTTGATAATGACACTCGTGGAAATGGATTCTTGATAAACCTAGTTAAAAGTGCCTTTTCAATTAAGGGTGTTTCTTTGAACTTACACAGTTACTATTACATATACTGGCAGTAATTTCTTCAGCTTGCTGAAGTCTAGAACTTCCCAATAATGGGGAGTTAATTCAACAGATTCATCAGTTTTCAGAATTATGTCTCCTGAACTGACTTTCCTGGAAGCATTCTTCTTGCTCACCTGGTCTGTTGGAGAAGCTTAAGGTGCTTAGTTTGATTTGAAGCAGACTAAAGTTTTGGAAATTACACCAATGAGTTTATTTGGAGGCTACTGTACGTGCATTTTTTTTTTTTTTTAATTCTTTATAACTGCTTTTTGGTTACCAGGCAGGTTACCTTTAGTGATATCTTACACTGGTATGACTCAACTGGCAAATTAGAAACATTTTAATGCTCATTTACTCTAGATAGGGTGACTTACACTGCCTGCCTAAATATTTAACTCGTTTTTACTTGAATTCAATTACCAAGATTTCTCTATCAAAGAATATATTGTCTGAAGTAGGGGAGTTCAAACCACTGCTATTCTGGAGTTTTTATTTTCATTTTGTATTTCCTTATTTTTGTCTTTGAATAGCTGTGGCTGAAACATCTCAGTTATCAGCTTTTTTAAAAAATTTTGATGGGGGTCTTCCTCACTGAACTTTTGCTGCTGATGTAGATTTAGTTGGCAATAACTTTAAGGCTACTTTATTTTAGGGTTTGTGTTTGTTTCTTTTTTTTTTTTGTCCTTTGGGAGCATCCCTGAACCTTTTTTTAATCTTCTGAAGCAATGGTTTTGGCAATGAAAGTATTTACCCATGGTTATTCTACTCTGGAGTGTTTGTTTCATCACGATTCTCACATGTTCAGCCACCCACCTTGTCTGAGTTTGAAGCTGTACCTATTTGAGGTGCTTTGACTGCACCTTAATATCTTTTTTCCTTTTGAAGTACATTTGTGATAATTGTGTATAGTAGTTTACTTTTTGAGCATAAATCTGTGTTTCTCTTGTGAAATGAGAATTGACTGGAATATTCTAGGGGAAGAAGTTAAAGGCAGAATAGCATACAGCTAGCAAGTAATAGCAAGTAAAGGCCTTTTACTCAAACTGTTATCCTCCTGCTACCCTTAAGGACCAAAATGTCTTGAAGACCTTGGAGTACTGCCAGTCTTTTGATAGAGACTCAAGAATTAAAATCCTGTCAGATAATGTTCCAGATCTTCAGAGAAATAATTACAACCAACTTTCCCATTCTCATCCATCTCTTCCCTATTCTATTGATGATCTAGTTTAAATTAAAAAAAGCTTTTTTGTGGTCTAGCTTCATAATAGGGTTGTTCTATAATATCTCAATTTGTCTCAAGCAATTTTTCTAATAGTGTGCGTCAGTAGAAGCAAACATGTGCTGAACATTTACTGCAGTAACATCTACTTGGCAGATATATTTTTCAAACATCAGATGCAGTATTTCTGCAAAAGTGACATAAGGAGGGTTACTTTGGCTTTCAAAAACAATATTAACCTTTATACATTGTACTGCTTATTCAGAAATCTCAGTGTGCTTAACGGATTATTAAGATAATTATGAAAATCTCTAATTTGCAGATGGGGGAAGCTGACACAGAGAGGGTAAATGCGTTGCCCAAAGGCACACATCAAAGTCGGAGTAGAAAAGGGAATGGAGCTCAAGACTCCTGCCTTACATATCTCATTCAAACAAAATCCTCTTAAAAAGAGCACAGGTTGTATTCAGGCTGAAATGCTGAGATGTAAACAAGTTCTTCTGCTAAGCGGTGGGAACATTCCTTAGAAATATTTAATCAAAAAGATGTGCTTTGCCCAGCAGTACCTCTCTAATCCACACAACGCAGTTCTTCCCAGGAGGAGAAATGCTGTGCAGGGTGGCATCTTTCCCAAAAAACAGTGACTGAGAGGAGCCTCAGTACAACTGATGGAAAGTGGAAAACCAGAGCAGCAGATACAGCATTTTCTTACACTTGTTCTTGGTGCTTCCCAGTCTCATCTTCTTTCACCAGGGTGCAAGCAAAAAGACCCTCTCACGTACTTTATTTTAGGGCGATTGTGGCTGATTTTGGAGGACCATCTTTTTTTTTT
>VXAA01003830.1:336655-394246 GCA_013399115.1 Anseranas semipalmata | reverse complement strand
TTTTTTTGACTCTTCCAGCTTCAGTATTGCCATACTCCAAAATTACGTGCATGGATCAGCGTGGTTATTCGTATCTCAGAGGCCTCTGCTCCCTCCGGGGCCAGTGCAGGTAGGTGGGCTTCTCTGAACGTGCAAACTGTGAGGCCCACAAGCCGTGTGTACAGACAGCTAAAATAATGAGCTGGACGTGGGAAGCTGACGACGATGGGAACTGCCGCCTCTTTTTTAAGCTTTGGTGTCTGACTCGAGGCTGCATTTCGGATGTTTCAGACCTTTAGCGAGTACGTCTGGAGTCCTTTCCCGATTAAAGATGCTGAAGGAAATGTGGGCTTCATGTGTAGCTCCATACTATGAATCCTACAGAAGCGGAGCCAGTTGAGGTTCCAGCCCCCAGCTGCTTGCATCATTCTTCCCCACTACCCCCATTTCATCTCTACATCCCTCCCACCCTCAAAGATTTTTATTCCCTCATCTGTTTTGGAGTATGGCTGCACAAATAGCTTTGTGGAATAGTCTGGTGGAAAAAGCCAGGCTCCCACTCTTCCCTTCCAGCCTTTCCCTCAGTCTCTCTCTCTCTTTTTTTTGAAACCCCAACAGAGGGTGTTTTTGCATTTACAGTAGACTATTTCACTGAAACAGTTTAAAGTGTGCCCACGCAAACAGCTGAATCCATACAGCTGAGAGTGCTGTAATCCTTGGGCAAAGGGAGAGGGAGAGGCAGGAAGATGCTGATGCTGGAATCTCTTAAACTGGCTTTGCTGGCAAGAGCAAACAGCACCTTTGCTCTCCTTAAAATCTATTCACAAAGGGAGGCTCTGGTGGTACGAGCATTCCCTCACGAAGAGGGAAGCTTACATTCAGGTCTTTTAGCCAGATCTGTATGGTAGCAGGATGCACTCATGCAGTGAGTGATGCATGAGTTTAGTTAATATACAGGTGATGCTTTCTTCTTCCGTGGAAGCTGGACCATAACACTGCCAAATGCTCATCAGCCAGGAGAACAAGGCAGTAAGAACCGTAACTGTTACATAGGGATTAGGGTAGTCCATTCACAGGTTTCCACTTCTCACCCTCAGAATAATTTGACCTTTGGTAATTGTTAAATAAGGAATTGGAAGTAATCCATGTGTCAAGGACTTGAATTCATATCTTCCCTTTTTGGTGAAGGGTAATACCCTATCAAGTATAAGGCTGTTACAGAAAAAGTGCACAGCACCATCAGTTACTTTGCAGGCTATGTTTTCTAGCCTGTTTTCCCTACAAGAACAAGACTTCCCTTTGACAATTTGTATGTGTCTGTGCCTTTTTTTCATTTTTGATGATGTCATCCAAACCACACAGATGAGTATCAAATGATAATTTCTGGAAGTTTTATAGGTGACTAGGGATAGGTGAATGATCCCACCTGAAACACATGCAGCATGGACATTGGTTTCTCAGCAACAGCTGTTTTGCTTTACAGATCTGTTCTTATTGGTCTGCCCTTCTTGATAATCTAAATTTAAACTTGATGTAATTGACTCGTTGAATCAGCTGACTGAATTGCATCCATTGAAAATCCAGTTTCTGTATTACTGGTGCTGTCAGAACAACTTGTCAAATGCAAGTGCTGAACTCCGTTGTCTACATTTCACTATCACAGAGCCTTGTAGGAAAGTGAGTCTTTATGGATATGTGAGCAGCAGTTACTTGCACTTTTTTTTTTTTTATTGCATTAAAGCATAGGGGGCATTTAGGTACTGAGTAGTGTGATTTTTGAGATCTTCTATAGGAGTGCAGAAGGTAAGGGGATGCCTAAAACAGCTTTTGGGCTGTGTGCCTATGGTGAGTTTTATGGGCTGGAGCAATACAATTTAACCTTCTAAATCTCACCAGAATAAACTTCTGCTAAATAAAACTTACTTAAACATTGCATGTAGAAATTTTTACAAATTACTTTCTCTTGGCCTTTATATATTCTTTAAGAGATGGAATGAAAAAGGGTAACAAGCACATGAGAACTGAGGAAAAAGCTGGTCCTGTATTTGGAGCATACTTATCACTTCATGTCTCAGTTCACATCTGTTTAAGTTATCTGTTTTTAGCTTTTTGTTTCCCTGGCAATGAGAGCAAACACTATATTACTGCAATGTCTAACAATAACTCCCTGTTTCAGTATTCTGCTGTACTAAGCTGGTCCCAGAGAGATTCACGTAAAATCATTCTTTTTAACCAGCTATATTTCATATGGACACTATCTGCAAAATAATTATGTATTCCTGATGTCCACATACCCTACAAGGCCATTAGTGTGTACCTACATAGGCACTTCTGATAATATCCAGTTCTTACGCTAACTCAGTATAATATAAACTCTATAAAAAACTGAAAATATGCACATCCATGGCCTTGGCAACATTCCACAATTCTAAATATCATAATGCTTGAAATGTTGAACCAAAAGGAAAAAATACTCTAAGAAGTTTAAAAATAATTATTATAGTGGCGCCTTTCTGCTGTGTAGCTGAAGTCCTCGTCACCATCTGCCCCTGTAGGCAACTGAGGTTTAAAACTCTGGCTTGTAAATAAATAGTGTTCAGAAATTACTGATACAGCCTTTCGTTGGGTGAGCAGGCAGCTCAGCTAGTGAAATAGCTGTTCCAGTACTTGTAGATGATGATAAGTGTGCTTAGCTATATTCTCAGCAGGTATCCTCTACTGCCTTAGTACGTTACCAGTGTCTGTCTACAGCTATGAATTCTGTGGACTTGGTGAGTAATTTACACTTGAAAAGGGATGTGTGTAGTATTACATGTGCCGTTCCCTTTTCACGTTATGCCCCTATTTCCTACCAGCTCTTCCTGTTAGAGTTTCCCCAGTCCATAGGCTGTAGGATGGTGGGAATGCATTGTAAAAGGCAATAGGAATCTCAGACAATGGGAAGCAGTGACTGAATGGTATGATTCTGACATAGAAACGCACCAAACAGTTTATTTGAAAGAAACTCCATGAATAGTAGCGGGTTTCAGTTGAGGAGGAGAAGAATGGAGTTTAGCTGTTTGAGTCCTTGGTCTTCAGCCAAGTAGGACTGGGTAAGGCTTAGATTGGAGCCAACAAGCTAGCTTCTGGTCAGAGGGATCAATACAGAACAGTAAGAATCCTTTTTACTGCACTACCCTGTAAACACAATTTAGGATGAATACTGTCTCCATGGGCACCAACCTTAAAAATTCCAAAACTTAAACTTGGAAGCTATACCTTTAAGTTCCTGCAAAATACCGAATCAATTGCTAAAAATGGTTACAATAAAAGTTGTTTAACAGACTGCATTTGTCTGGCCAAGGCTGTAGATCGCATAACTGGAACTGGACGCGCCCAGCCTAGCTGCTTCCATGTTGCCTATGGTATGGAATGTGGAGTTGGCTGGTCTGGATGCAACACTCCCTCTCAAACAGCTAAGATCAAGTGATGTCTGCGGAACTTCCAGGCATGGTTTGATAGTCTAGTTAATGAGATAGAGTTCAGAAGGATATTTAACTATCCCTGCTGAGGGTCAGAAATATTGGAGGAAAAAAAAAAAAACTAGCAATAACTTGAAACCAAACTCTTTGAACACATCTCCTGGAACATAGTTCAGGGTTGCATGTCACCACAAAAGCATCAGATGTTTTCTTTCAAACATTTCACCTGGATCTGTAATATCAGTGAATTTATGCAAGGCAGTAGCTTTTCTGTAACTATGAGGTTCCCTGCAAAGAGCGGAATGTTTGAATATATTTGCAATGTGGCAAAGACATTAGAGGAGATGCCAGGTAAGATATCTTCAAATAAATATATGAGCAAAGATAACCAGGAACTTAAATAAATAAAATAAAAAATTGCAAACTGTGCCATTTGTGCAGAAAAGCTTGTCAAGTGACTTGAAATGAATTTTCAATTTCAATTTTTTAATAAATTCAAATTTTCAGGAATATTTCTTGTATTTCAGTAATCACCTAGGGAAGAGCCTGCAGCTGCTGATGGACAGAGTGGATGAGATGAGCCAAGACATTGTTAAATACAATACCTACCTGAGGAATGTCAGCAAGCAGCAGCAGCAGAAGCACCAGGTTGGTAACAGGAAAACCTGAATGAGAGGACTTTTTCCATGAAATATGGTTTTGGGGAGTGTTATCCAGTATAGATGGATTTGGATCTGGATCTAAGGAAGATAAAATTCTTGCAGAAACATATCCATTAAATAGAGTTATAAAGTGTTATAGCCAGTGGGGAGTCATCAGATGGATTCAGTTCTGCTGACAGACTGTGGATTGGTTTGTCTTTGCTATTTTGTGTTTGTCAGTGATGTATGATAAACAAAATCATAGACAAATGTGCTGTGGACATAAGGATTAGAGGATTAGTAAATGAGATGAAAGAGCAGGAAGTACAAGTGAAGTGTTCCAAAGCAAACTCTGTGTTTTAATACCATCACATATAGCCATGCATCTAGGAATTAAGAAACACAGTACATATTGAAAAGACAGTGGACTGTCTTCTTATCAGAAATGACATTTCAGTTGTGTTTGTATCAGTAGATAGTGGTACTGATCAGGTGATGTTGGCTTTTAATCCCTAATGCCAAAACAGCTGTTTAAAATCCAAAAGAATCTGATTAGGGAATACTGAGTGTGGAGACCTGCTCTAGGTGGCCCTGCTTGAACAGCAGGGTTGGGCCAGATAACCTCTGAGGTCTCTTCCAGCTGTCACAACCATACTGTGATTCTGAGACTGTATTACTTTATTTGCTGTTGCTGCATTTGATAAAGCAATACTGTGTCTAATTATAGAAGAATGCTGGTAAATTGGAAAAAAGCTCTATGGGAATGATTTAAAAGCCTTGAAAGCAGATCTTAATGGATGCAATTTGCTTCATGTGATAAGTGAAGTTAAGGAGTGACCTGCTTACTCAAGAAGTACCTACATGAAAAATAAATTTGAACTCCTTAATCTAACAGACAGAGATATGACAAGATTCAATACTGGCCAACTGAAACTGGGGCAGGCCAGTTTGCAGATAAAATACTGCAGGTATTGCTGCACAAAGTAGCTAATTACTAAAGTACCTATGGTTCATGTGAAATGCTTCATTACTGACTATTTTAAGTGAAAAAAGCCAATTTTGATTTTAAATATAGCTTGAACAGGGAGTACTTTAAGGAAGCAGTGCATGATCAGTGGTCTCTCCTGGCCTTGTGATTCCTGAGGACATAGAAGCTTCCTGCTTGTTATCTTCAGAAGATTTATTTTCCTTTGCTGCCTAATTTGAATAGAAAGATGGCACACACTTCAAAGGTTTTGTGAATAACAAGGGATTCTATTTATTTGGAAAAGCAGAGCAAAGTAGGTTCCATGGTGTCCCACTTCATTTCTTTACTAACTATTACTGCTTTAGTAGTGGCTCATTGCAGCATAGTTAGTGGTCTTAACTTCATTTTTAAAATGGAGCAATTGTGATTAAGAGCAAGCCATTTCAATAGAGAATAATAGGCAGACTGCTGAGAAGTGAATGGGGTAATGCAAAGAAAGAAGAAGCTGCATGAAATTCACATACAAATATGGGCATTTAAGATTTTATTTTTAACAATGTCCAAAAACATGTATTTGTCACAACTACTGGAAAAAAAATTACTTCATTTCAGTATGCCACCAAGTATGAACTGTTCTAAAACTCTTGTGCACAGATACATTTAAGTGAGAGAAAACACCCTGTACAATTTGGTTTGTTTATTTTAAATATTTTTTTGTGTTGAATATGAGGACTTTGGTGGACAAAGCTTACAACTTTAATTCCTGGCTCTGACATCCAGTACAAAATCTTACATACATGTTTTTGAATGTATGTACTTCTTCAAGAATAAATGTTTATCCAATAGATGAAAACATGATCAGCCTTCATAAAAATTGTTTGAATAATTTACATGGAAAAGAGAGGTACTGAAAACAAATATCAATATTTTTTTAATAGCAGATTAATTTCTAAAAACTGCTCCTTTAGTATATCCTGTGTTAACCTACAAAGAAATGACGTTGAAGTGTCAGAATGTCTAAGTAACTCAAATGGAGAAATGAGCCGTTATACTTTGTTTCAGCCATGACTTCGTTTTCAGTTTAGAGTTAATATATATAATATATATATTTTTTTCTTAAAATACCTTGTTTAATCAAGTTCTCTTCACCTTTCACATCTTCTACATAACTATTTGAGGCAATGGCTTCTCATACCCTTATATTCTAACCTTGTTTTCCTTTTTTTGCTTGGGGAAATGGAGGTTTTATCTACCATGCTGTAATCTTTCCATCAGATATGGTATTTATCTCTTTGAAAAACATTAAAAACTGATCCCCACCACTTCAGTACTGCATAATTTTGTAGTGTCTCCCTTCTTTAAGGTGCCAACCTCAAGGGTGGGGGTGAAGAAGAGAAAAAAAAAAGTTTGTTACCAGTGAATAGAAATAAACTGAATTGCATTTGGCTTACCTTTTAGAGCTTGGGCTACTTTTTCACTTGGTCATTTTGTTCCTTAAATAAGGGGGTATTTGAAGTTCACTTGACTCTTTACCCTGGATGGATAAGTGTAATTTTGAAAACATATTTGCTGGTTAGGCAAAAAAACATCTGAAAATAAATGCTTATCAGTGCTTTGGAAGTCCTGTTGCATTCTGTTTCCGTTGCTTTATTTTCAGTACCAGCAGAGACGTCAGCAAGAAAATATACAGCGTCAAAGCCGAGGGGAAGCCCCTCTTCCCGAAGAGGACATCAACAAACTTTTCAAACCACCACAGCCCCCTGCAAGAATGGAATCACTCCTTATTGCAGGTAATGTTCCAGCAGTCTCTTTGACTCATCTTTTCACATATGAATGTTACCTTGGGAAAAACTGCAGTTGTTAACCTAGAAAGCATCTTAATTTTTCATTACCTTTGACATTATGGTGTGATAATTTGGCATCGATAGCATTCCAAATACTGTCCTTCATTTGGTTTGGACAGTGGTTTCAACAAACTGATCCACAGCCCTGGTGACTGAGGTATTCCCCCCCACTCCTCCCCTAAAAAAAAAAGTAGCTGAGAAAAACAACTTTATTGCTAGTAGGCAGCCCATGCCTCTGTTAGAAAGTGAGCTTCCACACACAGGACAATTTAAAACCATCTAGGGAAGTAACTGAGGCATGTTACAGATACCGATATGAACGTATGCTTTTATAAAAGCAGGCCACTGTGTTTAAGCAGAATGGCTGCGTAAAGCTCTAAACTTGATGTACGGAGACTTTCTCCCTTTATTTCTTACTCAGCTGTTGTAGCTAGCTCCTGCTTGACCATCTGTGCTTCATGGGTTGCTGGGAAAGGGCAGGAGCAACAGCAAGAACCTCTTCCTGGCTCCATTCTGAGAAGGTGAAATAGGATTTGAAAGGAGAGCCGGGGAAATACCCTATGGAGCAGGGCTTTCTGCACAAATGGGTGTAGTGACTGCTGCAGTCAATAAGCTGCTTTCTGCACTCACAGCCCAGCTCCTCCCTCAACTCCAGAAGTTATGGGGCTGCACAGATGAGAGGCAGGAATAAGCTGTTTGGGCTGGAACTATTGAGTCAGAGCAGGGCAGATCTCTGCCTCATCTGCAGCCCTAAGTCACTGCGAACATCCCTAGGTGTTGAACTGGCTGTTGCAGAAGCTGAGAATTTTTTTAATTTCACATAGAACTGAGCTCATTTCTTTGATCTTCATGGCCAGAGTTGTAGGGAAACTACCCCTCATCTCCACACACCTCAAGGAGAATGAAAAAGTAAATAGGAACAAAGCAGAGGTATTTTTGGTCATGTCCCACCCCTCAATTGGTTTGGTTTTCTGGTGTGCTCCATTGTGTAGCCACAGTTTGTTACAAAACTTGGTGCCTGCCCCATCCCTCCTGGAAGAGCAAAAATAGCTGGGACCTCACAATGGCAACAGAGAGCAGAAAACCTGGATGCACTGTTAAGTAATCTAAGTTTGGAAAATGTCACGAGAAATCAATTTTCTTTTTTAAACTATAGGAGGCTTTTTAGATCAGTTAGCTATCACCATTGTTTTGTACTGAGAGAAAATTGAACAGCAGTCCTGGTAGTTTAGAGTACAGAAAGAGTGAGTGATTTGACATTAAAAAAAAAAAAAAGGAAAAAGAGATTATTAGGTTAGTATTGATATTTTTTCACATTGCTAATAAGTGCTGCTTTTAAAAGAAATAATGTTCTTGATTTATTTTTCCACCCAGAGTCTTTCAAAAAACTATTGTTTTGATAGTTTTTAAACAGTTAATGAATCCTAGCAGCAGTGAAGTATTTAAACACTTGGCATTAGCATAGCTTAGCATATGTAAAATAAGTGTGTGCGCACATGTGTGTGTTATAATCATGATAGCTTAAGATGAATCATCTCTTGTAAGAGGAGGAATTAAAAACTTACACTTAAAGAAAAAAAAAAAAAAAACAGCTTTCAGCCAAAGCTTCATTTGTTCTTTTACTGTAGTCAGGGGAAGAATTGAAAGCATCCACTTCAACTCAGATGAAGTAAAGTTTGTGGATAAAGAATAAAACTTAGCTCTTTTGTCTCTGGGGCATTTAACAACTTCAAATAGAGCATTAGACTGAGAGTTTTTTGGCCTTCTAAACAGTCTTAATTTTGATTAAACTGGCTTCATGTTTTGCTATTCCTAGCTAACAAGGGAAATAACTTGTAGCAGTACTTGGATAAAAATGTTTTGATGGGCAGATTTGATTTGTATAGTCACTGACAAATCTTCATATCCTGATGATTTTTGAAATAGCTAATAAAGTGAAATATTAGGTGGAAAAAAGGCTAGCAAAATGTCAAACAGGAGTACCACAGCTTTCAGTCTGCTAGTGGAAAATATTTGTTATAGTATTTTAATAGGGACAGCAGATGCATAAGAACAGAACTGAAAATCAGCTTTATAGTACTTCTAGAGCAACTAAATTGAACAGTTAGTTAATGGGATTAAGCTTCTAATACAAGAAGCCACGAGAATTGTTTGTTCTTTTTATCGTCATATGTCTTTTCAGAAATTGTAAATAACAAAATTGTAGGAAAATTAAGGGGGGGTTGAGTGTACCAGTTTACTTGTTCTGCTAATTTAGTTTATTCTTCTTCCCAGGCCTATTTGGGAATATTGAAAATGTGAATTCAGAAGAGAAGTGTAGAGTAGTCAAGCTGTTTTGGTTGTTTCTCTATGTAAATCCTATATGATTCATTCATTTTTTGACTTTTTAAAAATCATGTTCTGGGATGTCTTTTCTGAGTTTCAAAACTGACAAGGGTTTATTTTTCTTTTCCTATTGACAGGTCAAATTAATACCTACTGTCAGAATATTAAGGAGTTCAATGCACAGACCCTGGGCAAGCTTTTCATGGCTCAGGCTCTCCAAGATTACAACAACTGAAGAAACTTTGCTGTAACCCTCAACAGAAAAAGTTATTTACAGTTTTATACTGTTCATGATCTATTTGAAAACTTGGTATATTGGGAAAAGAGTCTTGTAAAACAGTCACCTTGGTTTCTCCTGTAAGAAAAATAAAAGGCAAATTTTAACGATATTTTAGTATTTCCTTATTTGTTGGCCATATTGGACTGGAATTTTCTGTGGTCACTCAGGTTTTCTAAGTGCTTGGCGGTTATTCATGTTTAGTCATAGCAAATAATACAGGTTTTATTTAACTTGGAATCTTAAATAAAAACAAGTTATTACAAATGTTCAGTATAGCTGACTTCACAGAAGAAATTTAAGATTTCCCAGTTTTGGTCGAGAACTTAAAACCATAATAAGCTAGTCACTTGGAACAGTTGCTCGTTTTTATTTTAATCCGTTTGGACAGTCTGGTGCATTGGATCTTCCATATCGCAAGTATTTCATAGACTTTACAGTTGGAACATACAAAATTAGTGTTCTGTGGAGACTGATCCCCATCATATCATGCTAGGCTGTGTTCCCGTTTTCCATTGCCACCACCAACTGGACTGAAATGCAGTGATGCTACTGATGTCTTCGTGAAAGAAATTGTAGTACCGGCTAACCTGGAGTAGCTAGTGTGGTGTAAATGGACACCATACCTACTCCACATTAACTGTGCCCTCTGCACATCTATTTATTTCTGAACTCGGGCTACTTTACTTTTAACAAGAACATTAATTTAAGTGTTTAAGATATGGCAATTCACTCATGTTACTGCCATTAAAAACTTTTGTTCTTGCACGTCATGGTGTGATGAGTTCTGAGAGCCTAAAATGGCTGGAGGAATTTGGTTTGGTTTTTTGAAATGAATAACATCTTCTAAATACAAACCTAGTATGGAAAGTTTCAGCCTCTAGGTGAATGTTTTGGAAAGTCAGAAATGTGTGAAAACCGGGGGGTTAGATTAGGAACTTATTTTTGCCTGCCTTAACTATAGTGATTGCGGTATTTATGCAAACATGTATGCAAATTGTTTTTCAGCCCTCAAATATCTGGCAAAGTGCCAGCTTGATATTTTTTGCCTTGGAAACTTTGGGCACCCTTATGTTGACTTTGACACAGTGAACTTACCTGAAAACAAAGATCTGTTAAGTATCCTGGTACAGTACCACATGATTACGTTTCGTTTCCTATCCAAATAATATTCAAACAGTGTTAACTGTCTAGTTTTCTGAAGGACCGAAAAAACACTAGGGAAGAGAAGTAGAAGCAGATAATTAGGATAACATGGGACCATTTGGGATACAAATAAATGATCTGGATAACTGGGAATAAAGGACTGGCTCTGTAGTGGCTGTGTATAGAAGGAAGCAGAAGTAACATTACATATACTAGGTCTGCAAAAAAGGTGTTAGCAACATAAATACTTGGAATAGGTTACAAACAAAGTGCGTGTTTTGAATCAGTTCGATTGTGGTTGTAAATGTGAGAAAGAGTGTAGTAATTTGCTGTGTTGGGGTTTAACAAGATCAGTGAATTTAATATAGCTAAATTGAGTGTGCTGGATGTCAGTTAAAGCCTATGAAGAAATATGGAAGACTTGAGCAGAGAATTGTGGCTTCTCAAGGTCTGGATTTGAGTCAGGGAAATGAGATACAAAAGCAGGTAAGGCATAAGTAGAGTTTGGAGATGATTTGACTTCTGAATCATACTTTGGTCATCTGTCATGGTGAAAAAAATTAGGGGAAGTCTACCTGAGCCAGGGAGGTGGAGTCAATTGAAGCTGTCAGTCTATAAATGAGAATCAACTGCTGTGGGAATTATGAATTGAAAGGGGCTGTGTGTCCATGCTGGGTTCAGTGTCAGCTTTCCCCACAATCTCTGCATTCCTGGAACTTGGCTCTTACATATTCTCTACCTAAAGTAAGTGAGCTTGGCAGCTCGTTCACTGTAAGACATGTCCTTTGCATTTCTAATTATCACAGCACTATCTATTTTTTCACATCCTTGGCTGTAGAAGGCTTTTCTGTATAATAATAAATAAGTAGTGACATTAAAATCTTTAACTTCTTTAAAAGTGATTTTTAGAACTTCTTTTTCTTGACCAGTCATACGGAGTTTAGGCTTAAAAAAAAAAAAAAGATTTTTTTTCCAGAGTACCTGCTCTGCTCTCATTTTTTCTATACTTCTCCATGTTAATAATGAAAAGATGGTGAATTCTAATATCTGTAGCAAGCTGCAGTACAAAATCTTTTTGTTTTTGCATGAAGTAGCTCACATGTTCATAGGTTCCTATGCATACCATGAAGATTAGTCACATACAGAGGAACTGCATAGGAGAACTGCCCTGCGTTGCACATGGCAGTTCCACAGAGACAGTAATCGTTTACTATCGGCACTGTTTTTTTCCATCAGTGAACCTGTCATTCTGGCAAGCACGGCCTTTGCACTGTGGTCCTATCTCCATTGCATGTCCCCAGGTAATGAATGCATATGCATGTGGAAAACAAAATGTGCCATATTTCTTCTGGTTGGCTGATAATATGGGGTCTTCACCAGTATAGCTCCCATTTTACCGTGACATTTACTGCCTCTGTCCCACTGCTACTGTTAAGATGCATTAATTGTACTGATAATGGAGCCTATGTGGGAAGTGAAGTGCCTTCTCCCTTAGCGGTGGCACTTGCTTGGTCACATTGCTGTGGCTGCCTGCTTACGGGAGGGTGTGGTCCTCTGCCCCAACGTTTTGCTGGTGTAAGGTAGGGTGGCTGCAACTTGGCGTTGCATAAATAGAAAGTTACTGATCCTGTAGTTAGAGGTAAGACCCTCCCTGAGGAGTCACAGCAATGGACGGTGTACTCCTACTCTTGCACAAACAGTGGAATAGGTCAACAGCCTTTCTAATGCTCTGAAATGTGTCTGGTTATACTGACAGCCCTGAAATTATCTTCAGGACAGGCGGGAGGAAAGGATGCTACGCTTTGGACCATCTACTTCGGTAGACTTAAGAAAATACATGTAATTCCTTAGATATGGTTAATTGCCACAGTTGATATCAGTGACTAATCCTTAACATTAATATTTAAGGAAAATGAAACCAAACAGGAGAGATCTTTTCTGTAATCCAAACATAGTTGGCGTGCCCTGATCTCTACATCAAGTTATGAAGCAGTATTCCATTCTCCTTTTGGAGCAACTTCCATCTGAATTGTAAGTATTCTGCAACAGACTGCCCACATGGAGGAAACCATGGCTTCTTTACCCAGTTATTCTATATACATTATCACGTCCGTTTTCTTCTCAGCTCTACACAATATTCCCCCCAAACGTTTAAACTTTTTAGAACCTGAATTTCTACTTCTCTGCATCCTGTCAAAGTTTGGACTTCTGTGCAGAGTGGAACAGAATGACTATAAGGTTCTGCCAAGTAAGAACAGGTAGCGTTTGTGCAGATGTTCACAGAGTGCACAGTAGAGAAAGACTGGATGGTGCAGATGTCCTGTTTTGTACTAGCAAAGGTGTTGGATGGGGTTGGCAGTGGCAACCAATACACTTGTAAAGAACATCTGATATCTTGCTGTTCGTGCTCCTTTTGCTGTGTAAATTCCTGACCCTGGAGTCATTCATGATCCTTATGGGTCCCTTCCAACTTGGGATATTCTGTGATTAATCTTGTTGGTCATTCTTGCCTGATTTATTTTGCCTTCTGATGAATCTTGGATATGACAAATCACCAATGACAATCTGAGACATCTTTAAGTAGCAAGGGATATATAATGATTCTCACTTGCTAGTCAAAGGACTAAGAAAACTCTTGGTGTTCTGTTAAGAAGTCATTAGGAGCTGGTGATGCAAATAATATCACCAAATAATATCACCAGCATAAATACGTGCAATGTGTGCAGTAAGAGAAATTGAATTGCTCTCCATAGAACTGCTTCTCAGTCAGTTTGCCAGCCCTGGGGTGAAAGATATACTGTCCCTTGTGATTTTCCATGCCTGTGCATTTTCTTCCCTTAGCTTTTATACTTGCTTTTAATTTTCTTCAGATTTTGCCCACAGCTTGTTGATTTTTAAGTAAAAAGAGCATGCTGCTCTAAATCCACTGATGGCTGTCATTATGTGCTTTACTTTTGCGTGAATTCTTCTGGAAAGCTTTGACTGTGATTGGAAAGATATTTAATTTTTTTTTTGAGCAGCACATCAAATATACGGTGAAAGTCTTCATGCTCAGGTGTCAGATATGCTCCTGAGTTCAACTTTCTCATGACCCTAGTCTTCAGGTGTTAGAGGACCAAATGTATTGGCACTGCTCAGAAGATGGTGGTACTGCCACTTGGGACTTGTCCAGAGTGAGTGATTCAAAAGCTTTTAACACCAACTTTACAACTGGAAGACAGTTTATACAAAGTTGGGCCTGTTTTTTTTTTTTTTTATTTTTTAATTGACAGGACAGATTGCTGTTGACACAACTCATCATATGCTGAGCAGTAGCAAATTGTGCAGAGCTGTAGAAGATGTCTTTAAAAACAGCTTTGGCAAAAGGCTCCTTAGTGAGAGAAAAGTTAATGTCTTATTTCAATTAAAGAGAACATTTATATGTGGGAAAAATGGCCAGAGCCATTTTACAATGATATTAAAAGGCATTAGAGTGTCAGTAAAATAAACAAGGAAGGGTAGCAATGTATTTATCCAGCAGAAACACAGCTAAAGACTTCAAAAGTTTTATAAGATGAAAAATCGCATGCAATGAGGATTTCCATTCTGTTTTAAATGATCAATTTATTAATCTGTTACCATTACTGAGGGTGGTGTTCCTTAAATACGGAATGATACATCAAGCTTTTGATATTTTTTTTGTCTAGATTTGAGCAATGCAATTGTATGATTTCATCTTTTATGTTTCAGTAAAACTGATGGAGTGAGAGTCATACCCAACTGGTCTGAAAGTTGAAAGCTGATGGAAAAATTCAGGGATTTCATCCCACAGCCAGTGTTCATGCGCTTGTGTAACCTGGCATTTGAAAGCAAATCACAAAAGAATTTAAAGTAGGTTTTGTCTGTCACTTTTTTTAAATTTTTTGTTCCCAATTTTTTCACTTGGCTTTTAACATTAATAAATTTAATTTTTAGCTTGCAGATTGCAGATAAGGCAGGAAAACATATAACTGGAATTTACCAGTGGTGATATTCTTGCCTGTTTCAAGCTGTGGTAATACATATGCCTGAAAGTGGAGTCTAAATAATAATGACCAACTTATATATATTAGGACAAGAAGTAAACAGTATGATGATCAAGGTTAGTCTATATTACACCACACTGTATCACTTGAGCAGTTTCTGCTTTTGACCAAATGTGTCACTTCCATATGGATTATTTTAGTTTACCTTAGGCAAAAAGCATAGTCATATTAGTCGCTATGACATTTAACATAACACTGCAGTCAGGCACATCCAGTGTTACTAGCTGTGAAAAATCTAGTTTCCAAAAGGATTAGCAATTGCGAGCTCCAAAAATGTTAACAATTTGTTAATATGGACTACAAGGTTGTATTTGATTTAATCATTTTTAACATGACTCCTGATGCCATATTCTAAGACTATCTAGGTTTCCAGTGCTATTAGGCTTCCAATCAGCAAAGAAAAATAATAATAATAATAATAATAATAGTAGCTTGCTGTTTATAGAAGAGCACTTTCTACAGTTATATATATGAGCACACACATTCATGGACTTGGTTTCTTGTGGCTTTTTGGTCTTCCTAGTTCAACCACAAATAGCTGTTCACCATGACTCCCACACACAACTGCCACATTATCTGCAGCTCCATCCAAGAGCTTCTTCTCCCTCTCTTGAGCATGTGCGAGCCCAATGCTTTGCATCTGCGGTGTGGCCGCACAAATGGCTTTCCAGCAATGTCCCAGCCCCTCCTGGTCTGCTGCGCCAACAGAATGCCTCAGCCTATTGATCTACCAGATTTAGCCGAATTTGGCCAATGAGTTTAGAAGTTGTTGGAGTGGAGTTGAGACAGCATGGCTGCATGTGCCCTATTTCTTTAGAAAATAAGGCTCGACATAAGCCTTTACTTGCACTGATACCAGCAGCTATGTGTATTGCGGTGTATGTGTGAAGTGGACAAGGAGCAGAGGAAGCCGTACAGACCTGGGGCACGTGGGCCACCAGTGTCCTTCATGGGGTGGGTAACAGCCTGCAGTACAAGCAGCTACTTGGAACTGAAAAGCTCTCTCGTTCGCTAATTGATTTCCGTAAGCCTTTAATGAATCTATAATGAATCCTCACTCTAAGAGGGAAATTTTCTTTTTGGGAAGGATACTCAGACATTTCAACTTCATATATCTGTGGAAGGGAAATAAGGGGATCAATGAGAAGAAAAGGGGCATCTGAATCAAGCACTAAACCAGTAACACTCTCAGGAAGTGACTGGATTATGGCTGCCTACAAATTATGTACGTACATCCTATAGTATTCCTTGGTGTGAATGTTTCTTAATCGCAACATTATTAGAAGAAAGTTCTTTTGAATATTCGTGTTACTTTAAAAATAAATGACTAAAGTGGTAGTAGTCAGGCATTTATCTGAAATTTCTCATCCACTCTATATGCAGCTGCTGCTTTCTGTATGTAGACAACTGAACCTGCTTTTCTCTTGCCCAAAGTAGGAGGGCTTCCTGCATTACAGGGGGCAAAAGAGGACTTAGGCCATGGGCTGAGCAGTCCCAAGGAGGAAACCACTGCTCCTGGAGAGCAGCTTGTCCCTATCTTGTGGCCTACTAGCCACAAGCCTTCCTCATCACCATCTCTGCCTACCTCCCAGACAGTGGCTGTGAATTCGTCACTAATTACTGGAGTGTCATAAGTTGGTAGAAATAGGTGAATAATTTCCTTACGTAAACAGCAGCTCTTCTTGATACAAAACACATGGGCTGCTTCGTAACTTGCAACTGCCTGACAATGGAGGCATGAGCCTAGCAAGGAATCCTGTGTCTTAGGCCTGGATTCAGTAGATGTGGATAAATGACCTGAGCAGGTCCTTCAGTCCCTGTGCTTCAGTCCTCCACTGCAGTGAGAGTCAATTCTGGCTCTTTGGTATTTTTAGACTGTAAGCTCCCTAAAACTGATGCAGTGTCTGTCACATTCATTTAAAGTGCTTAATGTGCTCGATCCAGTCCGTGCTCAGCAGGTCCTTGATATCATTTGGCGAATCTAAGCGTAATTGCCTGATTATTACATCCTATGGAGAAAATAATACATGATTATGCTATTAAAAGGTTGTGTGCTGAGTGACTGGATGAAGATTGCACTGACAATTCAGATTTCTCCCATCTCTTGAGGGCTCAAATTTGCAAAGTTTAGTAAAGCAGATTTTGTTGTACAAGGCTGCATAACCTGCCATGCTGGCTGTGCTTTGAGGTTGTACTGGGCACGCAGTTATCCTCTCTTCGAGCTAAAGAGCCTAAAGCAGCAGCTCAATGCAGTTATGGACCTGACAGCAGGGAGGTGTTAACAGTTCCTTTGCTACTTCCCAAACAGCAAAGCAGTGTTGAGGCCAATGTGTATAGATGTGAACACCCCTAGCCTTGTAACGCTACCAGCCAGACGAGGTCATTCTGCCTAATCTCTTCTTAGCACCTGCTTTTAATTTCTTATCTCTTCATTCTCTAATTAGCACATCACCTTATTTCCATCCATACTCTGTGCTTTTTCAGCCTTACTCCTCAGTCATTGTTTGCATTTTCAGCAGAGTGATTACCAAAACTCTTGTTTTACTTCATGGAAGCACCAGAGCTTTTCATGTGAAATTGTAGTTTTTCTCCATTTTTTTTTCTGTAACCTCAGTCTTGGAAATAGCTGAATCCCTTGAGCAAAAGCTTCCCAAAAAAAGATCCCATTAGTCAGACAGTTAACATCAGGAATGTTTAGCCTGAATTGTTCAAAGTTATCCTGAAGCAGAGTATTACAATGGAAAATGTTAAGTAGACTCCGCATAAATGCGGCTACTTGTGCTGCCATTAATAACCTTGGCCTTGTAGAGAATGTTCTTGTGCTGGCTAAATTAGATTAACCAGTAAATTTTCTCCATCTTTAATGTCTATCAGATTTAAGACTTCTGGGCTTAAGCCTATTGCCACTAAAGCTGGTGGTAAAACTCTGCTGGATTCTGTGTGAACGCGGACTTTTCAGGAATGATGTCAGAATTTTGCACTGCTGAAATTTGTGAGTATGAAGAATACAAGAATATGAACATTACAGTGTAAAATTAAAGTGAATGACTTTCAGACTAATCCTAAGTGTGAATGAGGATGTATATGGCATTTCAGTCAGTTTTAACATTAGCTTGTAAAAATCTTTAAGTATATTAAGATCACAGGAGTTCCCACAGCTTGTGGTAAAATTACATTTTTAATATTGTAGGGAAAAAAAAAATTGTGTGATGAAGGGTTCAATTCCATTTTTCTGAATGCTTCATATATCTGAAAAATTACAACTCTTGGGAGAGCATAATATCATATCTAAAGTCATATTAGTATTTAATGTTTTATCATTGTAGTTCTGCTTGCAGCCTCTGCACCTTATCCCATCACCCTCATATACGCTGTGGTGTTATTCAGATTTAAACAGCTTTTACCATTCCCTGGCAAGAAAGCCATTTCAGGAATATAGTCTGCATTGCTTGCTAAACAACATGATACTGTAAGCTGCTGCCCTTTTCAACTGGTGGTCATTGCCTGGTGCCACTATAAAATAGCAGGTAAGCAAGTTGCATCCCAGGCTCTCTGCTGGCATAGTGCCGCTCTGGCATAGCAATATATGCTGTACTCCGAAGTAGAAGGGCGACATTTACGGATTTACAATACTGAGATATTTTGTATTTTGTACATACTAGGCTTTTTTTTGTCCCCATCGAAGTCTAGAGACTGAAGTCAAGAGTTTTGCTAACCATGGAGAGCAGCAGCACGTTCCCAGAAGAGGAGAGCTGACATCCCAGCAAGTATGGAGCGACAGGGGTAACACCTGACCCAGAGCAGACGGCGTGTCCGTGTGCTTGTATCCCTCACACAGGGGATTCACAGCGAGTGCTCAGAAATGGGCAACCTGCAAAGCGGTCAGACCCGCTACAAATGAGCCTCTCCGTTCTGGAGCGCTCTGCCAAGCTAAATGGGAGAACCTCTCTGGAGCTTGCTCATCGCTGATTTTAATAGCAGCGTCCTCATCTTGGAATGTGGGGCTTTAATTGTGCACATCCCATTAGCACTAATGCAGTTCCGCACCTAAAATCCTGTATATGGAGATGAGACCATAAATCTAGGGTTACAACCTCATTAAAGTTGTTTATTTCATGTCTAATAGCCCCTTTGCCACCAGGATACCTTAATTCATGACTTTATTTGTCCCTTTGAATAAAGTCTCCTCATCTCAAGATCATAACTGCCTCTTCTGTGCTGTGCCCTGAGATGACCACTCATACTTTTCTCAGCCTGTATTGCTCAGCATGTCAGAAAAGCCAGGCTCTGAAAGAAAAGCAGGGGAAAAGTGAAGGTGGGAAAGCCAGGAGAGGGCTGGGGCTGGCAGAACCGAAGAGAGAAGATGTTTCTTGAGTGTCAAAACCAGGCTTAAGTCTCGTGAACATGGACGCCTTGGTGATCTTGTGGTCTTCTCTGCCCTGAATCCCTTTGGTCTCCAAAGGGTGTTATGTACAAGAACAGCAGGGCCTTTTTAACTTATCACAAATAGCAGATGACAAACAAAGGAAAAAAAAAAAAAAGAAGAAAAAAAAAGGTGTTCTAATGACCTTTGTTTTGAACTTTTTATTTTTTCAGCAGGGTTGATTTTGTTCATACTGCTCATGGAAAACTTTCCCATCTTCAAGCCAAGACTTTCCACAGGTGTTAGTAAGCTATGTACCCATCACAATTTATCTTGAAAAGTCTGTCTTGCCAGAAATTATGAACATTGTAAGGGGGACTATATCAAGGTTAATGGTCATTTCAGAGTATTGGTCTTTTCTGACAAAAAAGTGTTAAAAAAAAAAAACAAAAAACCTGCTTTAGGCAGTTGGATTTTCAGGACTGTTGTGCTCTTGGCAGTGAGCACTGCAGTTGCAGGCAGGATGGGGAAGCGAGTGCCTGTGCTTCAGCCAGGCCTGTGTGTCTGGGGCAGCAGAGATGGGGGTGCAGAGGCCGGCCTGGAAACAGCTTACATTTCAGAAACACAGGTAGGAAGATGCTAATTAAGAGGATAAGCAGAGGGTGGATCGTTTAAGAAACACTTCAGGTAGGCGAGAGGCAATGGGAGGATAAGAGGTGCAGAGCTCACTTCCTGCCCCTGTCAATTGTTGTTGGCTTCAAGAAATGCCCATCTATGAGGAAGACATTAAAGGCAGAGGCAAATATGGATTTTCTTATTATTGTGTGAGGAAAAGCGTTGCGTGGAGGAAGCTGAAATAGAAAAGTAGAAAAGAAGTAGAAAATCACAAATGTGGGCAGACCGGAGGCATTGGTGAGCAGTCTGCTGCAAGCTGTTGGCCAGTGTTCGTGATCTGGGAAGAGAAAGTAGAGGTTTGAGCAGAGGCAGTGCTAAATGGAGATGAAATTGGTGGAATAGGAAGCTTTCTCCCAGGTTGTAGTTGTTTAGTTCACAGACACCTTCTTCTGGAGAATCGGAGTGTGTCCCTGCTGGTTAGGTCTGCAAAACCAGAGCCCAACCCTTCACCAAGGCCCCGTTTTCACTGAATCCCCTGCACCATTCTCTGCTGTCCTGTGACTGCTGTTTCTGTTTGTGTGTCCAAGTCTCTTTCTGGATAAGCTTTCATAGCATTGCGGAGCTTCCACTTCGCTTTTGCATTCGATGTTCAATATGCAACTTGCAGAATTAATTCGCAAAGGTGTTTAACATGGTTTGAAACACCTCATTTGGAGATGGATCCAGATGAGACAGCAGCAGGTATTGAGCTCTGTGTTGTGCATTGAAATTATAAGCGAACTGGAACTTCTTCCGCTTGTTCTTTCCACTTCTATTTTGTTTCCTTGTCATTTAAGTGGGTAATTAAGAATCAGGTTGCCCCCACGTAGCTGTTTCACCTGAGGGTGCATGGTACCCAGGGCAACAGAACCCACAGCAGTGACCTTCGAGGTGTTTTCAATTGTTTTCGAGGCTTGGTTATTTGAGACAGCTTTGAGATTTCGGGTGCACTGACTGTTTGTCTGCTCCGCTGTGATAAAGGTACGCCTACCACTGGCACACGTTCAAGCTACAGCATGGCAAACACAGGCAGTATCCAGGCACAGCGCTCCCTCTCCCCATCCCTAATTGAGACCCTCATTTCTCAGCCATCCCTCGGTGCCCTGCTGGCGAGGAGAGCAGATAAGCCGTCCTTGCAGTCATTCAATTTGTGCAAGCCTAGGGAGACAGCGAGGGCCCTTCAGTCGAGGACACTTCAGTGAAACTGCTGGCTCTACCCATTTTGTGATAATCACAGACATTTATCTATTAAAAGAAACAAATTCAGACACTGTCGGTTGTAACCAACTTTTTGTTCGTCCGCACTCATCTGCTTTGTTGCTCTAGAACTGTGCGGATTTTGTCATTTGCAAGGGTTTTTTATTTTTGACCAAATCAGCACAAAGTTGTAGTGGTGGTAAAAAATCAGGCCTTTTTTTTTGTTTTTAATATCTGTCTTTGAGTCATGTTTCCTATTGGCAGGGAATAAATATAGGCATTGTATTATTTCCCTGTGCAAAGAGTTTTTTCTGGGCATTTAGGCGTGTACTGCGCTCCACAGAAAGTGTATCCCATAGCTCCTCATGAAACGTTGCTAAACATTGACCCTACCTGACCCACTGTTAGGAATCGACTTGGCAGGGGGAACGCTGCCAGGAGCCACCACCCGCTCCTAGAGCAGATCCTGCAGCACCGGTGCCATTGGGATCCCGGCTTGCTGGTTGCCGGCCACAGCAAGCCCTTGAGGCCACACAAGCTGGACTTCATCTGGAGGCCACCACCTGCAAAGGGTTCTCGTGGATCACTTGCCCATGGTGCGATTCATCTCAACTGGCTTCTGCTGCCAGTGTTGGACGCGGTCATCTGGGCACCTCTCAGAGAAGCGTGCGATGGTTGGAGGACTGCTGTCAGCACCTGCTTTTGGATGAGATGTTTGTGCCCTGATCTCCACTGTTATGCATAGATGAAGCCTGTCTCTTCACGGGCTGCTCTGAATTTCCACTGGAAATGGAAGAGTGATGCTGCATGCAAGGAGTGTCCTTGCTGAGCATTGCCACCCTCAGCCGCGTGCCACCAGCAGGTGCTGTGCGCGGGTGCTCATGCCTGCTCTGAAAACCAAGTCTCCACCAATAATCAACCTTCGAAGTGCAGTATGCACCCGTCCTACTGAGAGATTCATGTTGGTTACATGAAGTGTATCACGTTGCCGGCTTTCTCGATGTTTTTGAATAGCTACAAATATTTTGTATTGAGTTTTATTAAGTGAGACCCACATACTTCTTCCAGCTGTGACCGCGCAGTCTGTTTCTACATAGCTGTTCACCCCGCCCTTGCTCAGCAACACTTCACAGTCATGCTGTGGTGCAGATGAAGAATTTGGGTTTGAAGCTGGCAATCTGATTCCCATTAAAGCTCTATGGAAATTTGCCACACACCTGCCTAGAAAGCTGGAATAAATAATTCACTGCTGCTCACTGGATACCTAATGGCAAGCAGATAACTTGGATAACCTTGTACTGGGTTAGGTTCATCAGTGCTCTGTCCTTTCATGACAAGAGAAGGAAAAAACAAACAAAAACCAAGACAGGCGTGGAGAGTTTAAAAGGGGCTGGGGACTTTCTCTCTCCCGGAATCAGCTTTCAGCCCTTCCGAAACGAAGGGACTGACATCTGGTCCAGCTGAGGAATGCAGCAGTGAGAGCAAGCTGCTAGACCCAATCACTGTGGATAGTCAGCAGCAACGAGAATGCGACCGAGTTAATTGCTACATGTTAATAGCCATACAAGGTAAAACAACAAATAAATAAAAACTAAAAAAAAAATCATGTCTGACTTAAAGTTTTGGAAATATCTTCAGACTTTAGGAGTAAATTTCGTAAGTAGAGTTTAGACTCCTTATTGCCTGAATCACTTCTGCAAGTAAGGCCACCTTCATCTATTAACGGCTAACTGCAGGAGCAGCTCTCCTGCAGGCATGATGGATTTGCCATCGCTTGGATGCAGCTACAGAAAGATATTTAGAAAGCGAGGCATAAAGGAGCTGCGGGCAGAAATTTCTGGGTCTAGGTCCTGTGCTGCTTAGGAAGTCAGTTAGTTGCCTGGCTTAGTGCTTTCTCACTTCTTTTGTTATCTGTGTGTACCTGGACACCTGGTAATTACGGTCTGGAGCTGGAGCAACTGTCATCAGATGTAAATGCCATTGCTTTTTTTTGTATTTTATAGCTGTGAAAGGCTAGGCATCATGCATGAGGTGGTGAAGCTATCTTTTTTGGGGGAGATCACAAGCTAATCTGTGACAAAATAGTCTTAACAAATACCAATTTACTTAACAACAACAACAAAAAAACAACCTTGATTTGCATAAAATCATATTCATTTTTTTTTCTGCAACGCCTTTTAATTATCATTGCTTCTTATTCTTAAAAGTGTAGTTATCCCTGTCTCCAGGCTGTTAGTGATCTATAAATTACATTGGGGATGATATATCTAATTTAGTAAGAATGATGCTCTAGCTCCAATACATGATGCAGCCCATCAAAAAAGATAATCCAATCTTATTAAACATATTAATAGATTAAGAATGTAGTAACAGTTGAAGTTTGACTTTGGGCTCATGGGCTTCAGTGACAGCTCTCCCCCTCCTGCCCCGTTGCCAAGCCCACAGCTACACCTTATGCACAGCAGATTGTTTCAGTCCATTCTCACCAAAAGCTAAAACGGTATCAGCTGGGTGGAGGAGACACCTGTTAGTCCTCTGCAACCCTTTCACCTTCAAAGTTGTCATTGCAGGCCTGGTCTTGAGAAGGAAAAATAAAAATAACCTTGGATAGCATCAGGTGTGCAAAGCCAAGCTGCAGAGCAGCCCTGTTGCAGCCCTGCTTTCCCTACACCAGTTGCGGTGCGGTCCTGACCCAGGGCCTTGGGGGCAGCGGCCCCCTGGCAGGGGGTGCAGCTCTGCAGGGAGGGCTGATCTTCCAGAGCAAGCAGGAGATGCAGACAGGGCAAAGATCTGCTGCATAGGAAGGTGCTGTTCTCATACAGTTGCTTTCCAGCGCTGCAAACTCTCTGGGCAGACATAAATAATATCGGTGAATTAAACAGAAGTGGTTTCTACTATTACGTAGCTATTGTAATTATTTCCAAGTTGTATGGCAATGAGACTTTTCTGGCATGTCTGTGCTCAGGGGGAAACTGTAGGTAGGTCTGTGTGCTCAATTTCAGCATTTAATCTTGGGACAAGTAGGTTAACAAGTAGTCTCTCAATGACATTACAGTATATTGTGTTTACGATGTCAAACTAAGGCCATTCTGATTTTTTGACTTCTATAAAACACCCCATATACTGTACTAGGAAATAGTCACTTTCTTACATATGATGTGCCAGGTTGGTATAGTGAGACAGTTTTGGTATGTTTCCAAAGAAACTAGACTTTTGGGATTTTTTTATTTCATTCCGCCCCATGCAACCTGATCTACTGTGGGTCCAATGTGAAGTCAGTTTATGTACCTTTGGCCACACAACCCCACATGATTACTTGGCTGACTTTCTTGGCTCTTAGGAAAAACATTCAGGCAATTTCTGATGTTACCCCCAAACAAGGAGAAACAGGGAGCTTGCTGGTCCTAGTTCTGCACACAAACAGTGGGGAAAAAAGCACATCTTCTCTTCAAATAAAAGGTCTTTTTAAAAATAAGAATGCTGAACTGCATTTTTCTTATATCTAAGATGGCTTCTTTCTCGGGGGAAACAACATTATCACACTCCTAATTGCAGACTAGAACAGGTCTTGAAACAGAAAAATCTATTTTACTAATAAAATCTATCAGCTAAACATGCATGCCCAATAACTTGCAGCAGGTCATGGTAATTGTTCCCTGGAAAACCCATGGGGTTTGTAATATTTTAAAATACATGTTATTATTTCTTCATATGTGTTTTGATTTGGTGATGTTGGCATGCCAAATTTATACATAATGCGATCCTTTCACCTCTTATTTAACCACCGGACAAGCCTTGTCCCCCTGGCTGCAGTCTCCCAGCTATGAACTCCCTTGCACCAGGGAATCCAGGGCATTCTTCGCCCTGCTCCCAGGCAGGGGCTGGGGATTGGGCTGATCCTGCAGGAGGCGAATGAGGCAGCATCACTGCTGGAGCGGTAACACTGCCCCTCAGGCTGCTCAGCTCCGCGGGGTCTGCTCCTGAACCCTACTGACGCTGCCTGCCGGGGGTTTTGGGAGCAGGGTGGGGAAGAGTTTTGAGGAAGTTTGACTCAAGGTGCAGATTTTCCAGCTTGGACCTATTTCTGCTGCCAGCCAGGGAAATCCTGGTAGCTTCTGCGTGATGGACGGACAGTGGGGAGGAGGTGGCATGCGGCTGGTTGCAGTGGGAGAGGATGCAGGCTTTGGGACCTGAAGTGACAGCTCTGTCCTCTTTCACAGGAGCTAAATGAGTGTTTCTCAATCTTTTAAAATCAAAGGACCAACAAGCCTTTTTGATCTGAGCACAAGCAGCCAGGGAGCGAGCTGTGCCTGTGGGCAGGCACTGACATGAGTGCCTGCCAACTGCGTGGGATGGCTTGTGTGTGTTTTGGTTTAGTTTCTTAATTATTTTTCTGCAATCAGTTCACGGACCACCTTCTGGTATCTTATGGATTGCCTGTTGCCCATGGGCGCCACGGAGCAATGCTGGCTGGATGACTCTTATTTGCTCACATAGGCTGCACTGGAGGCATTATAGATGAAGGATTTATGTGCTGTTACATATATTCACTGAGATAATCACCTGTCTTGAGTACTTTGATACTGATAAGTGACTGAAGTAGAATCTGTGTTCCTATCTAGTCTTACATGCCTTGTTTTGCAATTATCCAGCTTCACTGAATAGTTTCTTCATATAGGCTTAAATTTAGCAATTATTTCTTTGCAATGACCTACATTAGTTCAGACATTGCATCCAAGAGTTTAATCTAATGTGTGCATTTCAGGTCAAATGTTAGAAACTTTCCAGTATCTGTAATAATGTTTCTATATTAAATGAAGTTTTTTTTTTTTTTAATTTAACATTTAAGAAAAAAAATAATAAAGGCCAACTTCAAAATGGCCAAAGACGGGAAATTGGAAGATGGATGCTCTCTTTTCAACCCATCTGAACACACAAATGAAGTTGCAGAGGAGCTGGGCTTTCAGGCCAGCTCAGCGTGGTCTTGTTTTACTGAGCTCGCTGCTCCACAGCAAGCCCGAGGTCCTTGAGGAGAGACGAAACTCCTGCCAGAGGCTGGCAAGCACCTCTGCGGGACTTTGTCCTGAGGAGGAGAGCCGCATGCTGCTGCCCCGTGCACTGATCAGCTGGGGTCCTTCTGGGGGACACCTGTTTCTGTTGTGCCAAATTAGCGAGGCTCGGTGGTCGCTGGGTTCGGTGGTCACTGTGGCTGTTTTAATACGGAGCTTGTGGCTCAGTGAGGAGTTGCCCACCCCTTGGGGTGGCTTCAGGCAGGTGGTCCTGCCTGGTGGTCTTGAGCAGTGGTGGCTTCCTGCTCCTCTACCCCCTCTGGGGCTGTCCCCGGAGAAACTGAGGGTGCAGGGAGCCCAGGAAAGGTAGGTAATGATATGATAATGACCAGGTAAATCAATTACTGTCTGTGAAAAGGGTAATTAGTGAGCAGGTGATGTTTGGCAGCTGGGCTTTCAACCTGTTTGCTCAGGCCAGTTTTTTCAGAAGTGACTGATAGGCTGCAGTGCTTGATCTCCTGGGTAAATACATCTTGTTTTGTGGGTAATGTGAAGTGATAAATCTGGCTACTCTGCAGCAGAGCTTAACCCTGCTTGTGAACAGCCACTGTAAAAACATTTGGGGCATGTGCTGCATTTTAAACGCTGATATTGTGGCCGTTTTTGTTGCTGTTGCAAAACACTGGAAGAGACAAGGCAACAGGATTATAGAGTTCTCTGGCTCTCTTTTGCTTGTTGCTAATCTTAACGTGATTTTTTTTTCAGTCATAAATAGCATTCTTTTCATTTTCTCTTAATTTTGTCTGCCGCTTTGGATGTCAGATCTGGTTTATATACTCAGTGTACACACACATTCCTTAAAATAGAGGGATCCTGCTATTTTGCCTGAGGAACTTCACAGCCCATTCCTGGTTATAGCAACAGCAAATCTACTCGATGAGCAATGCCTTCTGCCCTGCCAAGCACATGACTGGCAGCTGAGTTGCTGCAGACATGGGGTCTCTTTGCTGTCTTCATACCCTACCTGTCCCATAGCTAAGGAAAACTAGATCTGCCCTCACAGATGAGCAATTAGGATATTTTTTGGCCAAAGGAGAGGATGGGGAGGAGGAACATCTGTACCTGCCCTATAGAAATGTGAACTCTCCCGTAGTCACCTTAACAGCTTGGAAAAGTGGTGGTGCAATGGCTTTGTTGTGTGGCTCTTGGTGCCAGTCATTTTCTTTGTATCATTTCCTGTGAGCACAGAAAAATCTCAGGTTTCAATTTGTATTAAAGAAAGTCATTTTCTAAGCATCGCTTAGTGTTTGCTGAAGAAAAGCCTGAAAGAAAAACTTCAAGGCTCAAAACCCAAAAGGTGAACAAGCAGAAACCCACCGGGTGTTATGAAGACAAACAAGCCGACCAGCCAACCAACGTGACAAATACAGAACGCTCCTGATCGGGGCTGGCAGTGCTGCCTGTTGTTATATTGACGCTGTCAATCTCCTCCTCCTCCTTCTCCTCCTACTTTCCTTCTAATTTTGTGAACGGCATTTTTACAAACGCTGCTTCTTGGACGTGTTTGGTGCTGGGAAGAGAGCTGTCAGGAGGAAGGCTGCCGTCCAACCCGCGCCGGGCTGGGCTGTGCTCCTCCGTGCTGCCCGGCTGCACTGCCTGCCTCTGATTGCCTCTGCTCTGGGTCAGCGGGTGTCAGCGGCCTGGGAGGGCGCCAGGTCCTCGTGAGGCTGATCCGCTTGGTCGGGACGCTTTTACAAATACGTCCTACATTGACCTAATTGTCCTCTGCCCTGAGAGCTGACAGCTGTCAGACCTCCCAGGATGTCCCCTCCCCAGCTTCTTGGCTTTCCCTCCATCATTTTCCATACCACGTCTGTCTTTATCGCTGCTAGAAGAGCTCAAGGCTGAGCTGGAAATGGAGGTAGTGTGGCTTTACTGAGAGGATCTGGTATTGTTATTTACTTTCCTTCTGTTTCCTATGCTAATGGCCATTGCAGCTCATGTTTTATTTCAGTCTGACGTCTGACAATTCATTTAAGACTAATGGATGCTTAATTTCAAACTTTGCCTGGAAATATCCACAAAGCTTATGCTAGAAGTTGCCAAAACTGGTAGCCCTGTAGAGGGGAGGCTGCTGCGGCTCCTTGTCCCCCAGCGAGACTGGGCGCCTGTTCTCAATAGGCACACAAATCCTTTCCCAGCCTTTGATTCCTTCCCTAAGCATCCCACAGTAAGTATTACACAACCCCAGGATGCTCTTTCTTGGCATCCCATAATAAGCTCTGTCTCCCACAGCAGGGACCCCCTGTTTTTTTGCGGTGCCCCCGAGAGTCCCCCCATGCGGCTGGGTCTCACCTGGCCTGTGGGGCCGATGCTCTCCTGGGACAGGCCAGGGGGGCCGGGGTGGGGGCTCGTGTCTCTGACAGGGGCACTGGTGCTCCCCAGTGCTCTTCTGTGTGGGTGGGGGTGAGCCTTTCATCATTCAACTTATCAGGTTATTTCTGGAACAAGAAATTATCCAGAAACACCAGAGATTACCCCTAGGTCAGTCACGGCTTCAGCATGTCCAGAAATGCCTGAATGACATAGCAGCCTTGTGTCCTTTCTTGATACTTAGCAACACAAAATTTACCACAAAATGGTTCCTCTTTGTGGTCCCCAGTTGCTTTAGAACAGGGGGACTGAGGCTTTTTTCCTGCAATATTTACTCCTGTTTTGAGTGGTATTGCACAAGCCATAGATTTTGTACTGTGAAAACTGCTCCCAACGTAACAATTTATGGTGAAACTGCAGCACATATTTTAGACAGAGACTTTGAGTCGGGACTGGATAAATAATGGAAAATGCATCACACCATTTAGCAACGTGTTCCAATAGCAACTTCATTCTAACAGACGGCGATTTGTCAAAATCCACTATGTAAAACCTAATTGAAATGGGTTGTGCTGATTGACAGAGTTGTAGTCAACAACATTCAATGTAGAAATAAGCAGGATATTTTCTTCCCTGTGTGCTTGTTAGATTAAAGAGCTCTCAAGGATCAGAAGACATGTATCTGTCTAAGGAACAGAGGCATCTGTGAATGGTAGGAGTGTAATTTCCTACCCACCTCCAATTACACTCTTGTGATCCATCTGTCTGGGAAGCTATCAGGTATTGTGTTTTATAATTGCTGCTTGTTAAAAATATCATCTTAGATGGAAGTTTAAAAAAGGAAGTCTCAAAAGACCCTCGAAAAATGAAAGCAAAGCTACTTTTAGAAAAAAAACTTGTAATGNGACAAAAAACAACCAAACCAACAAACACAACATGTAGGTCATTTCAATGATAAAAAAAATGTACTTATTTATGAAAATGTTTTCTGTCAAGAAAGTGCATTAAAATGTTTAGATGAAGATGTCGGTATAATTGTAGGATTGCATTGAGAAGTGTCCTTTGCCTATTCATGTGCAAGACTGAACTCCAGGTTTGATCTTCAGGGTAACAGCTATGCTCAACTCCCTTCATCTGGAAGCCAAGTGGTACACCTAAGTGACAGGAAAGATGGTTGTATAGCTAAAGGGATCTGGGTTTCCCTAAACAAGTGTCTCATTTCCCCATAGAGCTGCATTTGGGCAGGTAAAGCAGGTGCCTCACAGCCCTGGTTTTCCCTTCAGCTAGCTGCTAGCTCCCAACCTCCACACCTGGATTTACTTCTCACAGAAAGAAATGGTCGTGGCTGAGATATGCATCTGGACCTGGAAGCTCTTGCTAGGTCCCTGTTATGGATATAGCCAGGATTCACCCCCAGAGGTCTCTTAAAGCACTTCATTTCCATAATGAATATATAAGGAACTTTGGCAGACTGTTACATTAAGCATTTGAGAAGCCTTAATTAAGTGGATTTGATCCCTTCTGGACCAGCCTTCACCGCAGTGCCACTGTGAACTGTTTAAGCAAGAAAGAGCATTAGCATGTAGAAGGAACTGAAAATTCACCTGTAATCCTAGTAATTACAGTGGCACAACTCAGGATATACAATGATATAACAACAGAATTTGGCCCCTATTTATTGACAAAATTATGGCATTTTGATCCCTATCCCTTTCCTTACACTAGTTCTGACATCACCATTTGCTTCTATAGAAAACTAGAAGTCCCCAGCTCAGATGAACCACGTGTTTGAGAAAACTGATTAATTTGGTAGTTTCCTATTTCTTACTTATTCCTGGTTGCCTCCTTCTTTCCTTTCTTTGTACCTGTTCACCCAGATTAGGAATGAAAGTCCTTTAGAGTTGCAGAATTATGACATTTGCTTGTGTGCCCTCTGTTACACGAGCTGATCCATCTTTACCAATAACAGCTTGGGAGGCCACCTAAATCCAGCTGGATTTGCCCCTTCCTGCAGTGGTACACACCAAGGATGCTTGCTGGGGCAATGAACTCGCTCCTCATGGCTGGGCATATACAGACAGACTGGAAGATACTGGGCCAACCTACACTGCTGCGATACGGAGTCTTGGATCTGGGCAAGCAAAAGTGGGAACCAGGAAAGGGGAATGACCAATTTTGGCTCTTGAACGTGAACTAATTGTTATTTTGGGCCTAAGGCCATAAATGCAGATAGAGCATGTCTTCAGCACTGCACCTTCAATAAAGCCATACCAATTTCTGTGGGCTGATGATATAGGTCAGTAACTGTCTAGCTGTTCCTTCCTCTGGTGTCTGCAGGTGGTAAACGTGAGAGGGAGAATGTGGGATGGACTTTCAGACTGGAGTTCAAATAGACTAGTCAGGGTTAGGGAGACTAGCCCTAAGCCTTCAAAGGCAGGGAAAGAGTTAAAAACTGGAATTCCACTTTGGACATAGAGGGGAATCATGACTTTTACTACATCCCGCTGCCCAGCAAGTATAGTAACGAACTGGGTGGATGAGGATCTCTCTTTGTTTGTAGAAACTGAAAATTATGGTATTTGCACAGCAATAAACTGCTTTGGAAATAAAAACAGCTCTCAGATGTTTACTGCTGGCAAACAGGGGGATCCTGAAAAAAAGGATCACGTAAGGATTTATGTTTTGTGGTGGAGACACTGACAGGAAAATATATTTTTAAAAAAGCCAGTATTCTTACCTGATACCATGGGCAGGCTGTGCTGCTTCATGGTTTCACCCCGCTGGGCTGTATTTCGCACTCTGCAGAGGTTTAAAACTACACTTTATTTGCAGAGTGAGAGCCTGACAACTTCTCTCTCACCCTCTGCCCTGGAGGCTTGTTAAAAGGAGGAAGAATAAATGCATTTGGAAAGGGACCGGTGAAATTACCCAGGAGCCAAAGAACTGGGGGCTGCATGTGGGGGTTAAAGTACAGCTTGCAGGTTACTCTAGCTAGTACCTCAAATTGCTCATCACGTGGTTACGGTACGGTAACCAGAAGGATACCCCACTTTTAGTCACAGTTCAGGTGTTTCCCCTGTGGATCCCTGTGCACTGAATGGACTGTTTTTCCTAAGGAAAGTCTATAATTAAAATGCTCTTTAAGCTCTGCTATATGTACCTTGAGTCCTTGGGGAGCTTCCAAGGGCAAGTGCCTGGCCATAAAACTCCTGGGACTTCCTCCACTGGACCAGGCGCACGTATTTCTTCTGGGGCCATGTGTGGTTTTTTGGGTAAGAAGTGCTCTGAGCTGAGGCTGTCCAGGGGCTGGGATGAGGAGGACGCAGGCCACGGCCTGGGCCACAGCTGCCGATTATTTCTGGTGGTCAGGCTGCCCGAGCAGGGGCTGCAAGACCGCCTGGTGGCAGTGGCTGGAAACGGAGGGGGAATTTCTGCGTCCAGAAGGGAGCCAGCTTTGCATAAGGAAATAATCTCATACGACAGTGTGATGAATTCATGTGCATGTATATCCCCGCTCGCTGCTGGAGGCAGTCCAGGCTACGTGTCTGTGTGCCATAGGCCCTCCGTGGCTTGGAGCAAACAGAGGATCCCTTTCAGCCGAAGAGGTGGGGAACTGTCCTCCTGGCATGAGGCGTCCCTGGGTCACGGGGTGCTTCCCAGGCTGGGCATTTCGGCCTGTGCCTTGAGAATGCTCAGGAGACTTTGATTGTTGCTATTTTCTACCAGAAAAGGCATGATTGATCTTTAATTTAATTAAATTAATTAAGTTAATTTAATTTGGTGGTAGCAGAGCTTTTTGGGCAATAGCTCTCTTTCTGTGTAACCCAGAGGAGATGCGTCAGCGCTGCTCTCTCCCAGCAAACCCTCTCCTACACCAAGAAGGCCTGATGTGAAGGGTGCTCAGGAACCTGCCAGCGTCCTCCGCTTTTGCACGGCCAGCAGCCATCTGCTTCAGCCCAGGAAATGCTGTTGGAGGGTGGTGGAGAGCAGCTCCTGGCCAGCGGAGCAGTGGAGCGCACTGAGCCATCTCTGTTCCCCCGCGCCACGGCCGCACCGGCTCCCTGGCTCCCAGTAGTTACGTCAGAGCCCGTGCACTTTGCCAGTAGGTTTGATACGACTGACTAAAAGCACCATTTTCCTGGTAAAACAAACACAGACTCCTTTTTAAAAACACCTTTTGATACTTTATGAGCGGGGCTGGTATATGTAACCTATCAAGCCCAACATATGGCTTATTATGACATTTAGCTGATTAAAATAGTCTAGACATAAACTTGAGATTTCAGAAATGTTTAAGCTAAGTCCGAAATACATTTTAATGTACAGTAGATGTATACTGCAATTTGGGCCACCTGTGTCCCTGTAGGAATTATGGGGCAGGAAGTACTTTTGACTCAAGAAGTGTGTCTGAAAATCGAGGCTGTAAATTAACAACAGCTTGTCTATTAGATTATTTCACCCATAAAGGAGTCTGTATATTTCTGAATGCCTTGTGATTTTCAATACTTTGCTGTTGTTACTTTTATTAAAGAAGGAGGTTGGCAACAGCCTGGGCTCCTAGGCCGAGGCACATTTTTAGAAAATCGTGGCATAAATAGCAGCAGCCAGCCAGACGGTGGTGAAGCATACCTGTGGCTGCAAGAGGAGGAAACCCCAGGTCGGCCTGTTAGTGGGCATGGTGGTGCCGGTGTCCCCTGGCATCCAGGAGACCCAGCCCAGCTCGCTGCAGACGACGGGTCTCCTCCGTGTCGGCCATCTCAAAGCTGAAGGCAGGGCACCGTGTGCATGCTGCCGTTAGCCGTCCCTGCAGAAGGCCACATAATTTACCTCTTTGTCAGCTTCCCGGTTGTGCTGCATAACTTCACGTCATCATCTCACTCGCCTGCCTTTCTTCTTTATTTTTCTTCCCTTCCAAGAGTTTGGTCTATTTACAGTTGTTCAGCTGTCTCTGGAATAGACCAGAATGGGAAACTAAGGGGAAAAGAAAAAATAAGAGTCCTGCCACACGTTGTGTCCCAGGCTTCCCCGGAGCAGCTCCCAAATGTAGGAGCAACGTACCCTGAAGCATGCAGAGGGGCTGTCTCTGCAGACTCCTAGCAAGGGGCACACGAGTAAGACTGAGCTGGGCTAGGCACATAGGCAGGGACAGGACTGGGGCAGGGGGAGAAGAAATACCAGCAGGGAAGCTTCCTGAGGAGGAAGTTGTTGGCCAGAATATTCATCCTAGCCCCCATAAATTGCTGTACAATTCCCATTTTGCTGCACAGTTCTGCCACATAAGTTAGGCCTGATGACTTGCACAGAGTGTGAGAGCGTGGCTACAATGGAAGTGATTATTTTGGCAAAGTGCTGTGTTATGTTTAGTCTGGTCATTATGGAGAGGGCCAGATACATCACCCCTTGGTGGCTCATCCTTGGTGGTTCCTCTCCCGCTGAAGGGAATAACACATCAGATGAGGGATAGAATCCTGTTATGCAGCCAGATGTTTGGCCTATGGGAAAAAATCAAACCATAGGTGACAGCTCATGGGGGCTCTTGGTTCTCCTGGGGAGCAGAGGCTTCCCGTGGCCTTGCAACGCCCCATCTGCAAGGTGGGGTGGTAGGTGACTGGCTGAGGGAAGTGGCAGAGGATTTGTCCTTGCCCTGGTTCTGGGCTGGGATACAAGCATCATTTCTCCACCTAGCACTAACTGATGGTGGCAGGGTCTTGTTTGGTCTGCAGGGAGGTCTCCCAGTGGCATCAGCGCTAGCAGCCAGTGCTCGGGCTGCCACGTGCTGCCTGCAGCCCTGATGCTCCATTGGCAGCCCTTGGGACATGTGCAGGACCACGCTGGATGCAGAGCCCAGTTTACCCAAGATGCTCTGGCCAGAAACCCACTGCAAGCTGGGTCAAGGCGAACACACACACACGCAAATGAAAAAACTCTTCCCTGGCTTCTCTCTTTCGCAATCCCCTTGCCTCGCTGGCTTAGCATTGCCCCCATCCCTGCTCTTCCAGGCTTGGTCCATCTGGCATGTAGGTTGCTACATCAGTGGTGGGCTGCCTGGAGGCCTCTTGCTTGCCTTTTAATCCATGAGCAAAAGCAAGCCAGGCGGAGGGGAGTATTCTGGCTTTGCTGCAGGCTGCGACAGGTGTGACCGTGTCAAGCACTGGGCACCACTTCTTCTCCGCACGTGCAGCACTAGGTCGAGCGGGATGGTGTGGGGAGAGGGTGAGGAGCATGGTGCTGGCTGGGGAGCAGGGCAGAAGCAGCCCTTGTTGCTCTGGATCAGCTTCCCCTGTCCCAGAACACAGCATATTAAAGCAATTAAGAAAAGCTCTGCTCAACGTGGGGATTTTGAGGGGAAATATGAATGTAAGGATACAGCATTCCTCGATCAGAGGGGAGAAATAGCAGAGGGTAAATTAAACACAGCTGGAATGAGCATAAGAAATAGATTAATTCCATGAGATTTTTTTTTTCTTTCCGTTCTTTACAAATTATAGGAGCTAGGAAAACTAGCACTTCTTAATTCCACTTGGTATGCAACCCTTTAATCCTCTTGCCTTTCAGCCAGCATGCACTGAATTCAAGTGCAAGCCATTACTCCCAAAAACCCTTAACGGGGGCATCTCCTCTCACCCCCCGCACATACCCTTCTCACCTCCCCTTGTGCCACTGTGAGAACAAATTCCCTGGACAAGACACTGGAAAATATATCGGGAAATGATATTAGCTGGTATGCGGTGTTACTGGTTGAGGGCAATGAGCAGTGCTTGTTTGCAACCATGGGGTCAGCCTTTCCTCCCAGTATGCTTGTCAGAGTAGGAATCATCCCTCATTTCTGAGGTTGCTCAGCACCTGACACAGCAGGGTCCTGGTCCATGGCTCAGGTGTTAATTTCGGGCAATATATATGGTAAATAATAGTTGAGTTTGTGGATAGGGACTTGCAAGCTGCTGCTGTGACAAGTGTTCAGGTGGGATGGGACCTGTAAAATCCTGATCTTCATCTGGCTTGCGAGGGAAGAGAGAAATCAGAGCAAACAGGAAAAATACCGTTGCGCTGGCACCAGTATGGCCATATATTGCTCCCAGTCCTGCTGGGCCCTATGTAAAATGGCTGGGAAAGCCCATCATTGGTTCAGGACAGGGATCAGCTTCACGTTAGTGCCTGTAGGGCTGAGCAGTGTGGACTGAGAGGGTTGCTGAGCCCAGGGACCCGAGTCCAGAGATGTCAGGGGAGGAATCCAGTGCCCAGAGTTGTCTAAATCTTCAGGAATATGCTTAAAAAGGCTGAGAGATAAAAGAGTCAGGAAAAGGATACTGCTGGGTGCTTATTGTGGGCACTGCAAAAGCAGGAAAGGGTTTGACTGAACAGAGGAAGCTTGTTTCCATAATGTACAAATTTGTACATTAACCAGCACTGGACAAGAAATGCAAGTTATGGCTGGCACTCGGCTCTTACCTCATATAGCTGCTGAGGTAAAAGCATAAAGGGGAGCCTTGACTTTGAATCTCTTGGCTTCTGTTAACTTGTATTGCAGCCATAATATTAAGTAAATACGTGTTTTCTTCTGGGAAGTCTTTTTTTTTTTTTTTTTTTTTTTCTGGTAAGGACAGTTTTTGTTGTTTTTTATTTAATAAAATAACAGATGGTCATAAATTGCGTATCATTTACCTCAAATACATGGATGACTTTGTTGGAACTTGTCCAGTCTTCAGTGAAAGATATATTTAAGCAGGTCTAAAATACAGTATGTATTTAAAATGAGGTGAATAATCCTTGAGGCATTTTGAAAATGGTGTTTAAGAGATGTCTGCTCACAGTATATTTTGGTGTCTCTTCCCACCCCCCCATCCCACAGTTAGACATGCATTCAGTCTGTCGTAAATGTTAAACTCGGCAGGTATGGAGGCAGTCCCCTGCAGGAGCGTGGGACGGATGGAGGACCCTCTGTGAGGTCGGGGAGCCGCATCCGCATTTCCCAGTGCTCCTGGGCAGAAGGGCTCTGATGCCTGGAAGCTTTTATTTTGTATCAGCTGTGCAATATACAGGCCTTAAAGGAAGAGAAGAATTGAGACTGTACTTCTGGAGCGAATGGGTATAAATGTAACGTAATATAATATATATCACATAGATGCAACTGCTGTGTTTGGCAAATTAGTCTCTGTCTCTTACACTTCACTGAGGATGCTGATTTTGTTGGTTCCTGCTCAGTATCATGGGTGCTCCAGAAACCTTCCAGAGCAATCAGAGGAAGGTTTCCAAGATCAGTGGGAAGTTTGAGGGACGTTCAAAGCATGCATTATAAACTTCAAACAAAGCTGTGCAGATAATTTAGGCTGCAGGACTGTAATTAAATAAAGGAAAAATGTATGCTGTGATAAACCCAGCTGCTGTTCTCATAGCATGTGATTGATATAGCAGGCACAAGGCCAGGACCAGAAAAGGTCAAAGCTGTGGTTAAAATGCCGCCTTCTAAAACATACCAGATCTGACGTGCTTCCTCATGACAATGAAATGCTGGTTCATATTCTCCTCTCACCTCACCCGAAGAGGCCAGGGAAGATCTGTCCCAAACAGGTTGTTTGCTGCACCAGCAAAACTTAACCAGAGACTTTTCAGGACAGATGGGAATACTCAGAGCATGTGCATCCATCTTTTGTAATTTTTAAGCCAATGAGTCTCAAAGTTGTTGCTATCCTTTCTTTAATGACATTTGGATAGCTGCAGTGTGTCATTTCAGAGAGCTTTCAAAAACCAAGTATTGCTTATCACAGGGAGGTTGCTAATGAGTTCCTGTGTGTATTCATGTATGAGAAGGTAGTCAGAGGACTTTACTAAACAGAATGTCTACAAGCTGTGCAAAATATGGGTAAACAGAAGAGGTCCTAATGAGATGACCCATTTACACCAGCACAAATTCTTCATATTTTATCCAAAGGAGCCTTCTGTGGTGGCTAATATCATTGCATGGATCTTGATCAATGGCATTGCTAAAGTTTGGATGTTGCAGCTCCTTTGTGACCTTTGCTATGTAACAAGGAGACCTCCAAAAAGATGTAGGTATGTCTAATAATTAAGATGTTATTTAATCTACACTCTTGTCAAGAACAGGCAAAAACTCCATCTCTGGCAGGATATTGGTGTGAAATAAATGTAGGAGTCACAGAGAGATCACTGAGAGACATTCGGTTTGAAGATCTGATTTCTCTAGTCAGACTTACAATCATTGCCAGGTTGCAGTAAAATAGATTAAAAAAGAAAAGCTTGACATTTAGCATCAGACCTGAAAATGAAGCAGTCATGTGCTCTTGTCTTATCTCTGACATAGGCTTGCCTTGGCAGACTTGGCATGTCATCTAGTGTGTTGATGCCTTAGTTTTGCCATGTGTAAAGTGGTGATATCAATTGTCTTTCCCAAACGGGCAAAGGGGATGCATGTTTATCAGCTGATAACTGTAAAATTTATATCTGAAAAAAATACACATTTAATTGTATAAAAATTCAGTAATAAATCAGTGAATTAAAAAATCTGATTGCTGAGAAACTGGGGCTGAGTGAGGCCTGTAGGTCAGCAGTGAAATGTGATGGTAGGACTTTATTTCTGTTTTTAAACTCTTTTTTCCCCTCTTCTCTCATACTCTCTTTTTTTTTTTTTTTTAAACTAAATTATATCTTAGGGTTTTGAAATAGCATCAAAGGCATAGCTGGAATGTTTATAAATAGCTGTATCTTTTCTTGAAGGTGTGGTGTCCAAGTTTATTTCAGGTTTTGAGGTAGGAAAGCGCTACAGGCCACGGGCTGTGGAAGCTGCATGGGCCTGGCTCCCTGGCCAAGCCCTTTATTTACCCTCCTTGCTTGCTCACGTATCCAGATCCTACCCCAAGGTCCTACTCCAAGGCCACTCCTGTGCTGTTTTGTCCCGCTGGCTGCCAGCGCGTTGCCTGTGCTGGTGCCCCACCACTCCCCGGGACGCCAGTGTAGGTGCTGGTTTGTCGCAGTGGCACCTTTGCCACCCGCATGTTCCTGCCCACATTCTGCCCTTTTCCTCTCCTCACTCATTGCTCCCATCAGACCCTCTCTTCAGACACACAGAGGGGGAGTGATGTCTCCCTGTCGTGTCCTGTTTCTCATTTCCTCTCCCACTGGTGTCCATCCTCCTCCCATGAGGAGGAAAGGCCTACAACATGTCTTCTCCTTCTGTGAGGGTCTGGAGGCTCCAAAGCTACATCCCCAAGCCCCATTGCTGGTGGGTCAGCCACCTCTGCAGCCTGCATGCTATCTCTGTCACACACGAGCCCATGGCCAGCTGTGAGCCAACATGCCAGACAGAAGGGCAGAGCCTCTCCTTTGAAGACAGGCACCAGAGAGCCATGAATATTAATCCACAGAAAGGGCCTCGGATGCAGCGCTCCCCATGCCTGGGGGCCAGTGGCTCCCTGGGGACCCATCAGGAAGAACTCTGGGATGGCATCTCTCAGCGCAGCGGCACAGGGGACAGGCTGCTGGGAGCAAAACCCAGCGCTTCTTGGCTCAGGATCCACAAAATGAACTGTAACCACCAGCCTATAAATGAGAACATCCAAACAAACAAACAGGAATAAGACTGAAGGAGAAAAAAAAAAAATCCAGGATGGTGTTGCTTTGACTCTGAGCCCTGTCGTCTTCTAGGACTGATGAAGCGACTGGGTGGTTCTTCAGATTCCTGTGGTCTGAACACACACCCTAGTCATCACTGAGATGAGCTCGGAAAAAAACAGTAATGAAAGAGGGCTCTGATTTATTTCCTGATAAAATAACCTTTGCTCTCAAAGGCTAACATTTCAGCTCCAGCTTGCAGAGAATGATCTTTTATTTCCATCCATCAAAGCCTACATCGTGCTGGATATCCAGAGAGTATTCTTCACACACAGCCGTGTGTTGGCCAATGCAAGAAAATTACTACCTATATTTTATTTTTCTCTGCGGGAGGAGAAAAAGGAGGGGGAATAAAGTCCGTATTAAAGACTGGAATAATTACTGTCTATTGCAATCCTGTTTCTATGGTATGAGGAAAATTGCTTAAAAGTACTGTATGAGCCAAAGTTTTTCATTGCAGTGTAAATAATCTCTGCGTTTTTTTGCAGCATTTGATCTGAATCATCCAAATAATTCCTGTTTATTTTCATCCAGGTAGACGTCTTGAGTGAGTATCCAGGGGCTTTCTGCTCTGTCACTATAGTGGGCCTATACTGGTTCATCATGTTTTTGTCCATCACAGGTGTCATTTGGGTGCGAGGTAAGAGCCTGCAATGTTTACTGAGATCAATAAGAGTAATAGTTCAATAGAATTGATTTCCAATTCACGTGGACAATTTAACATTGCATTGTACTGCAAATGGCTATGGGGAGCAGTCAGCATAAATGAGTTAAAAGCAAAGACAGTTATTTATTTGTCATCAAAACATTAGGCGAGCTCGATACATGAAGAGCCAGATGCATTGAAATAATGTGTTGTTCTTCATAAAAGAGAGAGCCAGATTCAGCTCACGTTTCCAAAAGTATAACATTTTTTTCTGTCGGTGGTCTGTATTTGGACAGAATAAAGAGTAGAGGGTCTTGCAGTGTTTGTGTGATCACCAGAACCAGCAATATTGAACAGAAAGCCTTGATGGATGAGGGATTGGGGTTCATGCGGCCGACTGTATCAGTACCGCTTACGTGTGAGAGCAGTGGCTGGGACTGCAGGACTGTTAGTTTAGAGTAACGCTGGAGAAGCCAGAAGGCTTTCCCTGGGTGGTGATAATGGAGTTATGGAAGGCTTGGAGTCCTCTGAGAGGACACATCTCACAGAGCTCCGTTTTGTGAGATCTGAGTCTTTGGTGGGTTGGCAGAGTCTCTGCCACATGGATTTGCTGGTGTTTACAAAGCTCTGTGAAGAGGTGGTGTTGCAGGAAGACGCTTGTGTGGGTGCAGAAAGTAGCAAGTGACTGCTTTTCTGTGGAGGTGGATAGAGGATGCCCATGGGTGTGTGCACTGTATGCCATCCAGCGTGGGGGAACAAATGCATTTACATACAGAAAGCAGTGGGTAGAAGAGAAGGGCAGGAGTGCAGAGGCCATGACCCAAACTCTCTGGAAGTCATCAGGGCTTTCCTTTTTTTGCAAGGACCTGAGCTCTGCTTTTTTTCCTGGGAGAACTTACCCATCACAAGCTCACAGAGTAGGTCCAGAAAGGACTGGATGAGTGGGGAAGAAAAGGCCTTTCTGCAGATGAGTGGAGTGATCCTTCTGTAGGTCATTGGTAGGGACTGAGCCAGGGTTGCACCCCACCGCTACAGAAAGCACAAACTTCTTTCCTTTGAGCTAAACAGAGTAGCATTTCATAGCTGGTGAGTATTATGGAGATGCTTCCCATGAGGACCAGCCACTACAAAGAGAGGTGAGCACAGTTACCTTGCAAATAATGCAATAGGACGAAAAGTCAGCCTCCTGTGTGGGTCCCTCAGGTAACAGTCAATGGGAGTTTTAAGGGCTGAATATCCCCACTGCAGTCAGTTACGGTTTTGATAAAGCAAGTTAATGTTGCTTTTATTACAAGACAATATAATAACTGAATGGACCATCCAGCCATTAGCGTATCTGTCTTGGCTACAGGGAAACTTTCATGGCCCAAAACAGGAGCTAGAAAAAAAAAAAGCAGAATTGCCATAAAGAGCCTTAATTCCCTCATTTTCAAGTTCTGGTGTTAAGGACTGCAGGATTATTCCCAAATTCTCATCTAACCAGTCCTCCTAGCTCTTGCATTCAGCAGTATTCACATAGCCTGACTTTCCCTCTAAGTGTACCCTTCATCCACAAGGACCCCATAAAAAGTATTAGGCAAAGATTAAACATTATAAGCTTATAACCAGCTCATAAAATGAGTTTTAAATGCTAAGCATGAAAGGGTGAATTTGCCTAAGGGGGCTGCTCAGAGCTCCACTGGCTCAGGGAAACTTGTTCCTCAGGAGACATATTTATCACTATAGTTTATTTGTATTACAAGAGGCACCACTGGAGACTGGGGACTTCACTGTGTGAAGTGCAGCTCAGTTATTCAGTAGGAATCAATTCCCACAAAATATTTTATACTAAAAATGGTAGAAGAGGACTAGGCCAGGGACGGTTTTCTATCTCCTTTTCATGGCTGGGGATCTGAGGCTCTGCAGGATGAAGGGTCTTTGCCCTGTGTGTAGTGGTCATGTGGGAGCAAAGGTGCTCAGCCCAACCCCACAGCATGTCCTGCTCCAGATAGTCCCTGATGTACACTTGCAGGTGATCACTACAAGGCTTGAGACCTCTGTACCATTCCAACCTCATCCCTTCCTGTAGCAGACTACTTTTATGATCAAGCTCAAATGGGGACATGGTAGTATAAAATTCCTTGTATATGTTCTCCCTTCGCAAATGCAGCTGATGACTCAGACATTAGCTGGATAAGCGAAAACGCTACAGGAAGACAATGTATTTTTTCATGGACGATTTGAGATCAAGGATGTTGGAAAAAATCGGACTTGGAGATAGGCCTCTCTTTACAGTCCTTAATAACTGACTTGATTTTTCAGGCCTGTCAAACATTTGAGAGCTTTCCTAGAACAATTTATTTTTACATCCGACTCCTCAACAAATAGTCTTAACATCTGTAGACTTTGCAACCAAAGAAGCATTGAAAATTGCCTGTGTCAAAAGAAGAGTTAAATTTTGCATTAAATTCCAAACCTTTCCTTTCCTCTAGGCTGGCTAACATTTCCTATCGTCATCTATCCAGAGTTTGTTTTCATGTCTCATTTTCCTTTTCTATTGATATATTAGTCTGGTAGGTTGAGTTTTCTCAGAGGGAGGACTTCTGTGCAAGTTTCATTAAAAATATTTCACAATACCTCTCTAAAATGTGATCTGTGCTTTTGTGCTGATTGAAAATGGTACGGCAACTTGTTAAAGCATATTCTTTTATATTTCATCAAAACAGATATATTTTAAATGGAAATCTCAACTATTATGTTTCTCTGTGGAGATTAAAGTGAGATTTGTCAAACTGTCAATACAATTGCTTTGAGCCTGATTTTCTTGTCACATGTACCTCAGTAAATAAGGAGGAGTTCTTCTGAAATCAGTGGAATTATTCTCCTGGAAAACTTCAATGCTTGAGCTAGCAAGGGCCCTTGGTTTTATTATGTATCAGCCAGGCTGTCTGAGCTGTCCCAGAGCTGCCCGTTAGTAGCATATATTGAACTAGAATATTAATGAAGGGAAAAATCTAAGTATTTGCAGTTAATGCATTTCTTTAAAACTTCACAATAGGAAACAACATGTTTCACATTACCACTTACCTCCTCTAAGGCAAGAGTTGTTCCAATGGGTAGACTGTGTGAGAAATTATGTTACATACCACCATGGAGCCTCATGTATCTCTAAGCAATCTGAAATTCTTTAAATCTGCAAATCAAAATACTGCTGTGTATTATAACAAGCTGTGCTGTACCATACCATCTCCTCTCAAGTCACAGAAAGAGATGAATAATTCACTAGGGTGTTTTTTAATTTCTAAAATAAATAATTTAATGCCGTTCATTATAATAGATATTGCAGAAGGCGGCTGTTGTTTCGGAATCCAAATGTTCTTATCATTGTATCAGAGTAAATACTCTGCACTTTTTGTCTCCCCGATTTGTGTTGTTTGGTTTTAGTTTCTGAAGCTGTCCAGAATCTTGAAATTTGTCACGCTTGTCTGCTGCCATGTTGCCTCAAGCACTCATCTTTTTCTTTCCATTAAGCAGACTTGGGCCTGCTCAATGCATCTATGGGAAATCTCCAAAAACACATGCAGTAGGAAACAGTGTCATATATTCAGGTCCAGACTGTCTTCTCCCTGGTTTATCCTGGAACCAGAGGCCTCTTGTAATGCTAGGGAAAATTTTCACTGCTGGACTTTTCTCAGGAGCTGCATTGCTTATTCCAGCTTCTTGATTAACTCATAATTATGGTGATTATGCTCTGCTCATCCAAAGTTCTCCTATATAGGAGCTACATTTAAAAACAGTTGATTTTCCTCTGTTTTACCAGCAAGCAGGTATTAGAGCAACCCGCAAGTGCAAACTTTTGCTAAACCAAGGTTAAAAGAGGTGGGGAGTTCAAAGATGATGCAAAATCTCCTCTGTCCATTCTTCTTGGGTTATGCAAACAGCAGAGAACAAAGGCTGCAGGCTCATTATCTTTGTCCTGATCTCTTTGCTGAGTAGGTCTGGTTGGAAAACTGAATTTCTTTTCATGGGAAATTTTACCCTTCTAGATTGTTTTTGTTGTCAATGAGAAAGTTAGTTCTCCATTTTCTCACAGGTCATCCATTCAGGAGAAAAAATAAAAGGGATAGAATAGGAAATACCAGATTTTTTTTTTTTTTTCATTGTAGTAAATGTGTTTTGTTTTGGTAATATGGAAATATCTTGTTTTGATATGGTGAAGATATTTCATTTTTCAGAAAAAAATCAAGAAGACAAGCTGACTTATTTCTGGTTTCTTTGGAGATTGGCTTATTTGTCCCAGTGGCATTTTTGATTAAAATGAAGCCCAATTTTCCAAAGAAAACTGTTCTGTGGAAATGTTTATTAATCCCAACTTGCTTTTTCTGTTTCTGAATGTTGCTTAAAATGTATCGTTCTCCAGTTTTCAGCCAGTAAGTAAACCAATCTCTATACACCTACATGAGTACATGTATATATGTTGCACGTGTACATACATGTATGCACAGGACCAACTTCTGCCCTCAGCTACGTATATAAATCCCAGTGGAGATTTCCATCAGCATTGTGCGTATGTGAATGAAAGCAGAATTTGGCTCAGGATTTGTAATCAATATATAAGGCTTACTGAGTGATTTGAGATGCTTGGAGAAAGCTGTTACATAAATGTTAGTCATTATTATTTGTAATAATTACCTACAGCTGTAACTATGGCAAACCTCCATATAAAAACAGCTAGACCCTGACATATGGCTTCTGTGCTTCAGCTCCAGATTCCACTGAAGTGCACAATAAACTCTTTCTTTAAAAGCATGTGCCTAAAGGGAACATGTAAACTCTGGCACACGATAGCAGCCATAACGACGAGGAGAGAATTATGCCATCCTTATTAGCAGCGTCAGTCTGACTCTCACAGAAAGGAATGGGTGTTGGATTGGACCCTATCATGTGAATAACATGCTCCTGAGATGTATTACAGCCATGGGCAATGTAGGCAGCAAATTAAATTCAGGTTGTAACTGGGTCAAGGCTGAAGAACATTTTGTAACCATATTTTTCCAATGTGGCTGCAGAGTAGCTGGATCCCTATTTGGGGGATGTCTTCATTCTCTTTGGTTTTACTTTTAAACCAGATAAATAATAATTAAAAAAAAAAAAAGAAAAAGAAAACAACAACAACAACAACAAGGTAAAAACAAAACAAAACACCCAAAGCAAATAAAACCTTCCAAGTGTCCGCTAAGCTTTTCTAGCTTCTAAGCACCCATTTCTGACTTGGCCACTACAGCAATTTAAAAGATGAAACACAGAAACTGTTGAGCAGCACACAATGCTGCTACTCAATGGTCTCAGGAGGAAGTGAGGAATATGGCATCTGACTGAAACTGCTTGGGAATTTAGGCAAACAGCCTGTAATGGCCAAATTGATTTTGGCCAGGAGACCAGGGCTAACACCCACAATAAGTATAAAGTGCCATGGGATCTTTAATGACCCCACTGCTTTGGACAGAGTTTTACATTTATTTAATGCACATTTTATGTTTGTGAATAATATACTCCATAAAATATATACAGTCAGGAAATGCCAAACATTGCCAGTTTCCCAAAGGCAATTTCTGAGCTCGCAGAGAGTACTCTCAGGCCTCGATTCATGATCGTGTTAAACTTTGTTTATATGAGGTAATCCAATATTTTATTCATTAAAATGCACCATGCACCTAAGAGGAATTAAACAAATGCTTTACTATGCACTAAAATTGTTCTTCCCCCTTCAGTGAGGATTAAGCAGGAATAGCTCACGGACCCCTGGACCTCGTGCGATTGAGGAGGCTGCAGATGCTGGCTCTGCCACCTTCAGAGCAGCCCTCCAGAAAATCCTGGAGAAGGCAGAGAGGAGCTTGTGTAATGAGCTGCCCAGGCCTCTGAAAGCCCCTGGGGTCCTCTTGGTCTCTGGTGAGGAGCTTTTATCTGAAGATCACAGGTGGAGATCCCACCTCACCTTAGGATGCTCTGAGGCTGGTGATAGCTGAAGGTAAGTAAAGAGAGATGGTAGGTGCCATACAGAGGAGGAGGGAGAGGCAGCAGTCAGACCATGTAATGTAGCATTGGCTGATTAGTAACAAAATGGAGGAAACGCCTGCGTCTCTGACTTCAGAGGAGCATCTCCTACAGGCTGCTCAGCTCGGGGCGGTTCATCGCCACTGAGTAGCTGTGATGAGAATTCGTGTTTTTCTCTGTTTGGGCCAGCTATAACAGCCTTTTGTGTTACACTGATGGTAATTTTGCTTGGGTGCAAATAGAACAAGATTTTCAAAAATAGGTCACTAAACTTAGGCTCCAAGGAGTTTATATGTAGACACTTAACTCAGTGATTTGATTAAAAAAAAGCAATCTGAGTGCCCAAGGTCTCCCAAAGTTGTCAGATCTGTAGCCAGGCAAACACAGAAAGCTATAATCAGGTCTGAGCAATTATGTACATATTTGTAATTTTAAAGATTATGCTTCTATTCTGGTAATGACTGGGGTTTTAAACAGCCTTTTGTATTTACTTTTTTTTTTTTTCCTTCTTCTTTTTTATATTTTTTTTAAGGAAAATGATGGTGATGGTTTCCTGAAATCCAGATCAAGTCTCTTAGGAAAGACCACAGCCTAGTTCACCTATAGAATCCTGATCTATATCCTGCCCAATGCGAAGTGTCTGGAGGCAGTGCCAGAAGCAGATCTTCAGCCATCTCTAAAGGTTCAACCTCCTACCAGTGCTAAGAGCTGCTCAGGCAGCCTGTGCTCAGCAAATGGATCAGATATGACTGCAAACACCACACATCTGAGAATGTTTCATACTTCCATCTCATTTTTCATGCATAAATGCCAGTGCTTATAGAAAAATACTATCAGTTAGAAAACCATGCAATATTTCTGGGACACAAGTGGGCATTGTCCTGAGAGCCACCCTGTCATAGGTGACTTTGATTCTCTTTTTAACGTTTATCTCCTAAAAGTCTTTCTGAAGAATGAGAAATGAAAATGACATCTTGTGACCTGGCTTAATGTAAGTAAAGAAGTGTCTCTCTTGTTTCTCCTTTTTTTTTTTTTTCCATTTTATTTTTTTCTGAGTCCAGATTTTTTCTTGTCAGCCCCCATTACTGGCACAGAGCAACTCTGGACTTTGAACACCATTTGTAGTCTTCAAATATCACAGACTTGCAATTACCCGAGGTGCACATCTGAAATGGATGTGCCATTTGGAAGATATCTGTCCTGCAGAGACATGACATCTGACATTTCACTAGAGACTGACTTTGTTGCCTGATAACAACTGCATCCCGACCAACCTGTTGTGCATGAACACATGTGTCATCCACTTACACTCGTGCCTCGCTGTTGCTTGTTGCAGCCACTCCCTCCTCCTGCCCACTGCGTCCCTGCGGGCAACTTCAGGGGAGGGAGCATGGCCAAGTGCCTCCATGGCCAATGCTGGGCACCTCTGGTGGGGGCTCACCACTCAGGCTTCCTTTCTAAAGAGAGGTTCTTGTGCTGGGCTCAGTCTCTGCTTGGACTCTGTGGCATGCAGCACAGAGGAGGTCAGGGTAGGTGATCTTAATAATTTATTTGGCCTAAAAAATCTATTACTCTCCTCCTTTTCGTTAGTCACAACCCCAGGAGCATTAAGACGGGTGTTGCCATGATGATGTCTGTCGTCAGGAGACTCATACCAGGAAACGAAGGCCAAGACTGTCAATTTCCAAATTTGATATAAAGCAAAAGGGTGTTTCTGCAAAAATGATCAAAGCTGAGATTGATCTGACATGGGTATTTCAAAAAGTGTGTTTGGCAAACAGGCTGCAAGCACCCCTCACACAGTAGTGGTACTTGAAACACTGAACTTGAAACTTGAAACATCATTCCTCCTTTTTAAATGTCAAGTCTTCAATATATCATTCAGCAGGAGATCCTCCTAATTAATTTAGACTTTTCTCTCATGGGTCACACCCTTTATCACTTCCCACTCCGTATGACTTGACTTATGGAACACTTGGCTTCAGACACAGTCTCAGTCCTGCTCTTTGCATGCTATTTGCACACAAATTACTTACATCCCTGTATTAGTCATTCTTCTGTTTCAGTGATACATTTTTTGTATGTTGTGAGTCTGAGGCAGAAGAAGTACGGTTTGGTTGTGTGAAATCATTCCCAATGTGGGAATAAGTCCTTGCTGTTGATTAAAAAGTAACACTTCGATGCATGTAAAATAGCATGGCTCAAGTCAGCTCAACTTGAGCTGCTTTTGTTCCTCTGTGCAGCCCAGGTCTCTCTCGATGAAACAGTTATTGAAAAAAAAAAAAAAAGACACCACCACTCTTCTTTTCCTCTTTTGTTCTGGTGTAAAGCCAAAAACTACAGCATGCTGTATCAAGCTTAGGTGTATGCTCAGAGTATTCCCATTAAACTGGCCATCGCAAGGGACATAGCCCAGGTGATGACAATAGTGGGATGCTAGCTGGGGTTAGGAAAAAGAGAGAGACAGAGATCCTGAGAAAGCAGAGGGGCTTTTGAGCAAATAAAAGATTTTTGATATCCAGGGAGCTCTAGTGGCAATTAAATTATTCACACCCAGGACAGGGGGTATCACATTGGTTGATGCAAGTGCCTGACTCATCTCAGAATCTGAGGGCCAACTGAGACAAGAAGCATAGTGGCAAGTCTACACAGCATTTGATCCTTGGCTTTTCTGGAGTTCCATGGTACAGGAGTCATCTCAACACCCGCATATGGGGAACGGCTTGGAAATGTGAACAGAAAGCACCACACTTGTGATGCTATAAATCACATAAAAGGAATTAAAAGTGCAAAGCTTTTCCTAGTGTGATTTTTGGGGAACCCTCACTGAAGGTTTATAAGCACTCAGGCTGACAGCACTAGTAACACTACGTGACAGAGACTGGAAACAGGCCTTACACAATCACTACTTTGAGATAGCTTTTCACCAGAAACAGCTGGAGATAATTCTTCATCTTTCCCTGGAAACAGCTATTTCAGTTTAAGATTGGTGCACGGAGAGGAAGGTGGCTTTGCGGCTCCTCTGACGTTCTTGTTTTTCACAGCTGACTGAAGAGCAGCAGCTGGTTCTCTGCTGGCATCCAGGTGAAATCGTAAGGAGGCAACCGCGTCCAAAGGTTAGGTGGATCCCTGCGCTGCCTGCAATGCCAAGACTTGCCTGAGGCTCAGAGGTTTCATCTCTGGGAAAAATTAGGAGGTCTTGACAAATAATTGTAACATGCTGTTATAGAGAATCACAGGAAGGAATGACAAAATCCCCAAATGATTGGCTATTCTGTTCCTTTGTAACATTTTTTTTATTAATGAAAATTGTGTGCACATATGTTATTCAGTGGCCAGTTTGCTGCATCCCATGTTTGAGTGCTTTGTAACATACATCAGAATTAATACATTCATCTGCCCTCACCTATTCTGTCTTCACCTGCAAAAGTTCTTTCTGGAAATGGAGAGAGACACTGAGCTGTAGATAATCTCTATAAGAGCATGCAATTTTTTCTTATGTTTCAACTGATGAGGGTCCCTATCATATGAGTTTACCTTCTGTTTTGGCTTCAAATGAATCCCATGATGCAGAGCAAAATTCAGCAGAAAAAAAATGAGTTTTCCACCCCAGATGGTAAATTGGTCCAGTTTCACTTGAATCTTGGCTTCTTTGCAAATGTTGTTGCACTTGGCCTTGTAGATTATAATGAAATTTCAAACTAGGATTGTTTCACTATGTAAATTATGTATTGGGCATATTCCATCCCTGGATGGAGTAGGACTTTCCAGGCAATTACTCCTGTTATCTCCAGGGGCTACTGTGATATTTGGAGCTGAAAACATGGAGATATTCTCCTTTGGGCTCTTGCTCTTCCCACTGCTGGCACCAAGGTAATATGGAAGAGAAGGAGAAAATGACCTGCCCTTAACACCAGGTGGAGCAATGCCAAGCGTCTTGGAGAGGAATAGATGAAGGGGTTGGTGCAAGAGCTGCGTTGGAAAATGATGGGGTAGAGAAAGGAAGGTGGAGATCCAAAGCTTTTGGGGCTGAGGGTGAGAAGGGTGACTGGAGTGAGGATGGAGGTGGGAGAACTCTTGAAATGAATGAGGGGGATGGTGGGATGAGGATAGCGTAGGGTGAGAAGTGATCTTCATGCAGAGGAGAAGGTCCTCTGCCTCCTCTGTGGCAGCAGCAGAGTGTGCAGGCCTCGCATCCCAGCCTGTCTCTGCCCCAGGAGACACAAACGGGGAAATTGCTAGCAAAGGTGTCAAATGCAGGCTGTGGTGGCAGGCTTGTGCACAGGGTGACCATGCACTGCCACCAGCCACCGATACGTGAAGTAGCCAGGCCTGTGCAGGAGCTCTCACACTTCTCTGCTTGCACCCTTTGTGGTGCTGCCTTTGGTGACAGGACCTCAGCACAGGACACTCACTGAAATGCTGTGCTATCTACGGTTGGTATAGATTGGTTCTGGGGGTCAAAGAGCACTGGGCTTTGCAAGCTGACCATGATATTTATCCATAATAATTTATATACAATAGTTAGATAATGGCCTGGAGGAAACCTTGATCATGGCCACACTTTTGTTTGCTGACAGGAATTCCATCCCTGGCTTCATTGCCAGAGATGATAGTAATTTTTTCTTGAGATTTGCATCAGCAGTTCTATGTTTAGGGACAGGAAATTAGGTCCTGTTCTTCTTGGACATTGAGGAGCCAGAAGATGCCAAGATATTTCTAAGCCCCAGAAGTAGAGGCTATAGAAATTAATCAGAAGCCAAGCCAAAAGCTTCTCTTTTGGACAACTGCAGCTGCTGCTTTTCTCAAGCCTGAGCAGACACTTCTGAATAGGCTGTGCTGAGGACTTTCCGTTTCATCTGGCATATGGGGTGGAGATTTCATACCAGAGCTGCACTGATTTTGTCCAAAGTTTTATTTTTTCTTTTGCCAAGATTAAGATCCACTCGGAGGTTCTTATCCAGCCAGCTCTCCTGCAGGTGCCAGGACATGACTGGATGCTTTAAAGGCTTACTCTTTCTTAAAAATGACATGCCGGCCACGCTCCACTGTTGCTGCAGAGAGGTGTAGAGGAACTCACAGCATCTTAAGGAAAAAGGACTGGAAGGGATGTGACTCAGTGCATCTCCTGCCTTGAGTCACAGTGGCTATGCAGTCCACAAGCAGTAATGTTTTCAGAAGCACTGAAATCCCACTTTCGGTCAGCGGTTCCCTTTGTTAAGTTGGGAACAGAGGCTTGGGCAGGCTAACTCTCTTCAACAAATGTGTGTTCATCAAGTGTTCAGTTTACTGAACCTGATCTCTCTGTTTTGAGGGGACTTATTTTCGTAGCCTCGTGCAGGAATCAACATAACTTTCTTTAAAATCAGAAGTACACATTGCATTCTCTCTATCAAGCTACATGTCAGTTCTGCTTGGATGAGATAAATCTACCTCAAAGCTCATGTAAATTATCTCCAATAAAAGGGTGAGTTATTTCATTGAAATAGTAGGATTGTGCTCTTATTTTCTCTTGTTTATAGTTCAAGTAATGGCTATGTTCCATCAAAACATGCCTTGAGATTCAGTCATTAGCTGCCTACTTGCTGTTTAAAGTTATATTCATTCTGCTTCTAACGAACATAGAATGTTTTTAACTGCAAGAAATACATAATGTGATGGAAAATTTCACATCCTATCTGACTAATACCCAAAACCTTTTGATTCAAAAGGTCACAGAAAAGCAGCATGGTGCAATGCACCTCTCACAGATTCTTCACTGTTTGCCTGTGGTTTAATTTCCAACCTCTCTATTGTTGTGCTACTTTCTAAGCACCATTTCCCCTGTGCCTCTGGAAGACACTCCCCCCGCAGCCTTCCCCTTGTTTCTCCCGGCAGCCCTGCTTCCTTGAGAGCCTTCAATTCACTTAGGTTGAGGTGACAACATAATGGAGCTGCTGACGGTCAGGTTTCAGAAAACAATCAAGCACGTTATGAGAAACAATCACTAAAACACAAGCACTTAGAGAAGCCAGAGATAAAAGAGTCTCATTTTCTTGGCAGCCCACGTAGATGTTCTGCGATGACTGATGATATGACTGTTATCTTGACACCATACTCTCCCATGTTGAAACTGTTTATGGGAAACAAACATCATGTGAAAAACAGATTGCCAGACACTAAGTAAATCACTCTGATGAGGAACGAGTCAAGTACTGCCAGTTTTACCCACACTGTCATTGTTATGATGTAACACATTCCTCATGACTGATATTGTATCCAAATTAGGGCACAAAACCTTCTCTTGATCAGTTAACCGAAATTCCCTGCCTTGTAACAACAACTGCACACACACACGCACATGCTCACCCCCCCCCAACCTGAGTGAGTACTAAATGAAACCCCGCGCTAATGGAGGATTAGGAAGGTGGGCAGAAATTATACAAACTGTAAATGTTATCCCCTGCCCTCTTTAATAAACTGTTGCGATTTTCTGAGTTCTGCTCATAATGATTAATAAACATTTGGTGTGCTAAACATATGGAAAAATCATCCCATCTGGACCATTTAAAACTAGGACGTAGACTTTATCTTTGTTTATTTCATCGTTAGCTAAAAGGCTTATTATGAATTGCAATAATCCAAGAAGCCAACCATGGAAGACAGACAAGCTCTTTAGATAAAACCAAAAAGGCAAGTTTTCTAACCAAGGACCAGATGTATTTTTGGGTATTGCCCTTGTACATATTTAGCTGAGCTTTTCAAGTGGTGAAGATTTGCATGTTTGTTTTGCAATACTAATGAATATGTTTTAGATTTACATTTTAGAAAATGGAAACTTTTATCTTCTTGGGGCTTTGTAAGTTAATGATTTCCAGAAGATAGTTTGGTATCCTCTTTTAACCCTTCACCATTGAAAACATATCACTTTCCGAGGCACAGGGATCTAGCACAGGCCTGCTGAACTAAACCCGGGAGATATATGTGACTCTTTCTATTGTTTATTTCTGGAATTACATAAAATGTGGGTTTTTAATTTTCAATCTAGTGAAAACATATGTAAACGGCAAATTATTTTAAAACTAACTTAATATGAATCGTGGGGTAGGCATTACTGTACACATGATCCTTTAATCAGATAAATAAGGAAAATACTTTTGGAAAAATATAGTTTTGAGGCACGGTATCTTCTATGAGTTACTTTGTTTCCTCCAAGATAAAGACTGGTTTGGTTTAGGAAGAAAAAATGTGCCGTATAACAACACTTTTACTTCTGGTAGAGAGAGCAAAATTGCAGTTTCATAACAGAGATTTTCCCTCTTTGATTTTCTATAGAGAGGGTATGAGAGAAAATAATTAATGAATAAAATATACTTTTTCAAAGGCTTACCCTCACTGGCAATTTTTATTTGACAAGGGCCCTATCAGAAATGAAAAATTCTTCCTTAGGGAACAACAGAACATTTTAATACAAGAGATAACTAGAGCTTTGAACTTTGGGTGGTTGACAAATCAGTCTGAAACAGCTTTTCTTCCAAATTTTTCCAATTGTTCATGCAAAATATGATAGGAAACTAAGTATGATATCAAAAGAAGATGCTGCTTCTTGTGCTTATGTTATTAAATGTTGCAAATCACTACCTCTCTAGGATGCTAAAGTAAAGGTGTAGTGCCCTAGAGAGGTTCTAGCCTGGAAGGTTGTGTGGTCTATGTTGCAAAGAAGCCAAAGCAATTTTCAATGAAAACACTTCTGGTATAAGCAATTTGTTTACCAGATATCTATTGTACAGACTTAGCAGGCCATTCACACATGCAAATGAGGAGGAGGTTCAGGCTGGATATCAGGAAGAGGTTCTTCACTGAGAGGGTGGTCGCGCAGTGGAACAGGCTCCCCAGGGACGTAGTCATAGCACCAAACCTATCGGAGTTTAAGAAGTGTTTGGACTGTGCTCTTCATCACACAGTCTGAATTTCTGGGCAGACCTGTGTAGTGCCAGGAGTTGGACTCAATGATCCTTATGGGTCCCTTCCAACTTGGGATATTCTATGATTTTATGAAATATATATATGTGTATATGGATGTTTATATAGGCATAGATGACTATCAGGCCTGCAGTTGCATCTGTATTTTTGAGGATAGGCTCCTAGAATCCAGCCAATAACCCAGCCATAGTATGGAGGCCATTCAATAAGGTAAAGTACCTGTCACCTCTGTTTGTTTTTTTTAAAAAAAAAAACTCAAAGTCAAAGCCCTCACTCCCCTGTCCTCTTGGCACATGTCGGCTATAAGTGGGGCACCTGTAGCACCTGCAGAGTGTACAGGTAGGTTAATGCAAGCTCAGATTTGCTTTTCATACCCATGTCATGTTAACAGCAGACTGCAGACCTCAGCTAGGCTAAACAAATATTTTTTCCAAGGCTGCCCCTGTGCGGAGCTAAGGACCTGGCAGTGTGTGTGAAGGCAGGAGGTGGGACAGGGCTCTCACCAGTGCCATGAAGCTGTGGTTGGTAGATCAGGATGCGCATAGGGTCTCACACACATAGGCTTAGCTGAAGCTGGCTCAGACTAGTCTACCACAGTGCCCAGAGCCCACGCTGGGGATCCTCTATGGGTCATGCTGCTGTAACTCTCAGTCCCTTCCTACCTGCGTGGGCACTGAGGACCAGCTGGGTACGGCAGCTGGGGCACACAGGTGCCAGCGGTGTGTTCATGGGCTTTCCCGAAAAAGGTGGCAGCACAGCGGGAAATTTCCTGTGGGCATAACTGACCCCCGGGCCACCGGCAGGACCACGTTGACAAATCCCCCTACATTTAATTACAGACAGTTTAAACTGCTGAGTGGCCTAGCTCAGGTTTTATTTCAGGCACAATGTTGCAGAGCAGGTGCCCTTACCTTGGGGCAATGGTGTATTTTTAACAGAGTCTTTCACTGACACCAGTCTTCCATCACTGCAGCAACTCTAACGGCTGCTTTGGCATTGTTCTTTTTCTGTAGGTGAAACTGAGGTCAAAATTAAGTCAATAATCCCTGTTTGCTTTGCTTTCCTACTGTTTTTTTTTTTTCTCTTTTCATTTTCTATAACATTAATATCTCCATTTCCATCAACATGTGCATCAGTATGAGTGCAGCTAGAGAACTGACAACCATGCTCTGCTGAAGCAGTACTAATACTGTATTCTAATACTGCTGCTTTCTATTTGCGTTTAATTGAGAGTGGCTCATGCACCAAGAGGCAGAGAGTCGTTCATCGCTTTGCAGGGAACAGCAGCTTTGCCTGGACTAGAAAAGTGGTCATGCTGTGGTTAACATGAACTAAGAGAGATGGACTTAAATTCATCCCATTTCTTCATGTGGATGTAGGGTGTATTGTCTTGGCCTGAATTAGTCCATGTTAATTAAATATAACCTAAGCGTGGCTTTTCCTATAGACCGGACAAAGCTGACGCATTGCCTACAGACCTTTCACTGTCTGACCTTCAGTACACACAGGATATGGCACTCTATTTATTTTATCTTACTCCATTTTTCCACAGGACTCCTGATTCTTCCAGTGTATCCGTGATGGATAGAGAATGAAACAGACCTATGTCACGTATGAAGCAGGAAGAAGTGGGATAGTCTTGTGGTTAAGGTAATTGGCTGTGATCTAGGCAAAGTAGCTTTTATCTCTGTTTCTGTCATAAAGTTCCTGTGGGAGGTTGAACTTAAGTCTCCTCTCAAATTTTTGGAAATAGCTGCTACTATTTTCTTCATTATTTTGGGGGAATTCCATGTAGGGCATTGGAGTCTGATTTTCACAAAGGCAGCTGAAGTCAATAAAACCTGCAGATGTGGGGCTGCTCTGAGGGTTCGAGGTCTTGGGTGGTTGGCGTTGTACATCAAGCACCAGAGTGAAGAAAGAAGGTCTTAAAAAAGATCTGAGTTGAGGTTCCACCAGATTTATTGCAGACTTTCTGTTTCATTTTGCCCAAGACAGCTAGAGCCACATTCAGAGAGCCCTGAGCAAGTTTGTCTCCCTTACCAGCATGGAGAGCTAGGATCTGGCAGAGCTGAGTGCAGAGATCCGAACATCACTTCCCTTTTGACTTGAGATGCTGCCGTAATTGCCTTGCCAAAGGTAGACACTAGTGCTAACTATCCGAATGTAACCTTCTATTTTCTAACCTCATTTCCCTTCTGCACAATAGTATGGTTATAAAGATAGCTTTTCTACTTCACATGGATGCTCTGGCTACATCTACAACAGTAAATTAGACAATACTGACACTGTTCTCTGATGCCAGCTGGCACAAGAGGCTTTTGTCCGTGTCATTGAGCTCTCAGCCTCCAAACCAGGAAGGCTGTATGCAAACTGCTGATTGAGAGTGGCTCCTGATCTCTGGTCTCTCCAAACCGTGCCTGGGAACGGCTTGGGAGAATGCTGCTTGCCCCAGCCCGTATCCATGCCAGGGCCCATTCCAGCAAAGCAATAGCAGCGACGGCAGAGTTGCAGTACTCAGGAATGCACCCTGGCATCGTTTAATTTCTTACTATAGATGTAGCCTCTGGGTACTGAAGGGAACCAACAAAGGAAGGACATGTCCTCAGCCCTCTGCATGAGAAGAGAGGTGTATTTCTAGCACAGGTTAGAAATTACATTTCATTCTTTGTTCAGCTCCAGGTGTGGGGAGCACACGGGTGGCAGAGGGAAGAAGGACTGAAATTATAAGCCTTTGACAACTCTGACCCTAGGTGGTAATTAACTCTTGTCACCAGCCAGCATCAAATAGACAGACACCTAAGCAAACCTGAGCAGGTATCCAGCTTTCCAGTGGTCCCTTCATTTAGCTTAGTATGGCAATGCTTACATGCAAGCAGAAGCTCAGACAGCCTTTATCCTCACATCTACATGGGCTTGGCCCTGCAGCCTAATTAATGCAGCAAGACCTGAGCTTGCTCTACCCATGCTCTGAGTTGATAGATGTAACCCGTCTTGGGAAGCCATATGTCTGCTTGCCCTGGGAGTCATGCTTTAAGTTAAAATGTATGTCAAGCCCTGCTTACTGCCAGAACCCAGGCAGTCTGCGCATCTGCCTCGTGTGTAGTGCATTAAGCCCTGTGGAGAGGCAGGAAACATTAGTGGGAGAGCCATGCTGCACTGACGGAGCAGTGCAGTGTCTAGATGGAGCTGGCAAGCGTCCTGCCAGCCCCAAGGCCAGGCAGGGGAACTCGAGTGTGACAGCTTCTGCCATATACACAAGCCATTATATCAGTTTTGCCTAAAGGTGTAGCAACCCTCCAGTCAGGATCATGCCCTCACGTAAATCTAGATGTTTTTATTTTTTATTTTTACTTTTATTTTTTTACATATTTTCTAAGGAGCAATCAGGAAGCACTGCACAGTCTTTGTGAGTGTGCTCAAGGATGCTCCAATTTGGACCTTAATAGGAGTCACAAGATGGGTTCAACTGACTGAAAGGCACCCCTTTGTGGCCTCAGCCCAAAAAACCCACTACAGTCATCTTGAAACTTTGACTGATGAGAACTTGACACACCTCTGTAGAGGATGAAAACCAAGTTTTGTCCTGAGTTACAACTATTCAGCCTGGCTGAAGATGCTGAATGAATGGCTGTACTGATGGATTTTAGGGTTTACTCTTTGGCCACAGTAAGCCTGCTCCTCAAATAGGAGTTTTCCATTGACTTCGATGAAAGTTGGATCATATTCATTTTCTTTCCATACAACTAAAAGCAGCCATCAAAATCTTGCAGTCTCCTCTTGGCCCATTTTCAGGCAAAACTTTTGTTGTAAATCAACCAAGAGGTTTACCAGAGAAAGAGCCATTGGAATCATCCCATTCCTGTGATATTATTTGTAGCAACCATTTCTCATAGTATTTTTAATATTGATAATTTACTGCACCAAATTCTGCTTCATTATACTCTTTCAAGCTCTGATTCTTTGGATTGTATGAGTGGAAACTTGGCATAAAGATTGCAAGCCCAGATTTTATTTTCTCCCCCCC
>VXAA01003830.1:310098-334217 GCA_013399115.1 Anseranas semipalmata | reverse complement strand
CGACCCACCCCCCCCCCCCCCCCCCCCCCCAACCCCAGTATTCCTGAGTACATCAATAAGAAGGATCCTTATCTGCTGCAATGCAGACACTGACAGACCATAGGCAACGGCTGACAAGCAATAGTGTGATCCACTGAGGAAGGTACTCAGAGGCGCAAGCTTGATGCAGATTTTTGAGAAGGTGCTAACAGGGATTTTGTATTGTGTGCCTAGGAAAGGACTCACTTTCAAATAAATCATTTCTTGACATTGCTGAATGAGAGAAACCTCATGGTATGAGCAAAAGGAGATATATTTTTTTGTCTTCTTTTCCCCTGTTGCACTCTGCACACTGGATTTGACCACAGTCATGGCTTTGACCCTTCTGCTTGAGACCATCACAGCAACAGGGTCTGTGTCACCATTTTTTTTGACCTCAGAAGGATGCTCTCTTCTCTTCAGAGACTGGAGGCATCCTCAGGGTGGTCACAGTCAGGAGGGACTTCTTGTGGTGAGGACATATGACTACAGTGGGTTTACTAATTTCATTCCACTACATCTCCCCCCATAACTGTGGTAAAAATACCTGGTCCTGACTAGGATCTGGTCTCATCTTGCTTCACTCCTCTGAAGCCCATGCCTCCTCCTGTTTCCTGATGAAGACCTTTATTCCTGCAGGTCCAGGAGAATGGGATTCACCCAACCCCTAATCCCTCAGGGTCTAAAAAGTGCTGCTTCTTGCTGACTTGGGGCAGGAACAAGGGTTTTGTGTGTTTTCTCTTTGTTGTAGGTGAATGTACCTGCTCACATTCAGAGCCTGTCAGGAAAATATGTTTCTTCCAAATCAAAATGGGATTTTAAAAGGTATGGGGAAGTGGGGCCAATGATCAACTAAATCTCAGTGAGCAGACTTGAAATTGCAGCTACAGAAGCCAGTGCACAGCACTGGGGGACAGATATTTGCTGAGCAACTATTGCAGCTAAAATGGGCCAGAAGCAGCTCTCAGTGCCTCAGCGCTGGTGATGCCAGATATGTACAGCCTTTGGTAGTTTGTCCTCCTACAACTCATTTATGAGTGCACAGCACAAGCATATGAAGAGGCTTATGTCTGTAGCAGTAGGATTTGCCCAGTCCCTAATCCCTGAGGGTGTGAAGACTGGCACTTGTGGCTGAGTCCAGGCAGGACCAAGGGCTTAGTCCTTGTTTCTCTTTCTTATAAGCTAGAAGTATGTGCTCACACACAGAGCTTGGAAAAAAAAAAAAAAAAAAAAAAAAAGGAAATCTGCAGATGTGAGATTGCCCTTGCTGCTGCTCTGTGTGGACTGGAGCTTCCTATCCTTTGAGCTGAAGAAAAACCAGGTGATACTGGTAGCAGGGTGCCAAGCTTGAAGTAACACTCCTAGCCTCTCATCAGGGCTTACCCACTGGATGGTTCTGTAATAACATGGTCACACAGCTTTCTTGGCTCCAACTACCAGCTAAGCAAACTCGCATCTGCCCACAATACAACAAGCCTTGTCAACAAGGCTTTCTAGTGCACATCAAGATTCAGATAAAATCCTGAAGGTGTTGGATGTCTTCCTAAGATGTCCTGAATATCCTCTGCTCCCATTCACCTTGGTTGGAACTGAGCAGCATCCCAGCACCATTCATGTGTTGCATCATGGAGGTTCAGGATGTTACTGTGTAATATTTCTGTACACAATGAGTAACACTATTCAGTTGCACAATGAGGTATGGATGGATTTGATTTCCTGGGCAGAATCAGCTCCATTTCTGAGTTGGCTCATGTAGCCTCAATCAGCGTGGCAGATGTTGTACTGGTGTGGATGTCCCTAGGCTTCCTGGGCTTAAGGGCTGAACTGCAGGACCATGGTCTCATCACAGCCACAAAACCTGGAGAGAAAGCTAATTCCTATCTGCAGGAATAGCCCCTCTTGTTTCCCTATTGCAATGCTGAACACAAATAGATGCTTATTTTAATACAAAGTGAGAGTTAAACATTAGATAAGTCTAATATCCCTTTAGATTAATGCTGAGTACTACGAATGTTGCTGGCTATTTAATAGTAAGGTGCTATGAGGGACTCTCACTTTCTTGTCAATGTTAATAAAGTGTGAGAGATTTTGTTATTTAGCTTGTGATAAGGAAATCAGTCCTCCCTGTTAGCTATGAAGCATGCATAGACCAACTTAACGAGTTTTCATGGTCATTTTCTACAAAGATAAGGAACTGAAAACTAACAGCATATGGGCACATACACACAAACACACACCCAGACCCACACAAATACAAATATATACATGCAAACAACCCACAGACAGTTAAAGAGACAAAAATAATTCTGTGTCTGTTATTTCATAGCTATTATATCTCAGGCTTCTTTTTGAACAGGGGGAACAAAAAGTGCAGCATATTATTTTTCAGAGTTTTAAAAGCCTTAAGCAATGATGGCATTTGTTGCAATTTATGCTGAACAGTCAGTATCCCCTGGCACAGAGCTCTAGCTGTTTTTGAATACATTCAGAGGAAAAAACTCTGCTATCAATATGAGTCCTACAGACTACAACAGGCACTGGGACATGATAGGGAAACCAGCGTGGCCTGGGAAACTGAGACCCAGGTACTGGCCTCTCCTCCCTGCAACAGCCGATGATATGCATGATCTCGGGTGTAACTCCTTTTCCCCTTCCAGCATCTCATTTATTTATGTTCAGCAGCACAAAACTGAAGCCAGTGGAGCTTTGCTGCTGACTCTTACAGCCATACCAGTCAGGCTGTGGATCCCAGTTCTCAAGAGAGGTGTTTGTCCAGTCACCACCAGTTTCTCCAGGCCTGAACACCAGGAAGTAGGGGTGGTTTTCACCAAACAACACAGATCCAACACTGGCCTCCAGGAAGGGCCTGTTTGAGACCCTTGACAGAGATGCCTTAGGCAAGTTAGAACCCTGGACTCCCTCTTCACCCTCATTCGAGGTTCAACCTACCCAAGATTTGACTTGCTCACTGGAAGTGCCTGTTTCAGTTACAAAGATGACTCTACAGCTTTCCAAAGGAATGTGATAAAGTACTGCCCGCAAACATCTCATGCAACTGTCCTGCTCCAAGCAGCTGAAATCAACCTAAATTTCCTAAATAGATGAGAAATTCCCTCTATGTTACTGCAAGCAGAGTGGCAGAATGCTTTAAAGTCTTCATTCTGCTAATTCAAAACTCCTTTGGTAAAGTAGAAACCGGGCCCTGCCCCAAGATCTTTGACTGCTGAGGAACAGAGAGCATTTGCTTTTATGCCACCTCTCTAGAAAATGTCACAGTTTACAGTGACACTCCAATATTTTGCAATGAAGAAAGACAGGTGACATAAATCAGCTACTAATTTTACTGTAGATGAAGTGATTATTTTAAATAATTTGTGGTCAAGGTTGCTTGCCACTGCACTTTTACTCAAACTCATTTGAGGTAATGCTTTCTTAACCTCTCTAAATAAAAAAGGGAAAACCAGAAAGCCATAGATCTTCATTACGGTCCCATGTATAAGCGTCAGCCAAATCATTATCATTAACAAATCCATCAGGCGTATCTAACCTTGGTCCAGCATTTAGATTTAATAAGATCATTAACTGTTTCATTTACATCATCACTGAAGTTCTCTGAATCACCTTTCTTGGGCCGTTTATTTGTGGATGAATCTTATATATTATTAGTTCAAGACTGAAGGCAGGACTGTGCTCATTTGACTTGGATTCCTGCAAAGTCGTATGCCAATGCATATTGAACGATGACCATAGTTTCTACTTTTTTTTTTTTTTTTTCTTTTAAACAGTACTATCTTTTAGGGGGTTAGGGGACAATTCATAATCTTTGTGAACTAATCAGAGAAAAAATGTTAAGGAAGTCTGAACACACTCATAAAATTGATAGATATGAACAATGACAACCAAGAGAAAAATGCCTATAGTTCTTGAATGGAACAGAGGAATTGGTATTTGTTAAAGAAATTAAGCTTATATTCCAAATTCACTCAGTGGAAAGAAAAGGTACAATGCCTAGTAACACACCAGTCTGGCTAAGCCAATAATTCTGTAGCAACTGTAAAAAAAAAGAAATACACAGAAAGTGAAATTCAGGTCAAGAAGCTAAGGATGAATATAAGAGAATAGCACAAGTATGTAGGCAAAATGAGAAAGGCCAACACACAGTATAAGATAAAGAGATACAAAGGGTAACATGAAAACACTGTATAACTCCTTGGCAGTAAGAAGAGGACCAGAGAAAGCATTGGCCAGCTAATAAATGGGACAGGAAAGCTAATAACAAAACATGCCAAGAAGGCCAAAGTGTTTAATGCCTTTTATTGCTTCAGTCTTCATTAAAAATCCTGACTGTAATCAGATGGTTGACACAGTTAACACCAGCCACAAAAGGGTAAGAACTCAGGCAAGAATAGGGAAAGAAATGTTTAGAAACTGCTGAGATAAATTAGATTTTCTCAGATCAGTCAGGCCTGTAATTCACCCTAGGTTACTTAGGGAACTGGCTGAACAATCTTGAAGGCCATGGTAATTATCTTGGAGAATTTGGATGATGCTGAGCTAGAAAAAGGCTGACAGAGTGCCTATTAAAAAAAAAAAAAAAAAAAAAAAAAAAAAAAAAAAANAAAAGGACACAGAGTCCCAGCTGACCTGACTTTTGTTTCCCAGAAAGATCCTTGGACAAGGGATCAAATGATGTGTAAGAAAGCAAAGTGATCGGTACTTATCAATGTGACCTGTCAAGATCAGATCATATCAAACCAGGATGTTTGTTTGTTTGTTTTTCTTATGATGGGGTAACAAGTCATGTGGATTGGCAAGAATGTAGTAATGTAGTAAGGTTTTTGACGCTGCCTCAAATGGCATTTTCATAAGCATCCAGGGAATTGTGGTCTGAGTCATGGGCCTCTGACTTTGCTGGGCTCAATGAACAATACTGAAAAAAACCCTGTATTGCCTTCCTTGTCAGCTTTGGTTTGAAGGTCTCCTGAACATGATGCTGCCCAAGAGCCATGGCTAAGGGACTGCTGGTTCTTAATGAGGCTGCTTCAAGATGCCCTCAGTGCTGCTTGGAAAATGACAGCCAAGAACCAGATATCAGCATTTTGATATTGTACTGAAAGGGTTTATCAGGTAACGCTCTAAGAGACAGTCCTGGGTACAGACCTGCTGTTGTCGCTGCAGTGACTTAAGTGATGGACCAGAGAGTATGTATATTAAATCTGCATGTGATTCTAAGCACTGACAAAGTGCCAACACCTTGGAGGGCAGGCCTGAGAAATGGGAGAAATGCTCTGAAAGAAATAGGATAACACAATACAAATTGGCATGTCGATAAGGCTAAATGCCTCCCTGAATGCTTGATGGGAAATGAGAGGAGAGGTAGCAAATATCTGGGAATTGTAGTGGATCATGAGCTCAGCATGAGTCAGTAATGGCATCCTGTTGTGAAAGAAGCAAATATTATTCTGGGATATATAAACAGCAGAGTTGTACAAAAGACATATGAGGTAATCCTTCCATTGGTAAAGCCTCCAGTAGGGAGCAGATTCCAATTTTGGGTACCACACATCAAGAAAGACCGCAGAAAGTCCAGGGGAGAGAAATGATCCTGGTCAGAGGTCTAGAAAACATGCTCTACAGGGGCAGGTGTAAAGAAATGTGTCTGCTTAATCTCCGTGGAGAAGGCTGGTGAGAATTGTGCCTGCCAGGCTTTGAATAAATAAAATGCTGCTTCAATGAGGTTGTAATAAACCTTTCTGTCTCTCTTCATTGTGGATAATACAACAAGTTATAAGCTTAACAAAGATTTAAGTCAGCTTTTAGGAAAGCCCTTTCTCTGGAATAGATTCTTTCAGAAGGCGTCGCATCCCTCTGATGGGGACCTTTAAGACCAGACTGGTGACATATCTGCCAGGAATGCTGCAGGTAGAGCTGATCTTACCTTGGACAGATTGATGTATTAGCCCCATTTTCTTTGTTTCTATAGTAATGGGTTGCTTTAAAAAAAAAAAAAAAATCTGAGTTCATATTGGTACATATTTACCATAAACATTCTCTGTACTTGTCATGAATACAAGCTATGAAGATGCAGTGTGTGATATTAAACTTGTTGATGCGTAAATCAGTGTGTAAGTCAAGCATATGGTTAGTCAAAGTGCATTCACTTGTTTAGAAAACTCCCACTTTCTTGCATTTGAAAAGCCATCTCTGACTAAGGATGGCCACGGGCACAGAGTGCCCCTGTGCCTCTCTGTCCTGGGCCTCAGAGCCCTGGGTCGTCCTCAGCCAGAGGAAGGGGTGATGAACCTGCTGTCAGCATTGGCAGGGGACATCCTACTCATCTTCATGGCCCTGTCCTCGTAGGCCGGCACCCTGGTGGGGTTGAAGAGGTGGAGGAGATGGGCCAGATCCATGTCTCATTTCCTTTTCCATTGCACTGTAGAAGTAGTGTGCAACTTTGCAGAGCCTGCGTGGTCACAAATGGGTTGGTAGCAAATGGCCACCGAACTGTGGGTGCCCAAGTCAGGCAGTGCCTCTCCCCGTGCCCCACAGTGGGTCAGTCCTGCCCTGCCCCTCCTTGGTCCCACTCTGCTCTCACTCCACCACCCCAGGTCCTGCCAAGCATGGCTGGTCCTGGGTCTTGAGGTTGTGGTCCGGTGCAAAGGTCTGGTCTTGAGGTCTGGTGCAAAGAACAAGGCAGAAACCCGAAGCCAGATGGAGACAAATGGACTGAGTTACTTCTTTCCATGTCAGTGTGCAGCTAGATAAGGCTAAAGTGATGTGTAACAGCAAGTGCCCTCATTTTGGCCTGAAAAGACAGACCTTGATCTTGTGTATGGCTGTCACCCAGCTCATGAAGCAGAGTTGTCTTGTTTTGCTTTTTATTCCAGTGCATGATGCCAATGCTTCATTGTTTATTTGGATTGTTTTTATCTTATCCAATGTATTTTGCTTTGGGCGAAGATAGAGGCATTAAGTCAACAAAAGGACCTAGGTGTTGCAACACCGAGTGTTGGAGCCCTTAACTGTTGGGCGCTTTGCCATGTAGTGGAATCCCAAGCCCCATCTGAAATACCAGGGCTCCCTAAACAAAGCATGGGGTTTAGAGCAATGATTTATCTCTGAGCATCACATGGGAATGTGTCTCTGCCATTTAGCCATTTATTATTTCCCAGCCAGGAAAGTTAGAGAGGAGGAAACTGTCTCATGTGACTTGGGAGAACCTTACACCCACTGAATAACAAGCAGCAATGGGGGAAGGGGTGGAGGGAAGTCAAGCAGTTTGGAAACAGCCTAAAGGCAGAAATTTGACACAGAAACTCTGGCATAAATTCCTTAAGAACAGATAGGCTGATGGAGAGAAGAGGGGTTCCTGAACAATTTGTGAGCAGAAGGCAGGGTGCTAAACTATTTACATAATTTATTCATAACAGTTAGTTCAGCCAGCTCTACCAAGGATGTGGAAGCTGGACCCTTTAAATATCCCCTGTGGGAGAAGTGAATCTGACTGCCTGAGCTGAGCCAAAGGCCACTGACATCTCCAGAAGCTTTTCTGTTTTCCTCCAGGAGTTTTGGGTCAAGCACTGGGGCTGGTGCTGTTTGGTCCCATGCACCAATTTTGTACCTGTGCAGAGGGGCAGCTGAGCACTCCCACATCCAACCCACTGTTGGACTTCTGTCATTTTCTTTTCTTTTTTTTTTTTTTTTAATTCACCTTCCATATTGTAGGTTAGTACCCCAAACTCTCAGGCAGGGCTCACTCTGGGAATATGCCATCAGCAACAATAAATTATGAAATATTCTGAGATGCCTTTGGCTGCCTGAGCCTATTCAGAGCGGTCTGCATGGGAAAGATGAAACTGCCCCACACAGCAAGCGAATCCCACACTGCTGGGAACAGGAGGGTCCCTCACTGCCCTGCTGCTCCCTCCTGCTTTCTCTTTTTTGCTATGCAAAGTTGCATTGAAATGAATTAGATGCTTGTACTGAGCATTTCAATGGGACTTCACATAATAAAACAGAAACTCAGTAATATTACCTGTCATTGGGTCTCTGGGAAGCAAAAAGGTCCCTGCCAAGTCCTGCTGAATCTTGAGCAATCTGTGCACAGCGTCGGCATGGCAACACACAGATACAAATTCCATGCATCATTTGTCTGGGGACTAGCCTCTCTCCAACCTTCAGCCTGGAGCTCGACACTGGCCAAGTGTCTAGTTAATCTGAGTCATTGAATTGCTGGAAGGGACTATAGGGTTAAACTGGGATAACCTAAATAGGCTGATAAAAGACTATTCAGTAAGAGATGCAAGTGCCCAGCATCTCCCAGGTTTTAGCCCACATGCTCTCGAGTCCTGAGTTGAACTTAATCTAAGAGAATAAAGGGTAGGCACTGGAAATTCCCCAAAAACTTGGAAAGACACCCAGTGTGATCTTAGTCTCTGCAAGAGCTGGAAAGATTTATTTTAGAAAGAAGTTCTGATGGTTAAATATTATTTGGAAGTGTGGTTTCATTTTGTATGTACAGTGGTTTTTTCTTAGTTCCTTTCCTGTTCTATAATCTCCTCTGTTTCTTCAGTGTAATTAGCCTGTTGTTTTCAAAAGGCTGCTGATTGTGTCTCTTATGCATGTGTGAATTGAACTCATTATGCACTGACTTAGCTCCCTGGGCTGTGTGTGTGTGTTATGTATGCTGCCTGTGTGGTGCGATCCCTGACCCACACCAGAAGGAGCTTTGCAGGCTCAGAGATTTGCATGTGGGCTTAGGAAGAGGATAACTCGGCAGACGCTTGACTCAACAGCAACAAGCCCAGGAGCCCTGGCTGATGGTTCTGGAGCCACAGCCTCCCATCCTGGAAGCATCAGGGTCTTCGTCCCCAGGCCAGTCCCACAACAGGAGCCAATTTAATCACAGAAGTCTGTCAGGGACAGGTTTTGTGTAGTGTTTGTGGTCCAAGTGCTCAGCAGATGTACTCCAGTGTCTCTTGCAAGACCATCTAAAAGAAGAGTCCTTGCAGAGTCCTGATGTTTGTAGGTTCTGTTCCACACCAAAGTCTTACTATACAAGCACTGGAAAAAACAGTGTTTCTGGCTCCAGCATAACATAATTATCCTAGAGTAATGGTCCCTGAGAACCTGTACTGGGACTTGTAATCTCTAAGTCCTGCTTTTGTGGGTGCTTTGTGGGAACAAGCTAGAATGGGGCTTTCAAGGGGTTTTACAACTCCACGTGTCTTTGGAAAGCCTGACATTGGTGGTTGCCTCAGGGCAGTAGATATTACAGTCATGGGTTCCCAGCACTGACACTTCTTGTCTGATGGAGTGTTGCTTTTTGGACATGCTGGCTCCCAGGTGACCTCGAGTCTGCATTTGGTCTTCTGAAGCTTTGAGATCATCTGGACAAAACAGTTTGGGTTCAGCAAATCACCATTTTTGACAAAACTGTGTTGTCCCCAAACTTCTGACTAGCCCTACTTCAGAGCATTACACATTTACTGGGAGAGAGTGTTCACGGGAAATGAGAGCTTCCCATCTGGCTTCTCAGTATTCTTTGAGCTAGGTTCTGGGGGAGTTGCCTTCTCAAAGCACAACCTCCCTGTCCTTTGCTGTCCACACTGTGTGTGGCCTGCTACATCCTCACAGCTCTTATTAAATACAAGTGTCATCAAGTCACATGTCTCCTCAACATTAGGCTTTGAATTTCTAATTGTATTGAGAAGATGCCATTCCTTCATGTCTCCTTCGTACTACTAAGCTCTTGAAGTGTGAAAGACTAACAAGTATGGAAACTACTTTCAAAAAGCTCCCTAAGTTTTCTTCTGTGCAATGATCACCAGTAATGTAGAGAAACTAAAGAAGAGTAAATCCAGATTATTGAAAGGAGCAGGGAGGAAGGGGAGGAAAATTGCATTCCCTTTGTCTTCTACATATGGTCACTCATGGGAAACCTGTTTACTTGGACTCTCTAGGGTAATTGGAATTTCATCCTTAAAGAATGCATATTCATTCATTTGGTGGGCAAAGTCAAACTCAATGTTAATGAGATACCTCCCCCCATGAGGGAGGTACAGTTGCTAAAATGAATTTTATCAAACATAAGTACCATCTATGGATGCCAAGCTCCTATTCTGTGTTGGCATGACAACTTTCAAGCTGATACTTGTTTTAGTGGCTGAGCAATCAGCCCAAAGTGACAAATTCTTCTTGAAGACAGCTTGACAATCTAGCGACTTCTATTGCCACGTTACTACTAAAATGCACAGTATGAATCAGCACAATCACTTTATATTTTCCTAACTGATAATGATAAAGCATATCACTATGTAAATACTGGATATAAATTCTTCTCAGCCTGCAGTATCAAGAGGAGAAGAGTGATAAACAGCCACAAAGGGAAAATGTTTGTATCATAACAGCGCCTGTTTTTCTTTTATGGAGAACATTCCTAATGTGTATAGAAATTAACAGCATGGCAGAGGAAAAGAGGGATTTGGACAGCAACTGCCATTCCTGGTACCTTGTTGCCAGATCAGCCTTCAATTTCATAATTAAACAATCAGTTTCTATAACTCTTACTCAAACCTTTTAGAAGGGAAGGGATTTCTTTTTTCTTTTCTTTTCTTTTCTTTTTCTGGAAGAAAATGCAGTTGGAGCTCTGGGCTCAGAATTAAACTATACTTGACTGGCAACTAAAAGCCATTTTTGGAAGCAAATGGTTTTTCTATGAGTAGGAAAAAGTAAAAAAAAAAAAAAAGTTTAGGTTTACGGTGACATTTCTGCTAGTAAATCACACCTTTAACCTCAGATTCTCAAACAGTGCTGTAATAAATTATTAGCTGAGCCTAGGAGAACTTCTGAGGCAGGTGAGATCTGACCTATATATCACTCCAGAGACTTACTGTGCTTGACATCTCTCATACACTCACCAGGTCTCCCTCCTGGTTTGTGACTAGTGCAGGCAGAGAAGGTTGACCTTGACCAGATTCTTGGGCAGGAGGTACAAAGAAGAGGAGAAGAAACATGACATTGGGGTAAAACTCCCAGGGTCTTTGCAGGAAAGACATCATCTTCTAGCACAGCCAAAGGCATGGTCACTCCCCCGACTCATGAGTGCACACATGTGAGGACATGCCTGTGACTGCATATATAAAAATGTTTCCATCACATGATCTGCTGTTCATTTCCAGTCTCGTGGTCCAAAGTGAATCATCCAGAAAGCTAAGAGGCTTGGGAGGTGGCATGCTGAAGCCTTTGGGGAGGTCTGATCCAGCCAAAAGAGCATCAGTCTGGGGCTTGGAATGGCTACACACATTTTCCTTTCCTGGCCTTGATCATCTGGAGGGTGATTCAGCCGTCTAAATGTAGTGCCCTTTGAAAGACTCCAGGGTATCCAAGTTGTGCATGCGAAGCTATCATGTCTGAGTCCCACAGAAGGCCCATCGCCTTCTTTCTGGATCAGCAACTGGATGTCCAGTGTATATTTTAGAGTATTTTAAATGGTGTTAGATACATATACCTATTAGCTGAACTCCATCCTTAGCTTGATTAGTTCCTAATTTTTTAAGGAATATAGGCGTTGCTCCCTTCAGAGACATGAAGCCTGGAAGTCTCAGTGGTTTAGGAGATGTGGAACCCTTTGAATATTTTCATAACATTAGTTATTGGTGAGTGGAGAGATGTAGGGCATACTAACACCGGTAACAGCCCTACAAATCCAGCTGTACCGCTTGTGACAGGTGGACTAGTTTAGCTATCTCTGCAGAGCCCTGCTTTGTCCTGCCAGTGCTCAGGAAGTCTCAGCATGTGGGGACACTGTCACTGCCTGCTTTTACTGGGGGAAACACAGAGCACAGGTCTTCAGGATGCTTCAGGCTAGCTGGTTGGAAGTCCAGGTGCTGGTGTTAGCTAATGAAGCCTGCAGCAGGTTGTTAGGAGGGTTTCACCTTATATCTAGCACCTAGATAAAATGCTTTGACTATGTCTGGATGGATTAATTAGTTGACCTGGTGAGCTGTGCAATGTAGGTTACCATTTGGGATGTCGCCTAGTGGCAGGGTGTCTTGTCTGGGCTTCTCAAAGTTCACACATCTGTAGGCTTTTAAGGACCAGGCACCTAATTCCCACTGACTTGATAATGAGAGTCACTTAGTTCATGCAAAAAAAGTATGGTAAGCAATGTTTAAAGTATTTTGAAAGTGTTGTGCATAACAAAGTGTCATAATACAGCTGTTCTTCTGCCATTGCACTGCCTTAGTGACAGCAGTAAACATGTTACAGCATAACCTGATGCCCAGGTAATGTCCAATGTCTTTGGAGAGCCTGTTCTCTGGATATTGAGGCTGTATAGAAAGTGCCCTTGTTACCCATCCCAGCCAGTTTAATATTATCACAAATTACAAACACCCCATTCATTTTGCTGTGTAGAACTTCCTGGTCTGCCCATGCTTTTGTGTGCTGGTGTAAATGAGGTATAAAAGTAGTTCTGTTCTTCAGAGGTATGAGGCAAGGATATTAAAGGCCACGAGACACTGAGGAACAGGAGCAATGAAGGCTGAAATTAAAACATTGGCTGAATACATGCCTCGTTCAAAAGCTCGCATCAGGACTTGAGATCATTTTCAGAAATTATTTTACTATATTCTTCTAGATTGGTGTTACATTATACAGGGTAGTGCCGTTGTGCTTTTCTTTCAAGCAGGAAAGTAAAGGATATAGTCTACAAATGGGGGCTTAAGAAGGCAATGCTAAACCCTCTAATATGAGAAAGATCATGGAAATCCAGCCAGCAGCCGAGGTCTCCCAGAACAGAGTGTGCCATGGCTCCTGTCCTCAGACAGGACATTGACAATGTTCTGCATGAATTCAGAAACTCTCATGAGTTGCACATCATCTCCCAGCGGGACTGGAGGAGTTGAAATCTGGAGCATTTCCTAAGGAAGAAAATATTCACAGTCAAATGAACATAAATCTCAGGCCTGGAATGATTCAGATTATAACCTGTGGAGGCTCGAAGGCTGGGACTATTATCAAAGGAAAGAACAAGGGATGAGAGATGGGATTTCTGTTGTGATGCAGCAGGCAAGTACTTGCTCTATCTTGTTAGCAATGACGTTCAGAAACTTCGCTAATAATAGCCTAGCCTTGATATTGGAGAAATCAGTCCCCGTGGACTGAGCTATCACAAGATCTGATTTGTGTACCAGATGTTTAGAATGGCAAGCACAGATTATATGAACCAAGTGAAATGTAAAATAAGACAAACTGTAGGACACCTCTTTTCCTATTATCATGCCCCTGGTAAAACAATGGTCCCAGTAAGATACTATTTCAGTCACCTAAGTAATGCCTCATGTCACTCACAAACATACTCGACCAGTGCAAAATAACTTTGGTCAGAGAACTAATGGTTATCATAATATGACCATGTTTGCTTAACACAGATGACACAAAGCATTTTTGCTAAACTATCTGGCTCATACCTACATGTGAGTAATCAGCTGTGGAAATGTCAGAGAGGATAGAGAAATGTGGTAAGGAAGAAAAAGCTAAGTTTCAATCACATAAAACATTCAAAAGTCTGAGCCAAAACAAGTGAACAAACAAGCTAACCAAAAACCCACAAGTGAGCTATGTTCCCTTTGAATATGTGCTGAGACGAGAACATGTCTGTACTCTGAATGGGTAATGCTATTTGAGCGGTACCTTCTGCAGAGAGAATCAAACTGCTCTTTAGAGAATGATCAGGAGAACTGGGGGAGAAGTAAGTGGATGAGAACCAGCTCCCTACCAAACCCTCCATGGGACATCAGCAAAATTTTAGGCATCTAATTCCAAACTGGTGAGTCTGAAAACCCCATTGCCTGACACTGAAGCATTGAAACACCAGGATTACCTTGATTTTGACTTCATAGCTCCCCAGATGGTTACAATTGCTCTATTCTTGACAGAGATGAGCAGCTCAGCACTGCACTCACATTAATTGTGCTCATTGCAATCATTAAACTGTCACTGGATAAAATAGAGACAGAGACCATGGAGTGGTGCCCACCTCTCCAGCACTCTGCACATCACCAACACTGCACAGCAGTGTCCAGCTTGCTGCTTCTTCTCCTCACGCACCCTCTAACTTCTACCTTTCTGTTCTGTCTCCCATATAGCCTCTGTGCTAGTGGATATTGCAAGGAGATACAGGTTTAAATTCCTCCAGCAGGCAAGAAATAGAAATTGTGTGTCTGAGCTCCAGGGACCATGCCTGGCTATTGCATAGAGCACTGCCTCCACTTCTTGCATGGTTCAAAGGGACAGAATGGGCTGGTTGCCAGTGTCTAGCATGATGGTCTGGTGTCTGCTGACAGGGAAGGATATGAGGCCAAGGAATTTTCCTTGTAGAGGTTTATCTTACTTGCAGACGCACACCTGAATTTGAGGAAGAAGTGACATTTCAGATAGCACCTCCACAACTTCTTCTCTTGGCCAGGTGGGCACCCAGCAGGTGGACAGGACACACCTCCAGCCTTGTGCCCCTGGGCTCAGAGGACTCCTAGTGGCTGGGGCTGTCCGGGCACACAAAGCTGTGAGGTCTCTCCAGCCAGCAAGCTGGTGAGATGGGAGGTAGCTCAGAGCAATGAGCCACTGGATGGGAGGTGCTGGCAGAGCAGAGAGCCCTCAGAGCCAGTCTGTGAGTGAGTGGTTGGGCTGACGGGTTGCTTTTATGCTGCTGATGAGTCACATCCATAAGATACCAGTGGGGCTGGAGCTGGGCTAGACTTTTGTGGAGAGCAATGGGAAAAACAGAGGGAGTGGTTGGGAGAGCTACTTTCAAGGGGCTGTGTTCTGTATACAGTGCTCTATTTTTTCCAGTGAGTATCTATCTATATCTCTATTTATATCTGCATCTATAACTGGACTGCAATTTTGCAGTAAAGTGCATCTGAAAAGACATATATATATTTTTTTAATTTCCTCCCTACTGTGCTTATCCAACTCTTCCACAGAATCAGGAAGTCTTAGCACTATGCTTAACAAGAAATCAACACATACAACTTAAGAAACACTTATTAAATCAAACAACAACAACAATAAACATTGTCTCCCAGATACTGGACCCCTTCAAAGACCTCCTAGTATGTTACCTGATACCTTGTGTAACATCCTTACAACTTAGTAATATCACCTTTCTTTTCTGCTTCTTTTTGACATCTTCAGTAAGTCCAGTCTCTCTCTCCAATAAATCTTGGTGAGGCTTTTTGGTCAGGACTGCACTCCTGATTTGTCCTCTCTGCTTCCTCTAGTACATTGTTCTGCTGTACAACAGAGCCACTTCTTCTTATAGTGCTTCCAGCTCAGGTCTGTCTGCTTGTTTCCAGAAACTTTGGCCCTTTTCATATTAGGATAGTCCAGGCTTCAGTTGCTTTCCCTTTCACAGAGCCTTAGTTTGGCCTAGTTTGGCTAGAAAGAATATCTAGCCAGGCAACTGTAGGGGACTTTCTCATCATCCTAAACATACTGCATTTGAAAGGATATTGAGGTTTTCGAGAATGAAACTCCTGGGAGCCCAGACAGCAAGCACAGGCTGTGAGCTTCCTTTTACATTTTCACATTTCTTTATTTGTTTGTTTCTTAAATTAAAAAACAAAACAAAACACTTTTTTTTTTTTGGTCAGGCAACAGGGATACTGAGCTTATTCAAAACTTGCAAACAATCTGACCTCAGTCTCCTACTACAGATATGTCTAGACTAGAATTTGTTCTCCTGTTGTAACTTGCATTTATTAGTTGTTTGCCAATTAGTTAGTGAAGTTGGTGAAGACATTTGCAATTGTAAAAGCTAATCTAAACATTCCAAGAAGATGTGTTGCAGCAGTCAGACATTTGTGGTTTACCTTTGGTTGTGCACTGAGGTAACTCACAAGCGTTTGCCTCATGGAACGAGCACTCATGGAGTGTTTAGACTTTCATTTATAAGCATGTTAACCAGCTCAAGGTAATTGGCAATCAATTAAGTTGGGCCACACATCAAAACCCATGTAATACCCACCCATTCTAATTTCAAATTGAATTAAAAAAAAAAAAAACCTTGGTTAGTATAGGCTCAGCTAAGTGGTCACAGTGCTGAAGAATGGGAGATATATGGAACGCCTAGCCCAGAAAAATGTGTTTGAGGAGTCCGTGGGCAGAGGGAGAACAGCCCGCTGGATGGCCTCCCAGAGAGAAAGTGGGAAGCTGGCTGCTCACTGGAAATCCGAGAAGAGGAATAGGATGCAAGCCTTCCCACAGTGGATAACAAATGCCTACTGTAACACAGTGGTTTGAAGAAGTAGATTAGAAATTATATAATCCTTTCACAGAAAGAAATCCTTTCATAGAAAAAGGTATAATACTTTCAAAGGGCCATCCTTTCATGGTCCTAACAGTCTGTTTCATTTAATGGGCAGAACTAGAGCAGGAATCAATGTCTTAAGGGGAACAAAAAAATCAGTCATGGTTTTTCCTACAATGAGAGTGGTGAACCATAGGATTGGCTAGTGGGTTGGTCATTGGAAGCAGTTGTGATGGTAATGTATGATCAGTATGTTTTGGGATGGTATGGCTTGATTATAAAATGAGATCCACTTACCTCATTGACATCAAGCACATATTTCAGAGTAAAACTAACAGTCAAGCATAGCTGGTACTGATACTGTTGAAATAAAATGGATCATAATGTACAGACTGCTCAAATAAATGTTTATATTACAACAAATTGAGCATCCTCAGCCATTTATTTTCATTCTATGGAGAACAATTAGAGGATAAGATGTTAAGAAGGATATATGAGGCAATAAATGTTTTTCATGGGTGCTTAAACACCAAAGGGAAGTGAAAACATTTGATAACTACAGACATTGTTTATGGAATCAAACAGTCCCTTCTTCTTCCACTGTAGGCACTGCCATTATTATATAACGAGTCATAGGATGATTTACAAGATAAAAAAGAGAGGAAGAAAAGTGTTTTCCTTACCTGATGAGATTTGAAAGTCCCTTACTAAAGTCAGCTCAAAGGCAAAACTCAGTTTTGGGCCTCAAGAATATAAATTTTGGGAGAGCAAATGGGTTGTGTGGGAGTGTCCACTGGGCATCTGGAGAAGTGAAAAAAGGCAAGTGGAACTGGGGGCGATGGGAGAGTATGAAAGCCAGTGGGTTGAAACTAGGATTCTCTCTCCCCTCACACACTAATGCCCTGGGGGACACAGGGATGGGTTGGTAGCTCCAACCCAGTGGCAGGTTGAGGCCAAGGAGGAAATCTGGGGTGCAGATACCTTCTCTCCCTTTTGCATCCTCCAAACCCGGATTGCCATTTGGCCATGACCTACAGCTTGTCCCCTTTCTTTTCCCTCTAACAGCAACAGGAGGAATGAAAAGGAGTTTCGCTGTCCTGGGGTAAGTGAGGAACATCACCAGCTGGGAGAAGGGGAGGAAGAGAGAAGTGGCCAGCCTCTCTGCTCCCTCTCTGCTGGGACAGGGAGACCACGCAGGTAGCACCCAGGGGTGGTCTGGAAGAGCACAGCCACCAGGCAAGCAGCAGCCCTGGGCAACTGTCTTGTCTGGCGTGCCTACATCCTGATCCTGCTCTGTATCCTTGCTTTCTCAGAAATAATTACAAGACAGAGCTAAAATCAATTAGCTGATCAAGGGAGTGACCTGTATGGAAATTCAGTGATGTATCTGAACTTAGACTATGTCAATAAAAGCTTCAGTCATAGTACAAGTTGAGCCAAGAGTGAGGTACGTTTTCCCATAAGTTCATGCATAGCCAATTCCTTAAAATTGAAGAGCCATGTTCAGCCCACTTTAGGGTGTAGTCTTTTCCACCCTGACTATGTATTTCTATGGTAACTACTCTTACCAGACATGTCTGTGTATACATATGTGTATGTAAATAAATAATAGATAAGGTACTAGTAAATGGTGCTAAAAGTGCATTAGTTCCTCTGTTGTGTTGCACACGTCTCTTGTTTCACGCTGCCAATGCTCTTCTCTGTGAATTCTGTAGAGCCTGCCTTTAGCAGAGACTCAGAGCAAAGGGATTTTTTTTTGACTTGAGATCTTTGTTGTGGTTTACCGGCAGCAGCGCGTCCCTGCACCGGGCTGGCAGGGAAGGTTCCACCCTCTGTTGTGATGCCAACAGGGAAAACTGGAGCTCCTCGGATGCCTAATGCACAAACCAGGCAGCGGTTGCAGTTCTGGACAGAGAAAGCACGCCAGTCAAAGTGGTTGCCCTGTGTAATGCAATAAGGAAGAAATGTTTCCTAATTTGTCAGCTTTCGGAGCTAGCACGTGAAGTAAGGCAGTTTTTCTGTCTCTAATAATAATTAAAAAATCATCAGGAAAAAAAGACATTTTCTCCTGTATTTCCTTATTTCTTGGTCTCATGAATCCCCCGTCTCACTGGATGAGGTGGGAGCTGAGTGGTGGAGCCAAGACGTGTTTGACTGTATGGAATTCTTTTTTCATTTCTTGGATATTTTTTAACTTTCTTTGCTTTTCTTGCTTCACATTTTCCAAAGCATAATGGTCTGAGAAGTAACAGGCTCTGTCATGCCTTTAAGATGCTAGAAACTTTCCACTTGCCTCTGAACTCTGTATCTTAAGGAATGGGCCTTAGAGAACAAGATCCAAAAAGCGCTGGCTTATATAATGGCCAAGTTAGGCAGAATTTAGCACTGATGTAGGGGCTTACACCCCATTGTGAGTGCAATCCCACCCACAGCAGCCCACTTAATCTGTTCACCTTTTTGAGAAACTGGAGACAATTTAAGCTGCAGCAGAAAACTTCTTTAGCTTCCTTAATTTCTCTTGCAGCTTTTGCCCTGAGGTCCCTTCCTCTTGGCTGGGCTAAACACACAGGTAGCTGCTTTCTGCCTGAGGCCATTTATAATTCACAAAGTAGGTGCTCCTCTGCCTCACTACCCTGAGGGGCATCCTATGAGACGTGCTCCTAGAATGTGCCGCTCTGCTGAATTCAGGAAAAGGCACTGCAGTTTTGGCCACTTTAATAAAAACATCCCAAACACACAGATAAAGAGTAGATCACTGTTGTGTATACAGTAATGTATACAGAAGGGAACACCTGGGTTTCATTTTTTCTCCTTTTTCGTACAGTAATTCTCAAAAACTAAGAGCACAAACATTTTTAGAGAGGCAGACATTTTGGCTGAATAACCTTGCAATTACGCAGCTGAACCAGGCTCCCTCCTGCTTGCCTTCTAGCCTCTTGTCTTGTGTTCTGGATGGACACCAGCTGCAGCAGGAGACCCCTCTCCAGGTCCATGCTAAGGGGGCTGCTCCTGGGGTTAGGACATGGGTGGTGTGAGTCAGGGTCCCCACTGGATGAGCACCAAAACCCACCCCACACTCCCACTTCCATGGGACCATCACACAGCAGGTAGATCCGTGCCTCTCGGGCTACAGAGGCGAGGCTGTGGTAGCAGAAGTTGAGCTTTTGGTGGAGGCGGCCATAGGATGGCACCCGCAGTCAAGGGACACCCAGGTTGTGGCTCCCCACTGCTTTCAGCCAGCTAAGTTTAGCCAAGGCGACGCTGCCTCTGGGCGTGCACGGTAGCAGAGCGTAGAGATTTAAAGCAAATCTTCAGTGCCTACAGCCTCTCAGGTGCCTAAACAAGTTAGGTGAAGTTTTTTTTGGCTCACTGTCCTCTATGTGGGCATCTAAATTCTGCATAAGTTGCACTTTAGGTGCCTTGCTGTTTTCTTTGGATTTTGCCCTCAGCTGTGAGCAGGAGTATAGGTTTGCTCTGGCACGTGCTGTAGTAGGACAATGTCACCCATTGACTAAATCCCAGAAATCTGCTCCCTGTTGCCTCCTGTTACCTCCCAGCTCCTAAACCTCGTGACAGTCATAACAAAACTCTACCTACCATTCTGTGACTGCTCCCTTGCAACCAAGCCTGTGAACTCAACTTCCCAGTTGTTTGATCCTGTTTAAATCCACATCTGCCAAAATCAGTCTCTCACTGGTAAAAACTCCACTTTCTGCTCAGCTCCTCTACCTTTCCAGTATATATACCAGTGATGTTCACTATTCAGTCTGGATTATCTGTTTGATTTAATAATAAACCCAATAAAATTTTGCTCTTTGAGGTGCCACTGTCCACTGCAGAACCTGGGAGCAGCTGTGTTAGAGAACATCTAAGAGACATCTCTTTGCTTCAGGATTTGGGTCTGGCATGGCACAGGCTACAAAACCTGGGGTTCTTTGTATGATAGCAGTCTGCACTTGTTTAATGATGCCTCCTTCCCCACGGTGATGAGGTTCTCTACAAGCTTCATTTTACCCTAATTAATTTTCACTCCTCTTTGCTTTCATGGTTGACCTTTTCCATCAAGTCTTAAAGAACAGATGAATTGTCTGTGAAAGCGAGGTTGTTCAGCCATTATCCCCTATAGCTGTGCTCCTCTCCTCTTCCCCAGGGAAGCAAACCCATTGAAGCAAGCTGTTTAAGATATTTGCAAGTGAAACTGTGAAGTATTTGGCCTTGTTTTTCAATTTAAATATTCTGGCACACAGCACAGGCCAATTAAAGTCCTGTTTTCATGGAAATTTTACATGGGATCCTTGTATAGATGCACATACAATGTAAACCACTGCTCGTTTTAGATATAAGTGCTACACCGTAATAATCACTTATCATCGCTAGTCAAAAATAATTCCAAACAGACTCAGATTTTGTTTGCAGGGAGAAACATTACTTAGCACAGGAAGAGTGCATAGAGGGCTCTGCCACTTGGGAAATGGCAAAATGAGGCATTTAATTCAAGCACAAGTTATTTTTATTGTTGTTGCTGCTTCTGCACAAGCCCTACAATTTATGAAATAAACTGGAATAAAACACAAGATCGAGAATATTTTTAATGGATTTAAAATGAAGACAATTATTATGGTATCAGTTGCCATTGACACATAACTGCAGTAAAATGATACAGCAGTGGCTCACCCCTGTAAACTAAATTTGGCGTGGGAACCTTCAGCAGGGGTGCTAAAGAGTTAGAGGAATTGTGAAAGAAATGCCTGCAGAAAATGGCAGAACTGTCACAGAAGTCTAGAGAAGCACCGGGACCCTCTGCTCTCAACCTTCCCCACTTCTAAGTGTATGGTTTTCTTACTAAAACTTTTCATCCCTCAGTATACTTCTCTGGGGACCAGCTTTTAAAATTTGGTAGAGCCAAACTATGGTGGCCTTTGAGTGGCTGTTCTGCAGTTTATATTGCCCTTGTGCCTTGCTGGTAAATACAGTAATTGCTTGTTATGATTTCTGTCTGTTCTTTGTGAATATAATGACATGTTTTTACAGATAGCTACAGATTTATATTTAGTCTGGATGACTTAATTAAGAAAAGTAACTTCCTCTGCCCCAAATATCTCAGTACTGAAAGATTTATTCATGGAAGTAGGCAAAATAAAATCACATTAGCAGACAGTTTGCCATACCTGAGAGATTCAACATTATGCATACATATTTTTTTATCCTGAGGAATGACTGGAGATGTGGAATTATGTATATGGATGATTCTATCATCATTAGGAAGAAACCAGCCTCATTCAACAGTGGGCAGGAGGGGACGAATATTTTATCCAGCCAAAAGAAGACGGTAGATAAATTACATCTCCCTGAATTTGATCAGGATGAGAAGCATGTTTTGTCTTGTGAAAGGCTGTGTAATATCTTTAATAACCACAGGAATTAAGACTTTACTCGCGTATTGCGTACAGAGCTTCACTTCCATCAGGGAAGCAGCATTGAAAGCCAGCCCGCAGAGAAGAGGAATACCCCGATTAACGTCGCCCTGTGCGAGCAGCACCAGGACACAAAACCAACAAAGAGCTCAGTGTGTCCCGGCAAACCCTGTATCATTATAGTAAAATTACTCCTTATGAGAGAAATAAGGTGTTCCAACAAAAGCGCAGCCTTGTCAGGGCTGCTGCTGGCAGCGCAGCGCCAGGCAGGGTGCCCAGCTCCTCACACCCATAACCAGCCTCGTGGCGCTGGCAGAAGGCTGCAATGTGGCTCTGGCCTCGGATGCCGAGCGAGACCAAGAATAGCACTGGGCGGTTCGTTGTGTGCAATGCTGGGGAAAAAAAAATTGTATTTAAATTCAGTGTTTTCCAAAAGTAGCTAAAACCAGGAGGTTATAAAATATTAACCTGTAAGGGAGAAGGTTTAGGAGACTGCCACTTGTGTGTCCTGGAATAGTTTCTGCTACCTTTTTGGTACGGAGCAGAACCTTTCATTTTGTTATTGCTTCTCAAGCTGAATTTGCAGCAGCTGCACTTTATCTAATCCTTGCAGCACATTTTCCCACTAGGAAAAAAAAAATAAATAAATAAAAGAAAAAAGCACAACCTATTTTTTCTTCATTATTTAATTTCTTGTTGTTGTAAATGTTACCAAGATTTTCAGTACTTTCAGGCTGAATCCATTAACTCTCTACCTGCCATGTCCTATCACTTTCTACAAGACCCTTTCCCGTCTGAGAAGAGGAAGGGAGCAGAAAGAGGTAATCTGTGGTTAGCAACAACCAAGACTAAGAAGCAGAAGCTACTTAATACTATTACTAACACGTCTTTTTTTCCCCCCTCTGAAGTTCATTATGTCCATTGTGGTCAAAAAAGAAAACTACTTTTGATGGAGAAATGTATTTGCTGTAATTGCCTGCTAATGCCTAAAATAAATTTATTTTGCTTTAAAAAAGTAAGCTTTTGTTCAATAGTTGATTTTTGGGCTACTGGTTTATGAAGACAGAAAACATAAGAAAAGCATATATTAATGACAGGGAAACCCAGGATGAAATTATGAGAACAACCTAACCTAGACTCCTGTTTGTGATGTGGGCAACTTGAGGATGAGAAACTGCAGGGTAGGGTTATTACAGCTCCATACCTGTCATGCTGTCCCTCAAAATGTGTGCATCCATGCCTATGTACATTTACGAATGGAAGGAAAACATGTGTGTAAGCTTCCTGGAAAATGGCACGATTTATTTTTTATATGTATATTGCGTATTGAAACAGTCAGATTAGAAATAATAGATACTATCAGTGACTTTTTGTACTGCACAGCTGAAATTATGGCAGCTTCAGGGGTACAAAAATTAAGCTTTTTACTGCATCAAATATGGAATGAAGTAATGCTATCAGTGGAATATTCTTTCTGTTCTGCGATTTAATACTACTTTCTATTTACTTTACTTTTGCATTCAATGTATTTAATTGCTTATTTTAAAATTCAGAATGAACCAAACTGTTGATGACTCAAGCTATTTTCTAACATATTAGAAAAGAAAATAGTGTACATAAGCAATATGGGAATACAACATATTTGAAGAAATGCAGATCGAGGTCCGATTATTGATACACATAGGTATATCTGTCTTTATCAGCACATCCTGTTTGGGCTGTCTTCCCACAAACAGCTTAGGCGTTAGTCTCACAGAAGTAGTATATCATTCCTTTCCTCTGTTTATTTTTGGCTAGTACAAATACCGTGGAGGATATTTGTTTTTGTAACACCGTAATGATGAAATAGATTTACTGGCTGCAGCCACAAGAATTCTAAGCAGGTTTTTCATTTGTTTAATCTCTGCAGCTTTGTTGTAAAAATTTGTAACTGTCTTGGACAAGTTGTTAGGAAAAATCTGGACATTTGGGTTTATGGCTAGGGGATTTTTTATAGCACCTGAAAAGGCATTGGGGATGGTGTGGGTGCTTGCAGTCACAGAATGACCAGTAGAGAAAAAGTTACTAGTGCCACAGGCTTCGTGGCATGAACCCATTTCTCCATCAAACCCACAGCAGTGTGCCCTTAGGGCTGGTAGGACAGGCTGGCTTCACCCTCTGGGACAAACTTCCCATGTGGGTCATCTTCAACGGAAAATGTGTATATTAGCGCAGGTAGCTAAATGCCAGGGGAAACGAATCATCAGGCAGTTTTTACTTTTCAACACTGAAGACAGAACCACCGCCCTGGGGTTCAGCTACTTAATGCCTTTCTTCTGTCAGGATATAATATCAGTTTTTTTTTTTTTTTTTTTTTTTTGGTTTTCCTTTTTTAA
>VXAA01003830.1:281824-310087 GCA_013399115.1 Anseranas semipalmata | reverse complement strand
AATATTCGTTTTTTTTTTTTTTTTTTTTTTGGTGTTACCTTTCTTAATGGAAAAATACACCTTTGATGTGGCAAAAACAGAGAAAAGCCACATTCCCAGATCACCACTGATGATAACCATTATTTCTTCCATTGTGAGCCCAGACTCACCCTATCTAACTTCAGGCACTTACTGAAAGTGCTTACATCGGCTCTGTCTGTGCAGACAGTGAATACCCTCCTGCAGCACCAGGGCTCCTCCAGGAGCTCTTGAAGTGGCGGGGTTTGGAAGCAGGTCGGTGTCATAAGGCAGCAGGTGGGACCTGTGGCACCACTGGGAGATCTGCTTTATTTCTGCCCCAAGCTGAGCAGGCTCATCCCACAAGCAGCCTGCAAATCAACCCAAGGCTGAAAATACGAAGAAGTACAAGAAAAGAACAGCATGCTGCTCCATCTGCTTTGCTTTCAGTGCTACCCCACTTTTTTTTTTTTTTTTTTCCTCACTGCTTGGAGTCTAACAAGCCCAAGAGCTACTAGATACTGCTCAGACTCAGACGAGCTGTTTTGATCTGTCACCTTCTGCTTGTCTGCAGCAGAAATGCTGAGTTTTCCCTCCTGATTAGCCTGTAGTAATTAGGTCAACCAGCCCCTGCTTGTACGAACTATTTGCCAGCATCGTCCACCTAGTTTTCCTCCAAAGACACAAAAACAAGGTGAAAAAGACAAGTCTGGAAGCAAAGGGTGACAAAAGAAATAGGACTTCTCTGCCTTTTTTTTTCTTCATTTCTTGTGCTTTTACCGCTGTCCAATACTGTGTGTGATATTTCTTTCTGTAATTTACAAGGGACCCTGTTGTACATGTGAAACATGGACTTATGGATTTGCAGCATATTGAATATGTAATTTTCCTTTTTTTTTCTTTTTTTTTTTTGTTTCTGCTCTCTAACTGAGCTTTTTTGTTGCTGTTTTTTGTTTTCTTTAACCTTGCCACTAGATGCAGTATTGATGAAGGAGAAGCAGACAAACATCTCCAGCTGCTACAGCCATGAAATAAGCTTTATTTTCCAGCTTATTAACTCTGACCTGAAGGGCACTTGTTGTGGTTACCTTTTTGAAGGTAATACGCTGTCTGTGTGAAGTGTTTAAACTTTACAGTTTCTTTCTGCTTCTTCCATTGAATACTCTTTTAGAATTTATTAGGACACTGCTACCAAAACATTTCTATTAATATTATATTTCTAAATAAATAAATAAATAAATTCAACTCATCAACACTGTAATATTTTGCAGAAATGCAGCACTCCTGACAAAACTGGTTTTGCTTAGACCTATCCCACAAGTGCTCTAACCATGAGGCTATTGCCTATCTCCAGGTGGCTGTATCTTCCTCATTTTCAGGTGAATGGTGTCAAAGAGTCTTGGAGTTGTCTCACAGGGAAACTGGAAAATATTCTGAAACATCAGTTTGAAGAGGAAATTCTTCTCTTCCTTCAAATTTATTTTCATAAAGGAATTGCCAATGGGAGCTGAGTAGTATGTACGTTAGACCAACACATTGGAGAAGATTTTCAAGAACTTTTTCTAAATTACACCTGCAAATTCACAGCAATGTTACTATTATTAATTAGCTAGGAATGGCATAGAGTCTTCACCAAAAAGAAGGACTCAAGTGCATTAAGTGCTATGTAGAGAGGTAATAAAAGATGTCTCCTTTTCACAGGGCTTATGGTGTACATGGCATTTGAGAGATGACACGCAGCTGGCAAGTGGGAATAAAACTGAAACAGTAGCACTCCGAATTCAATATGCAGCAGATTTAAATGGTGGACGGGATAATTTTTATGATCACCTCTGGGTTATAATATAGCACAGGCCTTATATTTCTCTCAAGTCATGTGTACACATATGTTTAGTTGCTGCTGGCTAGCATTTGGCATAGGCACATCTTTATGTTTATTTCTGGGGAAAGTAGGATTTTCAAATGAGTCTGAAAACATTGTCCCAGAAGTATGAGAAGTTTGTTTTGGGGGGGGTTGTATTGTTGTTGATTATTTATTTATTTATTTATTTAAACTGGCCTTGTGAATTTGACATTTGAATAATTTAGGGCTTAATTGTTATTTGTTTTATCATTTATAATGTTAGCATCAGTCAGCAGATATTATATGTGCTATTGCCTATGATCTCTGAGTGACAGAGTTGAAAGATCAGGTTGACATTAGCAAAGAAGCCCATTTTGCAATCATGTAAACACATGTTTAGCTTTACATCCTTCAACACACGAGTCATGTGGATAAGTATCTGCTGTGTCAGTGACTCAAGCTTATTTTATTCAGACAATGAACAGCAGTTGCCCATCAGAATTTTTATGGTGCTCCTGTATCATAATCTATTACCATTTTACTAGTGTTTACTTTCAATATATAGTTTGCTGGCACTGAAGCCATTTAAAACAGGATTTTAAACATGAGTATAGATCATATCTACTCTAACAACTTTATCTCCACAATAAATATATACAAATTTTAAAATTCATCACTCTGTAATTTTCAGCTAGTGCTTAAAGTAATTACACATTCTGTGGTGATAACACATTCAAGGTTTGTTGTTTTTTTATGATACCACAAGCTGGCGAGACACCTAGATCAGGCGTGTTAATGCTAATTGGCAGATAAAGCATAAATCTGAGGGAGTCTGGATTCCTGTCTTTTTGCCAGTTTTTTGTTGATTGGAAACTGAATTCTTTTTATCCTAGCATTTACTATTCAAAAATGCCAGGCAATTCACTGCTGTCTTTCCACTGTGCATTTTAATCCATCAGCTCTGTTATTCCTTTAATGCCTTGCTGTTTGTTTTTAATCCAGTAGACTAAATCGGTTTTCTTTTTAACTGCCTTTTAAAATCAATCATACAGAACTTCCAAGTGCAAAAAACAATTTGCTCTGATGACATAGCTATAACACTAATGAGGTTTTTGTTTGTTGTTTATTTGTGGAGGTGCATGACCCAGTGATAATAGCAGTGATATACTTGATTTGAAATATAATAGCTTACCTACTTGTCAGGTGAATACACTTGGTTATTGCCTCTGGAGTTCTTATATTAAATATTTCAAGCTTTCTGGGAATTCATCTCCCTTCAAGAGTGTGAATTCTACCCTGAGACCCGATCCCTAAATATCCCTTGGTCTGAATTTATTCACCCTGTGTTCTTTATTTTCCTTATTTTTATTCTACAAGTAAACATAATTTTAAGCCACTTGAAGGACTCCAGAACCTGCTCTGAGCCATGCATGGCATGGATATTCTTGAAAAGAATTCAGTAACTTATCACAGAAGTAAAAGGTTAGGAGTCTCTTTTTGAGGACAGGCTATTTGAGGACTTAGCTCTGATTCTCATAAAAAATACCCGGCTGTAACAGGACTATATGATCCCACTAGATGCTAGTGAATGTGCAAAGGCAAGGTCATGAAGTAGTAGCAGTTGATCACAAAAGACAAAATGACACAAAGGTTTTAGTTAATTGTAAGCAGTCAAGACAGAGAGCTTTCAAAAGTTGCTGCCTGCAGATGGAAGAAGAGATCCACTGGTGGCTATTGAAAGTAATGGTATGGATCCAATATGTACCTCAGGAAGCCCCTGGTGGATGCTATTCAGAAACCAAGACAATACACTAGGGAAAATCACTCTATACTTCCTTTATTTCTTATATTTTCCCAGGAAGTCACTGCTGACTACAGCTGGACAAAGGAAAGGGAGCAAAGTGGACTTCCGATGGACTTCTGGCAAGTGCGGCTGCTCCTATGCTTATGACCATATATCATCACCTGTTGAGGAGGGACAGTAACTGACTTTGTCATTTACTTTGCCATTTAATAACTAAATAAATGAATAAGTTAAGAGGAATAATTCACCTACAAAATATGTAGCAAATTCCAGCTAAGTGAGCTGCTGTATGTGCTACCACTTGAACTTGATTGACTTGCAGTTGACCAAGCTCTTGCTCACCATAGTGATTATGCTTCTTTCAAAACAACCTCCTTGGGTATCTTTGTTCTTCTTTTCCGAGGCAGTATCTCCTCATTGAGAGTTAGCAAGAAATAGTTGCTGTTGGGTACCAAAAGTGTGCCTCAGTTCACAGTGTAATAAAAAAGCATGAAAGCACCTGCCAGAATTGCAGGCTTTGGGTGGTAGCTAGGCAGCCTCCCCATTACAGTGCAGACCAAGCTCTCTGCAGACAGCCTTGGTTGTCTTTGACACTGAAGTCCTCCACTGTACAGCTACTGCTGTTCAATAGATTGGAAACTAATTGTCATTTATAGATAAATGTACCTATTCACTGTGTTTATCCAAACCAAATATCTTACGTGTTTTCTTCCTGTAGAGCATCATATGGTCTTGGTTAGGTTTTCTGTGACCTCCTGGGGTCTTCTCTGAGCAGGGGTCTGTGTCTTGCAGCATTTTCCCAGCTGCAGTATGGCTCAATGTCCTCTCTTTTGGTCCATGACCTTACATATAGGAAAAAGACCATGGCTTTCACTACATAATTGTGTTGGTTGCAGATAAGCCTGGATTTCATGCAAAGGAGGACTTAGTTGTTTGAGTCTCAGCTCAGTGCAGACAAAACTATGTAATGAATGTAAATGGAATTTTTTAAAAGTTGTATTTTGTCAGGATTTTGGATGTACCAGTGACACTTGAGTGTCAGTATTTGCAAGAAATGAACTTTCCTCCCGGGTGATTTTTTTTTTCTTTTATTCCTCCAGAAGAAGGAAGAGTGTTTAATACAACTAGGCAGACATCTTGATTCAGTTTACTTTTGGCATCTGTCTCCTTAATGTGAGATTTTAACAAAATCATACGTCTCCTAACTCTTTATTCACACAATTGATAGATACAGGTTCAATTAAACAGTATTATTGATACAGTATTTTATTCATTATCTTTTCTTTACCAGCCACCACCACATTGTCAATTTTAGTTTCACCACATTGAATGAATGTATTTGTTTCTCCAACGTGTTAGACATTTGTTTTATACATGTTTCTAAATAGTGCCTAGTGCTCTGTTCTCTAGGAATTGTAATATTTAAGCCACGGGAAAGGAGTAGGAACTGGTTAAACCTACAGTGCTTGGAACCCATCAAGTTTAAATGATTATAATAAAAGCCACGAAATAAGGATTTGGTGTTTCTTATGGATCTCAGCCATATCTGGGCCAGAGTGTATATAGTAATATCTGTTCATGCAGTAACACAGGATCATTGAACTGCAGACCTGGGAAAGCCCAGAAGAGTCTAATCCATCCCATCTACCTCAAGCAGACCCAGGTCAGGTTCACTGGATGTATGTCTTGAATAACAGTGTACAATGCTGGACTGTACTGTGCCCTTATGTTTCTTTTCAAGCTGCGCTTCTACAAGGCAATTCAACCATTTTGTTGTAAAACATGATGTATTACATTTTTCTGGGACCCATTTTCCTTCAGACACTGGGGCAAAGCATTCCTGTTCTTGAAGATGTGGTCCATGTTCCTTCCTGCATTTTAGCTTGCGTGTTAACTCTGGGGAAACATCCCTGAAAGGTGTGAATAAGCCCTGCCTAGAGGAGTGAAGACAAACACCAAGCATGGCCAGCTGCACTGACAGAGGAAAAGCAAGGTCTATTAGCAACAGGTGGATATGTAGCAGTGACAAGTCACACACTGACAGTAATAGTGCCAATGATTGAGGGTAAATAGCATCTGCAGTCCACAACAAATAAGCATGGAGACTCTTCAGGTAAACCACACATATCAATTAGGTTCTGCAAGAGCTTGATATTGTCTGACCACATTCAGAGGTGGCTAGGATTAATAAATGCATATCTTTTATGTAAAACTCTTGCGCAGAGGACTCCAAAGCACTTTGTAGAGGTAGCTAATACTATTATCAGGTTGTGCATTAGGAATCCTCTGCATGTGAGGAGCTTCAGGCAGTACTGATATGAATTGAGTCAGTGGAGAACTGGCTTTTATCTAGGTCCAGGAAATACAAGTACAAGGTGGACATAGATATCAACACCTAGAACAGTAATATTTAGGAAATGTAATCTGTGAACCTAGTTTCTGAACTAGGTTTCTGAACTGATGACTATGCTGTGCACCTTTTGCACATCAGGATTTGAACATGTTTGCAACTGAAGCAAGAGTTTGTTTTACCAAGGGAAAGAAGTTACTATGATTGGTGCTCAGTAGAAATCAAAAACTAATCTTATAGCGTTGGTTGAAGAACTGTACTTGTAAATAAATGGACATTGTCCCTTGGATGATTATTTTCTCTCTGCTGTGGTAGACAGCTCCACTTTCTCTACCTTTGGATTCAAACAGATGAGTTCTCAGGTTGTCACAAAGAACCTGTTTTCTCCAGAAAGAGTCCTTCTAAAATAGTGGTACATCAATGAATTGATTTTATCTGCTACTATCACGTGAACATTAGACATGGTAAGATTCTTGAATGCTTAACTGACATACTGGTGCTGTTTTTCAGGAAGAGGAAATACATATTTTATTCTGTGCATTAAAACTAGACATTTATGTCTAATTTCTATCAGAAGCAAGAACAAGTTTACCAGGAATATCAAGCCAAATACAAGAACATAGTAGGATGTGACAAACTCAATGGGAGATCTTATGGGAGAGGAAGGCAATATTTATTAAAAAAAAAAAGAAAAAAATCTCAGCCCCCTCACATGTATTCTCTCACATATTTCAGTCAGAGTGACTCCCAGGCACAAAGGCACGTTTGTCCAACTGGTCTGGTCAGGATCACTTGTGAAGGACATGGAGGGCAAACAACACCAGACAGTGAGTATTGCCTGCCTTCTGACCGGCAACAACAAACTGTTTTTTGGAGAGGTCTTTCATACCCTTCAGGAGTTAGCAATTATCATAGGGTGATCTTTTGCCTTAGAATCTGGCTTACTTCATCCTCCATATATCTTAATCACAGTTGCTGTTGTTCTTGCTCCCTAGCTTTGGGTACCTTTAAGGCTGCCTGGCTTCTTCCAGGGACAGCAGAAAGAGGAGCAGCACAGACGAAGGGCTGTAACCCTGTGTCCTTCCACCTGTACCACTGTGCAGGTCTCCCACTGGTAATTCATTTGTTCTGTGACCTCATAGGGGCACAGGCCATCAGGTCTTCGTGGAAACACCACATTCCTCCAGGTTTACCAATGTACCTGGTGTCAGTCATGGCCTTGGATATCAGTGCATGTCATTCTTGTGATCCTTGTGCAGTATGGTTTAGTGTAGCATTACGACTGAAGAGTTTCTTTTTCCCCCATGTTCACATAGTTTAGTTATCCTTTTTTTTTTTTTTTTAATTGTGACCAAGTATGATAGAGCCCAGTAGAGAATGTCTTTTTAAGCAACTACATTGGGTTAGACCAGGAGAAGGAATCTCTGATTAAGCTCCCACTCTGACAGATTACACTTCGTCCCTTTGCTCTCCACCTGGACTAAAGGGCTTGTTATTTCCAGTGATATCTTCTCCTAACAGATATTCCAGGGATCTGGTTGCCCAGCTGGGGTGTAATGACTCCAGTTGGAATTGTGGCAGGATTCTGGTGCATGTGGTCCCAAGGCGCAGTGGGGCAGCAGCTGTTCCTGTCTTTGAGGTGGCATTACAGGTGCCACGGTGCCAGCGGCAGTGCAGCATTGACCACAGCGTGGAAAATCTTGTTACTTCTCTGAAGGCAGGATGGGTGTTTTAAAAAGAGGACCGGGACCAGAATGAAACGTAGCTTCTGAAAACATGACAAAATTTCAGAAGTTTACCGTATTTGGTATTTTAAGGTAGGTCTAACATGCTTTTGGAGTGCTTTTATTTGTTTTGTTTTGTTTTTTATTTTCTTTCCCCTGCTTTAATTATATCCTTGACCCCTTTCTTATTTTCAGTTCAATATTTACTTATTGTCAGTATCACAGATGATGACAGTACAAGACTATATATAGGATATAAGATACCTGTATATCAGATAATAATTGTACAAGCTCTCCTACTCATCTAGGCAAGACTCTCACCACTGTAGCTAAGAAACCTGAAGCAGTGACAGTAGAGCTGTCATCTAGACAAGTTGCTGCTGTAATCACATGGCAATCCCAGCCTAGGCCCAGGAATCACAGATTTACATTGATTATTCAAGTAGTGAATGAAATTTCACCAGCATTTTTTGTTACAGTGATGTCTAGTAGGATTCTACTTTACAGCAAGCGGAAATAGCTGAATTCATTGGCTTATTGTCTTCAGTAGTGTTTGGAAAGAAATGCACAGCTTCCAGGTGCAAACACACAGATAAAATGTACGATATAGTGCTTAAGGTGCTGCAGTTTAATTTGAAGTTAAGTTGAATGTAGCATGATGACTGTGACAAGTGACAAGTCACAAGCGTACAATAGTGACAAGTTCTGTGTACAATATACCTGCGTACCACTGTGCATCCTAGTGAAATAAATCCCCGCATTTTTTTGTTTCATTGAATTATTCTCAGTGAGTGGTCCCTCCATGATTAGTCCCATTGATGAAGTGTTTCTGGGGATTGCTGCTCCTGACATGGATCCAAATGAGAGTAAAAGTGCAGAACCTGTCTGCGTCTTCTCCCTTAACTTGTGTTCAGAGGATTTGCAGGGTTTCTTCTATACCTTTCTTTAGTATATTAGGACCAGAGGAAATGGTAGACAACACCTATTCTGCTGAATTTATTGTCTGGAGGGTCATAGAAAACGGCCCTTCATGGTCCAGCAAACCATATTAAAGACTAAGGGTCACGAATTAATCAGTTCCAAGAATTTTCTATGCTTATTAGTGGAAAAAGCTTGCTTTGATAGTGGTTCAATCACCCAAAAGTAGGCAAGTCTCCTAAGGAGTGAAAATCCCACAGCCCTGCAGCCCTGCAGCACTGAGAAAATGGGGATGGAGGGCAAGCACATAGAAAATGTGGATAAAAGTGAGAAGACAAACAATGAATGAGGTCTCTTCAGGACTAATCTTCCTGGAGGCCTCCCAAAATCTGAAGGCTCTGACCATTACAGGTAACAACTGAAACAAGTTCTGTCAGATCATTGCATTAGTTTACCTCATACATTATTTTCCTTTTGCTTGGCTTTGATGTGCAGCCCTTGGCTATGATGCTAATTCTACCTGCAAAGGGAGAAGAGGAAATAATCCACCTGACACCAAATAGAATATATTTCCAACTGTAACGTCAAGTAAATCAACGCCAAGGCTCAGAAGCAGTTTCTGGCTTAAAGGACTCAGTGTTTTGTTTTGCATTGTGCAGAGTCCTGTTACAGGGCTACGTGCATTGTGTTCCTCTGCCACTAACTGAAAAGGAAAAGCAGTGTTTTGTAACCATGACATACCCTGTTATCTTCCCCAAGTGATGAGCTCATCCAGATTACTCCAAGGGGATACTTATATTTTATCAGTGGCGCCTTGTTGCACAATTTCCAGTTTCTTTCTTAAAGATACAATAAAAGATTTATGTCTGAAGGACTATGATGTGGTTTCCATCTAAGAGCAAAACAATTCCTTCTAAAAAAATAGCATATCCCCAAATGATTTCATAATTGCAAACAGTGTTGATGAGCTCTGTGGCTTAAATGAGTTTATAACATATTTGCTGTGTTTTCTAGTGAATATTTTTTGATGTGCTTAGTAAGGAAAATAATTAAAATCCCCCTGCCATTTCAAATTGACACAAAATAAATGTGATCCATTAGTTGATGTCTACTGTAATAAGTCATTTTTCTCATTTCATTCCAAATTTGTTTCAAAGATTTTTTCTTGCCTCTTTTTCTCTCTCTTGTATGTGTGTGTGTTAAATAGTTTCAGGTCTGAAAGTCAACCATGTTTCTCATTATCAGACATCAGAAAGGCTTTCTTCCCTTTGTGTTTTCATGCCACTTAAGGATAAGCAAGTCTCAGAATACTGCACGTTTTTGATGTATGGGTAAAATTCACATCTTCTGTTCTCAGTGCAGAATACTTATCTGCACTGCAGATCTCAATTGCATATTCTGTTCTCATCCCTTGTGCCGGGCTGGGTTGTTATCACCACAAATTCTACATGCAGAATATTCACGAGTCCTGCAGTGTGGACAGGAGAATTGGCTTGTGTCAGTAACATCCAAATACAGAGAGATATTTTATAATATGGCTAGGATACAAAGTATTTCTGAATCCAGGCTGCTGTCAGAGAAGAAATATGAGATATCAATTTAAAACACTGGAGAGAAGATTTTAGACAGCAGTGTCTAGTTGGTTACAATTATTTTCTCAAACTGAGTCATGGTGGTGATCTTACTTCTCTAGTTGTTCTATTTCTATTTGCACGACTAGGATTTGATATTAGAAATGTGTTATATTTTAGCCAATCTGTGATAGTGTCTGTTGCTGTAACTTGAAAGATTTTCTGAGTGCTCCTTGGAAATAATTTACTGTGAATCAGTTCTGATTTGAGTTATGCTGTTCCCTTATTCTTGTTGCTACATGCAGTAGAACAGAATGTCTCTCTCTCTTTTTTTTTTCTTTAGAAGCATCTTAACTATCTCAGATCAAATCTGTGTTCCACTTTGTTCAGGTTATCGTCTAAGAGTGGGTCTTCTGAGGACTAAATTAAGGCAAAGACTTTCACATATCTATGTAAGTTGATATTCTCAATATTGCCTTGAAGCAGGGATTTCTGCAGTCTAATAAGAATGGGCATTTCAGATGCAAAGGTTATAACGTGACGTTAATATTCTCATGATTAGTTTTCAACCTTTATATCCCAATGTCACACACAGGAGACACTAACCATTCTGGATCTGGATCAAGATCTAAATTTTGCAAAAGTTTCTGAATCTTCGCATTTTCTATTTTTCACCAGGGGTTTTCCCAAGTCCTCCTTATTTCCCCTTTGTTTAATTTGTTGCCTACATGAAACCCTAACTAACAAGCTAGAATATCACCATTATGTGCTGATAGAATTGGTAAAAATGAAAGGAGGGTATTAACTTCACACTGGAGTAATTTAGCAAATAAGACATGAACCCACTATCCCTTTTAGTGATCAACAGCTGCGAAGTGATTCACATTGAGAATTTATGGCAGTGCCTTGTGAAACCAAGGCTTGGCAGGATCCTGTCATTTGGGAAAGTGCCTTCTCTGGGGCAAGGCAGTTTCAGGTAAGATGACCCCATTTGGTTGTGTGATGTATTTACACAGTAACATCTCTCTGGTATGTCAGATCTGGAGGGTGCTCTATAGTGTCCCCAAGGACCAAAGAAAACTATGGTCTGAGACAGAGAAGGAAAAGAAGAGTGAATCATACTATAGGCTTCAGAAAAACATCAAAGCTTTTCAGCTTCTTGTTATAACTCCCAGAATACTGCATGCCTCTGCATTCAGATTCCTCATTCATGTAACCAGGATTGCAATGGGAATGGAAACAACAGAACATGACTCCACGGAAACAAAGGCATTTGTATTATTCTGTGTGGCCCTCAGAAGCTGCAGTTTGGATATAATTATGACTCAAATGAAAGGACATTAACAAAGCAAATGAAATATTTTGTTTCTGATCTGTTCCAAAGAAAGCTTTTATGATTGTAATGTTCATAGATAGCTTTGGCCATTGGCTTTCAGAACAACTTATTTAAAACATAGGTTATTTTCCCTTCTCCATCTTTACAGGTATTTAAAAAAGTCAAACATGTCTATTATATATACGGTCTGTGAAAATCAAGTGGAAGAAAAATGAATTAACATCAATGTCGTTAAGGATAAAGCTGTGGTACAGGGAGAAGTAAGATGATGTTGTGCCACGAGGAGGTACATTTTGGTTTTTCTTTGCTCTTTCAAGGGTTTTTGAGGAGCCTATAGAAGAGGCATTTACAGCCAAGTTTTTAAAGTATCTGCTTTTAGACGAGTGTTTAGACAAGACTCTTTGATTCATCCTACCTAATCATAGGTAGGAGTGTAAGTACCATTATGTCCCATGATAATCCATGGAGAGACACAGGTACCTGATTAAAGTGATTCAGAGATGAGTGGTGACTGCGTGGCCAAGAACCTGATTCAACCTTAAATGGCTTTAAGAAAGGAATACCTTTTATTGACATATTTTATACATGCGGCTTAACTGGCATTAGGGTAAATGCAGAATAGCACCTTCTGTTTTGAGACTCCTCTCTTTGCTACTGAGTACCTCTGGTTGAAGGATTGGGTACTGTTCTGTTTGTCCCTGTCTAAACATGTCTGAGATCCAGTTCCTGTCCTGAATTGGTCATCCAGAAAGAAAAACGAACTAAGAAACTTAAAACAACTTTAAAGTATTTCATGCACTTTGACTATAGGGTGATAAATAGTTGGGGAATAGAAGAAAAATCTTCCAGGGTTATAGCTCTTGGTCCTTTGTAGAGACACTTGTGTCTGTTCTCCCTTTGCATGCAGCCAGCTGAATGTCAGTCATTCCCTGCCTAGAAGACGATGTTGCCATGCAGTTACAGTAAGATCTGCAGAGAAACAGCCCCAAACTAACAAAGCTTTCATGCTTTTAGACCAGCACTTGCTTGCACCCAGCTGGCTTGAGGCACGCATAGGTCTGACTGCAAAATGTTGTACAGATGTACCCTAACCTGCAGCCAGGCAGATTTCAAAACTTGCTTCGGTTATGGCCTCAGAGCTAGTCTGGAGGGTAACCTGCTGGAAACTGTTGGTTGTTATTCAAGCAAAACAGTAATTTGCTATGATGCATATAGCAATAGGTTGCATATAGAGACACTTAAGAACTTTTCTCAGCTTAGCCTTGATTTTCTGAGGGAGTATGAACAAGCTGTTTTACTTCCTTGTTCTGCAGCTTCCTCACTTTTAACAATGATGGCAGGTACCTGCCTCTCATAAAACATGCTGAGAGCAGCCGGTGGGAAGTATCGCATAGGTGGATAATGGGAAGTTTAATTGGGTTTTATCTATAAAGTGTTTTGACATCCCATGAAAAAGGCTGTTGACTGCAAGGTATTATTAAAAAATTATTAATTTATATTTATAATTAAATAGATTAAATATTAATTAATTATAATTTCCAATTAAATTTATTAATTTTTTATATTTAAAAATCAGTATTATTCCCTTTTCCAGTAGTGTTACTACCCAGCTCTGAAGGGTGAGAGCTTGCCTCTGCAGAAGCTGCCCCAGTGTTACTGGGTGGAGAAGCGGAGGCTCTTTGCCATGCCAGATTACATAAAGCGGTGTCAGAGTTGGACTGCTGTCATCCCTGTTGATTTCAAACACAGAGTTGCCACTGGCACATTCACAGCATGTGCCAGGAGACCGGTCTGAGTTAGTAATCACTATTTGTCTTGTGATCCAGACTGGTTGTCCAAATGATTCAGTCCATACATCAGCTGGGTGACATGGTGTTTGAGGTGACTGGCCAGATGAGCTTGCTGATTTGTAGAGGCACAGTTCTGAGAATCAGATTCCCAAATCTTTATCTTGCTCAGTTTGGTGTGAATAACTCCTCCAGGAGCCTTTGTCCAGTGGGACTCCAGACACTGACATTCAGCAGTGTAGTGTGCTGTCTGCTGGATAACAGCCACCTCTGGATGAGTTTTCAGAAAGAAAAGCTGCAGGAATGCCATTTCTCATCAGCTGGTGTCACTGCTTGGAGCCAGATGTTAGCAGCTGGGTGTGGTAGTACAAAATGGTCTAGGAAAGAAAGAAGAGAATGTTTAATAGGAAACATTAACTTTCTGGCTAAGCTATGGGCAAATACAGCAATCCCTTGTTTACAACAATAACTACTGGAAGCTGCAGAAATAGATCTCTGACATTTTAAAGTAGTATGTTTACTCTGTTTGATCAGACAGGAGATAATGTCATGTGCTTATTTTGCCATAAACACTCTTAATAAAAGACTCAGCATTTCAGCTATTGGCAAGAAATAGAAGAACATGAAGTACCTTTTGCATATTCAAACACCAGGGTGTTTAGAAATATGCAGTTGCCTGTAATTGTACTTTGTATTTCTTAAACATTCTTCACAGTAAATGTCTTGATTTATGAATGTGTGATAAACTGATTACTGGAAGTCTCAGAAGTAAGACAATTTGCCTTTTCTGTTTCTTTCTAAAATAACCCAGCCTTTGGGAACAGGGAATGTTTATGGTGAACAACGAGGACTATATTAAAATATAAAAATATAAACAAGGAAGTGCTAAATGCCCTTTGGAAACACAGTGCACAATGCACACACAGTTCTCCCATGTTTTAGGACGATAGATGTTCCCTTTTTCTGGGAATATCTGAACATCTCAGAGTGGATAGTGAATCACCCCATTTGAAGCAGGGTAGTTCTGGTAGGACCAGTTTGGAGAATGAGAAAGGAGTCACTGAGAGTTAAGCACCTAAATAGGTACCAGAACCCAGGCTGGAGATGAAAGGAACCGCAAAAGGTTGTGAGTACTGCTGTGTTCGCTGTTGCTGCACCAAGATCTAATGCACCTGCTTATTAAGTGAATGTACAACTCCCAGCTAGTCACCCAAGCTGCTTATATAAATAAGGAGAGCTGGGGCTTCAGAGTGGGATCCCAAACAACCACAGACGCATTTTGTTAACTGCCAAAAAGGGCTGAGGCTAGCTGGATGTCTCGAATCCTGGGTTTGGGAAGGGAGCATGTTGTCCTCTATTCAAATTCCTACACAGCCTTTAACTTTGTGGAGTTAGGAGCCTAAGAATAGATATGCTTTGAAAAACAGAGCGGAGATCTTTCTCCGTTTTAGAAGAGAGCTGCTGTGGGACAGTGCTTCTTTTCATTATTATTTATTATTCAGCTCAGTGGTTAGTACACTCATTCAGGATGTGGGTGACCCAAGTTCAGTTCCTTCCTCTGCCTGAGGGGCTGTAAACTCACATCCCATACTTCCTTGGACAGTGCCATAACCACCAGCCTATGGACTATTCTTAGGGTGGGGGACACTCAGTCTGTCCTCTTGAAGTGGTTCCTCTTTGCATGCTATCCTTTTTCTCTTGCTAAGGGATCGGGTAAGTATGCCACACGAAATGGAGCCACTTCAGCAGGAAGGCTTCACAGAGCCCTTCTCTTCCCATCCTTTCATCAGTTTGAGCCCCCAGCCTAGAGCTGAGTTTAGTTTCCTGGAAAGTCAGAGCTTTGAGTTTGACTCCCCAGGTGTTGAGGAGTAAAATATATCTTCTGTGTTGTGTGCAAGTGTTCTGATCACCGAGCCATAAAGGATAGGACTAAGGATGTATGAAGGACAGCACCTTTGGGGGATCTCTCTCTAACTGACTTGCCAGTGCAGGGTAATTTGTGGTCAGAACCCCAGTGACAAGACTGTCCAAGTGTATAGATACAAATATATTTCAAAAAGCAATGCACCATCTGTAAAGGCATACATTTTGTTGTTGTCATCTAGGGACCTAATGCTTTAAGACTAACATTTTATAGATTAAAAAATCCCATACTGGTTTAAACCAGAAAAACATCTTGTATTTTGTCTATTGCTCTGCCATATAGATCTGTAGATGCATAAGAATTCTTTTGACAATCTTCCCCTGTGTGGCATTGATCCCCCACTGCTTAGGAAAGAGCATTTTGAAGCATCAAGTACGAGGCAGAGGAGGAGCAGATTCTGATCCCAGAAACTATTGAGATATCCTAGATTAGAGAATTTCGGTGTGGTTATCCTGGGTTTGTAAAGGTACATCTGAGAGCAGAATGAATGTCTACTCCAAGAAACGAAAATCAAAAGGAATTTAAGAAAAAACACTTGCTGGCAGGGATAAGTCTGGGGCCCATACTTGAGTTCACTCAGCTTCAGCACTGATTTGGGGAGCAGAAAGCTCAAACCCTTTGTGCTTTGTGCTGGGGTCACACTGCTGCTCCTCAGGGACCAGAGCCCAGCAAGGGCAAGTGGGGGTGGCAGCTGAAACCCCCAGTCTGCTCGCTGCAGCTTGGAGGCCAGGAGGGCTCTGTGCATCGGAGTTTGCAGCTTGTCGGAGTCCTGATGGCAACCTGCTGACGCTCAGTCCGGAGCTTTGGAAATCAAAGACTGCAATCTGTACTTTATCTCCTGACTGCACTCAGTGTGAATGAATCTCTATTTCCAAGGAGCATTGGCCTGCCAACTACATAAAAGTGTCACTGTGTCTGGGAAGCCATGCATGGATCAGACACAGTCCACTTGAAAGTGAGATAACTTCTCTTACAACCCAGAGCAATTACATCAAATTGCTCTATCTCAAGCATACCTGCTGCTCTTAAACTACCCAGTTACAAAGCTTAGAGGAGATGGATTTTTTTTATCACGTAAACAAATGGAGTAGAGAACACAATATGTCAGAGAGACTCGGCTTCTTCATTGTGTTTAAATACCTTTTACTCTGCTGGCTTATACTGTTATCTGCAGATTGTCCCTAAAGTAAGGGATGCATCTAATTGATAGCTGATGCCCAACATAATTAATAGTCTCAAATATTGGTTGAACTGTTCTTCTAATGAACCAGGGTACAGCTGATAAGCTATTGGGCAACTTACCCAGCTTGTTAAAACAGTGATAAATAGCGTATCACTTGTTGAAGCCAAATGAGGCTGACTTCTAAGGGTAGCTGAGGCAAAGCCAAGTGCAATCTAATCCAAGCCCAGATCTATATCTTATTTGAAAATTTGAAGATATCTGATTATCATAGTTTGAATTTGCTCTTGATAAGGGTCCACATACTGTGAATTTATAGGCCTGTTGTTCCTACCGCATTTATAACCTCATCAAGGAAGGGTTACATTTTTTTTCTTTTTCTCGCTTCATGAAGAAGTCTCTAGGGGATCATTTCCAAGCAATCGAATTTAGTTACTTCATACAATGGTAGGTGAAATTAGTGCAAAGTAACAGGAGCTAGATTAATGTGATTTCAGGAAATAATCCATAAAAATCTTATGAGGCCTTTAGCAGGTTGTAAATTGGATTTTAGGCACAGGGAGAGAGAAAGAAAACGAAAAATCCTGAGCAAAATAATCAGTCAGTAATGAGAAGTACTAACATTTTAAGACTTCACGCTGAAATAAAATACCAGAGTAAAAAACATAAAATTGACTAACAATGACATTTTAAAATGGCATGAATGATTAAAATTGTGATTATAAATGTAAATAAATGCCTTCTGCTTTTCTCACCAAACAATTAATCCATGTATCATCAAANAAAAAAAAAGAAATGGAAAGAAAAGAAAAATGTTTCTCAAACAGTTGCCCATCCCATCTCTGCAATGGAGAGTGGATGATTTTTATAATCTAAACATGAATTGTCATCATGTATTGATAAAGATTTATAAGTAGGGACCAAACGTTTGCTGTCTTCTGCTCGAAGGGTGACCAGCTTGTTCTAATTGAAAAGGTCTTATTTTCAAGTATTTTTCACATTTTATGGAATGTCTTTAGTCTATCTTTAACTGGGAATAAGAAATAATTTTTTGAAAAAGTATGTATAATCCTATGTTATGTCTGCATTATGGCTAAGCCAGGACAGAATGAGAAATGCCTGAACCAGTTTGGGATTTGATCAAAACACATCCTTTGTGATATGCTCCAGACAGCCTTCTTATCTAGAAAAAGTGCTTGATATCTTACTGAAAGACTCTCCCAAAGAAGTGTCAAGGAACAGCTTAGATCCACACTTGCTGCTGGTTGCTGAGACACCTCTGTGCTGGATTTTTTGCAGAGAAGTAAGAGCATGGCTGGCTGAATTTCATCCTCCCAGTACCAGCACTCAGGAAAAGAAAGGTCCTGCTTTAAAATGTGGGTTACTTCTCCAAGCAAGGACAGAGCAGATCCCCGTTGCGCAGAAACAGCATGTACAGAAAACACAAAGGAAGATGGAGCTCTTTGGCTATGCCTTCATTTGCAAATTAAACAGACCACGGGCTGCTGGCCAATCTACGTGACGTGCATGCAATCACATGGCTAAATTTTCTTTCTCCTTCTCCCTAAAAAGCCTGGTCTTATCTTTACTACCTGTTAGGGTCAATCCCTGACCTGTGCCACCCCAAAACTGTGTGCTGGCATCAGATAGTGTAGTGGTAGAGGTGAAAACTGCCATGGTACACCAACACCTGAACAATGATGAAGATCTTGAACCAGAGCTCTGGGACCTCTTATTTTACTACCATGTATGGCTGATGTGACTGCTCTGCCCTGACTGTCAGTGCCCAAAAGTTAGCTGTCTAAGGCTTACCACCTCATTCTGGGGTCCTTTTGTACAGAAAAACTTATTTGCAGGTGAAGATTGATTTCCATAGATGGGCAATGAGAGAAAATGAGGTGAACCATTCTTTCTCTCCTTTGACTATACATGAGTCAAAATGACCAGCTAAGGTTTAGGTGTCTGTAGATGCCTAGCTAGCATTACTGGAGATGAACCCCACTATCTGCCTTGAAATATGATTTCTTGAAATTTCATGGACCATGAAATTAAACTAAGACCCAAGTTTTTTTTGTCATCTGCAAACATCTGTGTTTTTGTCCTTTCAAGCACAGAGGGATGGTCATTAAAAGAAAAGCCTTTCACAGAGGTCCTGAGCTTTGTTTTGCAGTCCTGTAGGGGTTATAGCAGGAGCACAGAGTAAGAGCTTCTATCAGCTGTAGGAGCTGCACAGTTCAAAGGCAGAGAAGAGGAGCCGGTGGCAGGGTTTGGGGTGGCCTGTTGAGCTCCTGCCCAGGGGGAGGCTTGCAGCGGGGCTGTGCTCCAACTGAGGACCAGCGTGTGCACCAGTCTGACTCATTCCTGTGAGAATTACACCTGCAGCAAAGAGCAAATGTTGGGGTCGAGTGGTGATGCAGGCTTTCACTTATGCTTATTTATTTCTTGTTCAGCCTAATCTACCCACAAAGACTTTACTGGTCCACTATTCACCTGGGAAGGAAAATTTTGTTATGTAGAGTTGTGTGGTAAGCACCTTGGGGAGGATTTGATTGTAAGGGTATAACAGTTATTTCCTTTCCCACAGAAGAATAACTCCACAGATATAAATATATTAGATGTACCACTTATGCCAGTGTAACTGTAACCACACTGGAGGAGGCAAGGAAGAGTTATGCAGTTCATTCGCTGGGTTAGTAAATCCTGAGCAACATTTCTCTTAATCTCCAGGTATTTATGGTTTATGGATTTAGCATTCACGAAGAAAGAAAATAATATCCAAATGTGAACTGAAGATGAAGGAGAATCAGCAGAGCAGGTGCAAAGGAGAAGAGCTGAGCACTCCTGAGATTTGCACGTTGCAGATATCTGCACACAGTGAGGGACTCTGGTCCCCTAATGAGGAAAGGTGTTGAGCACATAATTGAAAGTGTTTAGTAACTGAATACATCACTGTCTGGGAAGCTAAATAAAGTAGGTGAGAATTGTAATAATGGACCTAAATGCTGTCTGTCTGTTTAATAGAGTTTTATGAAATTATTAAGAGAAATCATTTCCTTTCTTTCCTCTGTGTTGGTGGAGATTTGGTTCTGGTTAGAAGATGGGAAAGCTACTTTAAAAGACCCTTTACTGTCTCTTCCAATCTTATGCATGAGGAAGGATTTTCTAGGGGAATAGGAGCACACACACAAAAAAAAACAAAAAACAAAAAACAAAACCAACACATTTGAACTAGAGCTGAGCTACAAAATCACAGAATCATAGAATCATCTGTGTTAGAAAAGACCTTCAAGATCATCAAGTACAACCATCAACCTGACCTACCTACTGACAGTAAGGGTCCTCTTGAAGACCAGAAAGAGGATTTGGGTGCATACAAGAAAGGAAAGATAGAGGAACAGAATGTAATCTGCTTAATTTGAGTTTAGGAAGGAGATATAAGTGAAAGATGTCAAATAAGCTGACCACTATGAGAAGGTAATGCAATATTATCCAACAGATTAAAGAAGGTTATGGCAAGGTCCACCATCAAGATGGGTAGCATTTTCCTCAGTCAGGAGGTCCTGGAACACTGGGATCTCTTGAATGCAAAATTAAAATGTTGAGGCAGGTACCATATCCTCAGCCTGCTTCCCCATTTCTCAATTTACTTCAGAATTGCTAGCCTCTTGAGTAACTTATTTTCTTGTGAGGTAGGAGTTTAGCCTTCAGAAAAGCTGCTTAACTGCAAAATATAAGAGGATAATTGAATTTTCCGATTTAGATTTGACCTAATTGTATGAGTTTCTTATAACGTGAAATGGCAGAAATTTCCAGAAGACAAAAGGAAACTCTCATACTCATTTTAAGTAAATAAAGAAATTTTTGAAGAGTTTTGGGGTCATTGTTATTTTGAGGAAAGAAGAAAAAAGAATCTGCAGGGAATGTTTTTAGACTAAACCAGGTAGAGAATGTAATTTGCAAATAAAAGAAACTATGCAAGAACACTGGAGCCATAAGTCTATGAGTTATTATATCTGGCATATTTTGTGATGCCCTTATTTTCCAATGGGAGAAAGAGTAACACATCTCTTCCTTTCATTTGTACCGCTCCAGTGAGGAACCTTAAGCTGTGAACTTTTTTTGGAATAACACACATTTTCTACTGGACAGGCAGATTTCATAGGCAAAGTACTTCTGTCTATGCAGTTTATATGAGACTGGAATTTATTAGCACAGTGTTTTTAAAGTGCAATAAAATGCAGCACTCAGATCTCTCTGGGGATCTGTATTATGTAGAGTGTTGTGACTTAAAAAAAAAAGTGCTGTCATATTGTAGTGTACCACCCAACTTGCAAGAGCAACCATGTTTGGGTGGCTAAAGGAAACACGTTGGTATCTGGAGAATAGTCCCTGCTCCTGAGCAGACCAAAGCTGCAACACAGCTGAGGGAGGTCTCCTCCTACCAGAGGCAGTGATCCACCTGCCTGAAAAGCTTGACATTCTCCCACCAAGTGTTCGATGCTGTCTTCTCAAAAAGTGCAGAGGAGGAAATAAAGCAGGCAACTCCCCCCTGCTGCCAGCCCTTCAACTACCCAAAGGTAGACGTATTTAAAGCCTGTCTGAATGAGAACTGTCCTGAACTTTCCTTCTTTCTTCAAGGGTTTATCACCCTTGGGAGGCTTGCCCCTGTCAGTGAGGTATGCTACTAGCAGCCAGATCACACTGCTGCCTCCTCAGTCAATACTTGGGGGTTTGTGCCAAGCTGGTGACACATTCCTCTTTTCCTCTGTATCAGAAGAAAAAACTCCTCTTGACTACAATTGAATTTGCCTGTGTGCAAAAATGAAGTTGAGGTTTAGAGCAGCTCTAGATTGCAGTCTACCTGGATGACATCCATGTGGTGGAGACTTGGTCTGTATGTGTGCATTTTATCGGCTCTGGATGAATCAGTACTGTGCTCAGGGCTGGGCTTACAACGTTCTGTTGTGGCTCTGCCGTCAGCTCTGCCTTTCCAGTTTTAACTTTATCTGAATGGAAGTAAAACCACCACAATGCTTAAGTTGTGTTTGGAGAATTCCAGTCTAAAGAAGTTCAACAAGCTTCAAAAAATAGGGATGTTATTTGGAGACTCTATTTGTGAGCTAGTTGGTGCTCTGCAATGGCCTAGAAATAAGTAGAACTCAATATTGTTGCAGGTTAAAATAAATAATATAATAAACAAACAAACAAATAAATAAATATAATAAAATAAAAAATAAAAAAATATTTTTGGTCAAAAGCAGAACATTTTTTTTCCTTTTTCCTATGGAATTATTGAGGTGGTTTATTGAAGTGTTTCTGTTAGTCAGGATGGAATTGTTTCTTTTTTTTTTTTTTCAGTTCTGCTATTAACTCTCATATTTTAGTACATATATACATATACAATGTACATATATATGTATATACATGTATTGTAGTGGCTGACCTTGATGAATAGCCAAAAGGTTATTCAGGTGAACTTAGCTTTAGCTATGTATGGCTTGATAGTTCTGGTTTCACTTTCTAATGAAAATGCTAAAGAAATAAGATAATGGAAGCTTATTTCCTTATTAAAGTCATAGTGGAAGAAATGAACTTTCTTCTCATTTACCTCCTCCCTGAGAAACTGAATATTCCTTTATAAACTTCTCTGCAGGAAAGCATTTAGAAAGCCTCTGTTGTGGACCCTAGTTTTTATTTGTTAAGGAACCCTGGAGATTTCACTTTACTTTATCTCTGCTTCACTTTCTACTCTTTCTCTTCCTCACATATTAGACTGGGCTTTCCAAGCAAAGAATATCTACTTTCATGGAGCATATATCCAGCATATATAGTGGTCCAAACTAGTGTATCCTTGCGTTTTCCTTTGGCAAATATCTGTAGGAAAGTAGACATAAGTTTGCTTTCATTGCTGACTGTGAGTGGTTTTGTGTCACTATCGGCTGTGATTCATGATCCTTCTCAAATTTAGCTGCAGCAATTGAAGAGGAAGTGTGCATATGTGCCTGCATAAGTTTGTCTTCTCTGCCTTTTGAGCCATGATAACTGAAGTCATTGGCAATGAAGGATCGTACCTTTTTGGTGATGGCTTAAATTAGTGCAGACCCACTCTGGGGGAAATTAAGAAATTTCTCTTTTGAAGGGATTTGTATTAGGACTCTAGTTTTATTGCAAGCAATGGGTATTCTTTCTGTGCTTACATCTGTCTGTGTCTCAGAGAGCACATAATATCAGAGCAAAGAAAGTCAAATGTTTTCTATTAATTACCTCTCCTGGCTCTGTCAGCTCCAGGAGATAAGAAGCATAAGAAGTATGAAGTGTTTTTCCCCACTACACTGCACAGCCCAACCATCCAGTTATCCTGTTGGCAGTTTTCACCTTCCTCTTGAGCATTAGGTACCAGCCCCTGTAAGATACTGGGTATGACAGGATAATGGCTATTTAAATTTTATCTTCTTAAATTTTTTTTAGTTATTCCAGCAGGGACATAGTGGCCATGTAAAATGAATAACATTGTACAGTGATGGCATACCAGTCTTTACTGGACTCAGCTGAACTGTTAGATCTTTTAATTGTCATCAGAAAGTGAACATGGTATATAATAAAACCTGTTCAAGGCAGTATGAGTAGATCCAAACATTTCAAAGTTCTATTAACATATTTGGGAATTAATTATATATTGAGAACACACACAGAAACAAAACATAAGGATTGAACAATTAAGATGTAAGTATGTCAGGAAACAGAAATATAGATAAGAATTCAGCTATAGTGCAAACTTGTCCATAAGGAAGCAAAATCTTAATATGTGAAGCATCAGGCAACCTTAATAGTATGTGGCTTTACCAGCTGTTCCTTTAATTACAATATGGAATTTCACACACATTAATGGTAAGGTTTTAATCATCTAACCAGAGAATTAGAAAACACTATGGACATGACTATATTTATACAGAATCAAAAATGAAATTGTCTCAAACTTATTTAACCTTCCTTTCTCTGCCAACAGCAACAATAACAGAAAATCATCTGTGTCCTGAGGTTAAATACTCAGTCTTTCAGCCTGAAATGTGAATGTTTTGGCAGTGCTGTAAGTCTATTAAAGGAGAAGTTTTGTTTGAGATTGTTTTGGAACCTAAGCTATTTGGAGCACTATTAGGCCCCATTATAATGGAGGAGTGTGTGGGCAGATGTTCAAAAGCAACAAGGTTGCCACATCTTACCAGGGTATTGCTCATCAGCTGAGCGATGGTAACTGGCTGGTTGCACAAACTTACCCTCCCTTGTTGTAAAGTAAAACCTATTAGCTTAACTAATGAGTCATTAAACCAAAGTAACTCACTGCTTTTGCTTACATGCCTCTAATCACAGGCTGCACTGGAGCTTAAGTTTTAACCATTAGGCTCTATGGGTAAGTTTTCAGAACATTTCAGAGTGATTTAGTGTCTGCAGCCACATTTTCAAAGGTGGCATGGTGGTTTCATTGGCTTAGAGGTTTAGCTGTTCTATTTCTAAGTGCCCACACTGCTCTTAATGAAGGGACCTTGCCTTTCTCAAGAGGGAGCTCAAGTCACTCAGGCAGGGAGGAAAGTGATGAGAAAAAGCCCAGAGGTTGCTTGTGGGAAGGAAAGAAGTGCAGGAAATGATGCAGAGGATCCTGACCAACTTGTGTGGTTGGTAAACTTTGTGGAAAGATCTGGGGAGTCTCCAGTTTCTCATGCAAGGGAGAAATTCACCCAACACTTCCCCTGCTTTGTTATACCACAGCTTTGGTTCCTAAATCATTCAAATGCTTTGGAAAATGCTGTCCTAAATGTCCACTCCTACTCATTAAAATCAGTGGGTATCAAAGATTTTTGGTGGGAAAGGCAGAGAAGGCCCTTACAAAGTTGCACTCCCCTTGCTTGTGACATGAGCAGAGCCTCTTGTGTGAATGTGGTGTTGTGTTCATTCCAGGGCCATCTATTATTCTCTGGGTAACAGAAAATACCATTTATTTCCATTTATACAGACCATAAATCAACATGATATTAGCAGCATGTGATCTAATGCTGCACAGTGTGCATCAACATGAGAAGAACAAATCTGTTCAAAGTTTTGGAACACTTAAATGTCCCTTTTTCACTCCCCTTTTCTCCTTCCCATTGTTTTAAAACCATTTAAATAAGACCTTCTACAATCATTAGAGGGTGGGCTTTTTCTCTCTGGGGAAGAAGCAGTATTGCTGGAAACGGCTCTCTTCTAGTTTGCCGGGGAGGAAGCTTTTTAACATCTCTCTGGTTTTACATTATCAGGAGGACAAGTATGTTGCAAATCAATCTCCCAGATGTGGCAAAAAAATGATGGCATTTAATAACAAACCACTGTGTCCAAAACGGGAGGTTTTCAGTTATATCTTGGTTTTAATACTCTGAATCCATCTGCTACAAAATAAGAGAGAATTATGTCTGGTCTTTGGTGTTATTTATCACTAGCTGCTATTGCTTAAAGAGAAACATATTTGAATGCCTGTGTGATTAAGGAGCCAAAGTTAACCCTCTAGTACCTATGAGATGCCGTAATATCTGCTCCAGCAAGCCTATACCTGATGGTTCCATTGAGCTCCAGTGAGATTGCTGCTCCCATCCCAAAATGAACAGGCTCTGTGAAGGTGCAGGATGACTTGAAAAACCACTATCTTACTCAAAACCAGTGTGAGCTCAGACTTAGCATGTGCTAGCAGGGCTAAGGCCAGGTCTACCTACAGGAAGCTGCTGCTTCCCATACTGTCCCAGGAACCACACACACCCGTGTGGTTTGATTGCTTTCTAAATGGTAATAGAGGGATGAGGTCCCTCTCTCATTTGCTTTGCCTCTAGACAGCTCTGAAAGAAGGCGGAATTCTGGTCTTGACTCAATGCTGGAAGCAGTCCAAAGAGTTATCAGGGAAGTCTACTTTAAACATTGATTGAAGAACAAGAAGATGCTTAGTGCATGCCCAGTAGATGGGGAGTTGTATAGCGGAGGAGCAATGGGGAGGAAAGGACAACAGCGTCTTGTAGGTATCTACATCAGCACAATACCACAGTGTTGGATGGAAATCTCTTTTCATTGCATGGAGAGGTGGTGCAGTGCTATCAACACTTTACAAGTTGCCCGACACAGTGGAAGTTATGTGATATGCTTAAGGGCTCACAAAGACTCAGACAGAAGAAGGACTAAACCAGAAGCTCCTCAGTTCTCTCAGGGCAGCTTAATCATTGGTCATTCTTTATTTCTGGAGGATATGGGTAATTCTAGCCACTTTTCTTGGAGCACCTGTTTACCTTAATACACTATTATTTCAAATCAGTTTAATTTTGTTTGTTTGTTTGTTTATTCATTTGAATGTTTTCAGGCGGATGATGATAACAAACATAGTTAAATACTTCCTAGAGGATAGGAGGCTTCCTTTTTTTATTGATCTTTGCTTCACGTGAGCTTGAGAGTGCCAGTGAATAGAAAGTCCTGACGTGCCAGGACCTGTACACCTAATTAGGTGACTTAACAAATACACACGTTCATACGTTTATAGCATTCCCTGAATACGCTTCTTTAATCTCACTGAAATGCACGTTAATCAAGACAACCCAAAAAGACTTCTACCATCCTTTAATTCTGGCTAATAAAATCCACTTTATTTCTCAGGTAGTGCTCTGTATTTCATTCCCCAACATTCTTTAATATTCACAGCAGGGTGAAGGGTTCATACCGTTGTTTCAGCTAATTGGTACTGCAATAAAAGAATATGAGAGAAAAAGATCCTAGAGGGGAATGTCATAAAAAGAGCGTTAGGGCAAAGTCTCTAAATGGGCATGCCTGGTACAAAACACCTGTAGCCTTTAATTTAGAGCCTCTCCAACTCCTCTGGGGTGCTCCAAGGGGAGATTTAAAACATCCTCATCACACTCGGCTGGGGGCAAGTTCTCCTCCCTGTACCTGGTGTACACCAAAAGCAGCTAAATAGACATTCTGTCACTTTATGGGACACATGGGGAAGGATGAGGTTCTTAACAGTTCTTCTGAGCTGTTAGCTTTTCTGAACTGATCACAAAGGAACAAAACCATTGAAAATCTTGGTGCTAACTTAATTTTGAGTCTGTTGGCTTTATGTTTCTAACAGGTGCAGAATTTAGGCTACATTAACAAGAAGGCTAGCAAAACCAACCAACCAACCAACCAAAAAAAACAATCAATTCTTCATGTTTCTTTCATCCTTATTGATGGCCCTATTCGGCTTGCAAACAGACACAAGTCTTTGGTTCTGCTTTTTCCTGTTATTTCCCAGCACAGAAATCTTGTCTAGCAAGAGTCTGAGAATACTGGATGCTTATCTGTCATTTTCTTAGATACTCTAACCCGTTCAAGTCATGCATGGTGGTTCTGACAGACACTGATGTCACGGCACATGGTCACATACTTCTCTCTGCAAATCTTTTATGGAAATAGGCTGAAGGAGATACAAAAGCAGCAGGGCATGAGTTTTCTGTCTTTCCTCTAATGCTCTTCCCACAGTGCCGTAAAGTCCACTGGAGGCTAAGAAAAAACATAGATTTTCTACACAGGTAGACAGATTTTTTCCCTTAGGAAGATCTCCAGCTCTCAGCTGAGGTGGTTGGACTACACAGTGGGGACTACACAATTTAAACTTCAGTGAGTGGAAGGCATAGCTGAGGTCCCGAGGTAAAACAGAGCCTTTAACCCAGACAGTCATTAACTGTCAGGAAACACCTAATCTAGATGTCATTATAACTATTATAAACTGTGAAATATTAAAAATATAAAGAGAAGAATGATATCACCTTTCTCTGTGTTGAAAAGTTAAAATCTTGTCTCTCAACTCTTTGCTGTCATTTTTTAATTTTTTTCCCCAGTAATTTGATCTCCCAGTTGGAAGAACTGGTCTTCTCTAATAGTACATCCTACACGTAGCTTTTGAGAATTTATAAAAGAAGGTGTTACCCAGGCAATCTTAGCTACAGGTGGTGCAAACAGATTTTCTTTTTTTTTTTTTGAAAAGCACATATGTCTTGCCTCCACATGACAGGGAGCATAGTCAAAAATTAGCTCAGTGGCGTAAGGAGTCTGGATTGCTGAAGTCTGCTTGCAACTAATACTTGGAGGAATAAGGAAGCTGAAACAGGCACCAGTTTGCCAATTGATTCTGTTATGTTTAAGGTGGGACCCTTTATATCTCATTTTCTTATCAGCAAAGTGTAGATTATATAATTTGAAGTGCAGATTACATTGTTGCAAGTTGTTTTGAGTTACATTCGTAATGAGAGAAATGTGAAGAGCTAACAGGAGCTGAGCAATCAGCTCAGACTCTCGACAATACTTGTGCTGCTGCCTCTGGTGAAGCTCTCCCCAAAGGACAGAAATGAATCTGCTCAGGGAGGACGTGCACCATCTTTTCTATGACAAAAATCGCATTCCCCGTCGTGTTACCTCACTGATACAAAATGTCATTATGAAAGATGCTTCAAGATACACTCTCGCTCCTGACAGATGCAAGCATGGCAATGGGATCTTATTAATAAATGTTGAGAGAAATAAGGCAGGTGCTTGAATAGGTGGTAAACTGATTTTAGACAAATAGCAGTATGTTTTACATATGGGGATCTGGACTTTGCAACTCACTTGCCTGGGATATTTCGTTAGACAAAGCTTTAGCAAAACTCAGGGAAGACTGCCCATTTATATGAATGAGGAGGATATCCTGAGCTGTATTATAACCAGCATGAAAAAGAACACAGGCTGGAGATAATTTACAAAATAAAGCAATTTATATTGACATTAAGGTTTTTTTTTTTT
>VXAA01003830.1:258097-281772 GCA_013399115.1 Anseranas semipalmata | reverse complement strand
AAAGTTTTTTTTTGTTTTAGGTTTTTTTTTTTTTTTTTTTTTTTTTTTTTTTTTTTGTCTCTGTGTGCCAGGGATTTAGTTGCATCTTCTTGCAAAACAGAGTATTGCCTGCTGTTTTGCATCATTGCATTTGATGGTGTAAACTCTAGACTGACAGTTGCTTCTGTGCTTTCATACCTTTAAGCTTTGGGTGTTAAAGCAAGGAGTTTTACAGGCATCCATAAGATCTGGGATACTAAAATGCTCTTTTGTAGACATGACAAATACATGACTTAAATTGTGTACATTAAATTTACAGTAGGAGTCAGATAACTTGCAGTCTTGGCATGGGGTGGGGGAAAGGTGGGCAGAAGGAGATGCAGAGCAATGCATGCAGAGCAAAAATATTATTCCTGAGAGCAATTTAAGAGCTTTTCTGCTAAAGAAAATTGCTGATGTGAGATTCAAAAGGTAATTCTTGTAAAATGTTAAAACCTTAGTCACTATATTGTCCATGAAAGGTACACACATTACTCTTATTAAGGACTTATCCTTTGTGCTCTTGAAATCAGAAACAAACAGCATATAACAATAGTAGAGAATCCTGTAATTTCTGATATAAGTAAATAGCATGAAAATTGCTACTTCTCTCCTGGAAATAAGCACGACATAGGAATGAATGTGGTAGTTGGGACAAAACTTCAAGACTAATTGTGTTACAGAACAGTGAAAGAAAAACACTACTTGAATGATGCAACCATTCATGCACTCTGAAAGGATGCATCTCGGCCTTTAGGCATTCATTTGATTAATATTTTACCAAATATTCTTGCTCAACAGACTAAATAGGCAAAGAAACAAGCAAAGAAACAGATATAGTATATAACCTGAGAACATTATAATGAGTGGGGTGGAGGTCTGGGAGGTGAAGGGAATGGAAACAGGCTGTGGTGCCCTTTGACTTCAGCAGGGGAGGAAGGTGGAGGTGAGGAGGGGTATAGCAGCGCAGGCTCTGGCCATGCTGTTGCTTATCTTGTAGTGGCAGCCCTCAGGCTGGAATTGTGACCCTAATGTGTGTTTGTGCCTAGAGACAGAGCAAGAAGGCAGGCTCAGCCCTAAAGAGCTGAAAGCTTAGACTTTGAGAAAATACAGTCTTTCTAAATGAAGTTTTAGGAAACAACCACTGATACCAATATGACAACTGACGTCTTTCAGTGTGTGAAAGAGAGAGAAACTCATATCTTAAACTCTCTTTGGGGTCTCCAAATACCAACTGTGATGACCAGGATTGTGTTTCATTCTCCCTGTTGTTGCAGTATCTCCAGACTCTTTAAAACTAAGTTGTAAGCCCAAACTTCACCCAATCTCCAAAAACCATGCCTGTCACACAGATTAGGCTGTATCTAGACCTGTGCAGCTTGTTTTGCTGCCTTGGGCCTGGGATGCAGCAGCCATACAGAGCTCCTGCCCACCATGTGTTTGCCAGCCATAGACCTTCCCTGTGAGCTAAATATTCTCATTCACTTCCCAATAGTCAATATCTGCTGGGGAGGTGGGGAAAGCCTGGTTGGGATCGGTTAGCAACTGCCATAAAAATATCTGTAAACTGTATTGGTGCCATTAAAGACCCTTTGTCTAGGACTCCTGAAGATTTTTCCAGGTCTGAAGTACAAATGTGTGTTAAAGCCTCCTTTGTACTTTGAGATAAAAAAACTTCTCTGAATAAAATTGAGAATCCATTTCTTAGTGTATAACCTAACAAAAGAAGCTTTAAAAAGGCAAGGAAATATAATAAAACAGAAAACACTACAAGCTGTGATCATAATCTAGCTTCATTTTGCCTTTGCTCACAACTATTTTTCCCCCAGCTTCAAACCTTGGCATTTCCTAGACCTAGACTTTAGAGCCAAACTTTGCTAGTGTGAACCTATCTCTAGTTTGAGATATTTATGGTGATGTTGAAATCTTACTGTACTAGTGAATGAACGGTAGCGTATTTTGTACGAATAATGAAATCTCAGCAACATGAGACCTCAATAAAGCACATTGTTGTTAAATCTTTGCTGACTGCTGTTTTTACGTGTGAATTATAAGGTGTGTGGATAAGCAAAGTGCGAATTAATGAGGTTTTGCTGTGCTGAAATGAAACTGCGGTGGGACATAAGCTAAGAAATATGGTGTTACTTACTATTTTGTATTCAAGAAATTATGTTTTTTGAGCAGCTGCCAGTCAGAGCATGGGTGGCTACAGTGAGGGCATCTTTGAGACTGTATTTTTGTATGTATATTCCTGGGGGAGATTTTTATCCATCAGTTTTATTCCCATTAACCAGAGAGAAGGCTGAATCAACTAAAACTATATTAAAGTCTAGGAGGAAAAGACCCATGAGCAGAAAGCTTTCAAGAAGTCTCTTCTTGGTGTGCTCAACCAGAGAGAGTATAGGGAAGACCTACTCGCTTCCCCTTCTCTGCTTTCCTTCTGTGTTTTGACGTGGAGTGTCACCTGTATTTCCCTCATTGCTCAACCAACTGTTGGCCAGCAGTGCTGAGAGCAGTCATGAATGCCTTGTCTGAGGCAATTGGATTTAGTGCCTCTGTAGCTGTCACTGGCATACATTGCATTAGTCAGGCTGGTAGGTGGTGAAGAACCTCATGACCATGCTGTATGGAGCTTCTGCCTGTGTGACATTGTATACAAAGCTCAACACCTTGATGGAAAAACTCCTTGCAGATGAACATAAAGGTTTGTGTTACTGAACCTTTCCACAGCTTGGAGGTGGTTTTCCAGGACAGGTGTCTCGCTGTCTTCTCCTCCAGGTTTTTTGTATTGCTGATACTGACTGAGGTGTCTGCTAACATGCACAGTCCCTGTCACCATTGCAATGGCTTGATCCTGTAAGAGGAGAATCCAGCAGAAACTCAGGGCCAGACTGTCACCAGCATTGACACCCTACCTCTTTTCATCCTCTCTTCACCGGTGGCAAAAGTAGTCTTCATGCTGCTCTGCCAGTCTTGCATTGCTCTCCTTACCATTTCACCACCTGGACACATCAGTCTGAGCTGATGTTGAAGCTTATAGTTCCATTTGGCACAGAAAGCTCTGTAACCTCTGAGCAATCTGCAGCTCCTTTCTTCCAGGCTGCATGGACAGAGTATGTGGGGGGAAACAGAGCCAGGAGTGGATTAGCTGAAGTGCATCAGTGCTTGCTTAAATATGCTGGCTTAGATTTTATTTACTTATTTATTTCTTTATAGTGTGACAACCCACCACAGTTGGATGTTTTAGGTGAAGTGGGGCATGAACCATGTTATAGGAGACAACAAGAATGCTTCTGTAGGTGAATGTGGGCCAGAGGAACATTTCCCTCCTCAGCAGATCCTGTGAAGGAATTTTTTACTTGTTAATTCCCTCATCACATTTTGCATCATAACACACTATGTAGTGTGCCTTTGTGCAAAACTGTGATCCTTTTGTCTAACTTGGTATTTTCTCTTTCTGCCCATAGCCAATTTTGCAGAATATAAGTGGACAAGTGATGCTTTTAAGGAGTCATATTCTATTTCATATGTGTGTTTGTTTGGTCTGGGACATGAGCTGAGGGACAGCGTGGCAAAGGGTGGAGGAAGTGCTGACAGCTCACCCAAGTATCCTTGGGAAGATGACTGACCACCAGTCATAATCACCCTCATGTGCTCTCCCCTCCTCACAAAGTGCATGTGCATGCACGCACACAGACACACTTGTGTGATAAATCCTGTGCCATGCCACTCTATTCAGAAAGTAATTTCTCTGTGTGTTTCTGTCTGAGGGCTGTTGCTTTCTGTGAAAGCAAAAGTCCAGAGGGAGGGTTGGCTCTGAGAGGGAGTGGGACAGTGAGACCGCCCTGGGGACTGCCTTGGTTCTGGTGGGTAGCTGAATGGTTCACCTGGCATATTTCTTTGCAACTGCTGGAGTAAGCTTCCAAGCAGATTAGTTTATGCATGGATTTTCACCAGAATAAATGTTATCATTTTTTCTTTGCTTGTGTATATGATCTTGTTTTGCTTCCAACAGCTGACTGAAGTACCAATTCTGTGTTTCTTACCTGACTTTTTGTTTTCCCAGGTAGACACAATACTACCTTCTGGTCAAGGCTATCTGATTTTAAGATAGATATAAAAAAAAAAAAAAAACAGATGTTTCTAAGGGCTAATTAGGTTAGGCATATCACAGTTTGTCAGTATTGTTTGTCACAAGTTTTGAAGTTCAGTTAATTCTGGGTAACATCTGAAACAATTCTTTACTTTAAATCAGAATTGCATCTGTTGAAATTAAACATTATGTGGTCTTTTCCCACTATCCTGCTCTGTCACTATGTTAGCGAGCCTCACTTTCTCTGGGAAGATTTTGGTTGAGGCAGTGGCGTTTGAAAGCAGTTTCATGGTGAGTGGGACTGGGTCAGAGTGAGGGCTCTGCTGAAAAACAATTTTCCTCTCCTTCTCCCACACCACCTTCCCATCTCATCCCTTGCATGGCAGGAGCAGTCTTGTGGCAGAGTAGTCAGACAGGTTGTAGAGTGGATTCAGATGAAAACTATTTATTTTAAAGCTTCTTCTGTGCACCAGACAGCTGACAGAGCACTTCACGCACACTTTGGCTGGCTTCAGCTGCCATCAAACCGCACCCTCAGAAAACTGGTCAGAAGCTGTTCACACATTTAGTACAAGACCATTCCTATGCATTCCTTGTCTAAACATCAGCCAGTGCTTGAAATACTAGAAGCTTCTTGGGAAAGCTTATTACTCTTTTTCTCCAAGCCCAAACTATAAGTCAGTGCTCAGCCCATCATCCTTTTCTCCATCCCTTGTCAGGTCTTTTCCCTGGTGGCACTGCACACGTCGCAGAGTCCTCTCATCCTTGGTACACTTCTCCTGTAGCAGGTAGAACCTATATGGGTAAAGACATATTTGGCAGAGGTTGCAGGATGAAACATGTGTGGTCTTGTGACATCCCAAAGCAATGGATTTTCTGTGAAGGTTACCAGCCTGCCAGCACTAAATTACTCCTAATTAATTTTACAGAACTATAGCAATAACAGTGGACTTTTCATGCACCTCTGCTTCTTAAAGACCTCGGCTGACATGCCATAGACAATGCTAATCAGGCATTAAAAGGCACAAGCCAAAGCCATAGAGCTTTACCAGGACCAAGGCTTTGAAGTAAGCATGACTCACTCGTCAAACATGGTTCTCAGCCTGTGGAAAATCCTTCGTATGGAAGTAGTAGAAACACCGTTTTGGAGACATTTAAAGAGGTCCCCAGAGACATTTAAAACCAGACTGGACAAAGCAGTAGAAAGGGTACTGAAGGGAACAATCCTGCATTGGCCTGGGATTTTGGTCTAAATGACCTAATAGGTCTTTTCTGCCTCTAATTTCTGTGATTTTATGACTGGAAATAACTTCTAACTTAAGAGGATTTACATGGCAGGCATGGGCATGCATTATTTACAGCTGAAACTAAAGTAACTGCTATATTATGGAGTGTGTGAGCAGAGGTGGTGGGTGAGGGATTCTGCAGGTAAATGTGGAGGGGAAAGTGTGGAATTAGGCAGCAGTGGTAGAGCTGGGACAATGAGAATAGTTTTAATTGCAAAAGGAATCCTTCTAATTAGAGGCAATGTGTAAGATTGCTAACTATAGTAGGTACCTTCTGATATATTTTACAGTCATTTCCTAGCTTGTAGTTGTTGATTTTTTTTTAACCTTTTCAGACACAGGCATTAGTTATTTTGAAGGTGCATATGTGAGAATGAATAATTTTACTTTCTTTGAGAGAAAGTTGCAGGGCTTCCTCTGGAAATGCTGAGCTCCTGCAGCTCTTAAGCTCTTGTTTTGCATATTTGGGAGTGACTGCTAGTTAAAAGGAAACTGCTGTGCCAAATTGTGACCTGTTGATCATGCTTTGGACAAACCAGCTTGTAAACGCATGCAGAGAACGGTTTTCTCCTCTGTGCCTGCCTGCTCCCTTGTTATCAGCCATCCTTGACATTTACAAGCAATTTTCTCTCTGATGCACTCATGGAACAAAGTTATTTATGAACTCTTCTCTCCTTTGTGTACAGGATATGCAGAAAGTGGGGACTGGTGCAATGAGAAAATCTGCGTGTAGCACGTGTGTATGTGTGGTCTCAGTTAAGAAATGTGCCCTGACTTTGTGATTATGTTGCCACAACAATTACATAGCTTATTTAATCAAGTAGCATCCACCCTGGTGTCTTCATTTTTGTTATTAAAAAAAAGGAAAAAGACAAGACTAATTATCAACTAGACATATGGAGCTAATTACTGTGACTTTGAGGTTCTGTTTTTTGCTTCCTGACTTTTATGTTATTCCTTTAAGTGCTTCTGCTCAAAATGCACTTTTTATGTATGTGTGGAACTGGGAAACTTTGTAATAGCTGAGCTGAAAAGGGAAGTATTTTGATTTCCTGTCTGTTTGTGTGCACATCAACCGAGACTCTCCAACATAAGGATCCTGAAATGTAGCAGGATTAAGTTACGGTAACCTTCCTCCCTTTTCTCCCTTTTTCTTTGCAAAGGGAGGGAGTGTGAGATCAGAATTTCATGGATGGGACTGGAACTCCAGGGACACAGAGTCTAGCTCTGACTCTACTGTGATCTTGGGTAAGTCATTTAACCTCTGTCTGCCTTCGTTGCTCTGTCTAGAAAAAAAAAAAAAAAAAATTGCAGTCTCTTCTTCAGGGAACTGATGTGACACCTAATTTGTGTTTGTAATGTGCTTACAAATCCTTGAATTAAGAAAGAAACAGGAGAATAAGTAACTATTAACACCAGTCTCACCAGAATAAGTATGCTAACTTACTCCTAGAATTCACTAAAATGTTGGATTTTCCATATGTTGCAGTTTGATTGAACGACCAATCCTTCCCTCCTTCCCTTTAGCTTCATTAACCTGTTCTGAATGAGAACAAAGAATCAATTGAAATATGTAAGACTGGAAAGTTTAACATACTACAGCACTTAACAACAGTCTGCAGAATATTTAAAGTGTGGTTCCACTCTGAAATTGGCAAGCAGAGGCAATACCTATCTAGAGCTTTAAAGCCATTGGATGCTGAATTTTATTCTGTAGAACAGAATTTGCAACGTTTGATGTTTATTGCCTCTCCAGGATTTCTGTATGAGATTTGCTCAGCTGACAAACAGAAGGGAGTAGCTCCTCAAATTCCATCTCTGCCAGCTCATCCTGAGACCCCAAACTCAAACTGAGTCTATTCTGTGCATTGACAGCAGCAGGAAGTGTTCTGACATCCAAATTAGTTCCTTTCCCAGAGCTTTGCTACCTATCTTCACATGTAGTTCTTCTGACAGCCTTCACCGGGTCTGCACAAGGGTACATAAATTAACACAGCATTGTGAGCCATTCTGTACATGAGACATAAACGGAAGTTGTGTTAAAAATGCCCATTTCTGGTCAGACCAAATGGAAAGCATAGGATCCTGCCTCTCCTTTTACAACAGAAATAAGTCATTTTTGTTGTTATGCACTTCACCCTGCAAGCTTAATGAAAGTGTTGTGCCTCTGCTTTTTTTCTACTCTGTTCAAATTTTTCTGAATTTTGTCCCATTCATCTGCAGGGTTGCAGCCTTTTGTATTTTCTAATTGTAATTCAGAATCCCTCCTAGAAATTTTGCTGGCACAAAAAAAGAAAAAAAAAAAAAAAAGGAGTAGATGCACCTGTGTCAAGGAAATACTGAGATTCAGTCCATTTTCCAATGTGTTTTCATTGTTCAGCTACTGTTAGCTGTCGGCAACAGCAGTGGAAGGGGCACATTCATCATGCTATTAGAATAATTCTCTTACTGTTTTTCTTTCTTTTTTTTCTTAGTTTGTACAGTTTGGAAATTGTTATAAGCTACTCTACATGTTTATATACCTACACATTCACATTTTTTATTGGATACATAAAACCTTTCTCCCCTAGTGCATGAATCCATAAAAGCAGCATAAGGAGTGGAAAACACAATAGGTCTGGAGAATCTATGCACCTAAGAATGCTACAGCCTGGCAAAGGGAGAAAATATGCAAATGTTTCTTTCTCAATCTATTCCCTCTCTTCAGCAATCTTGAGCACAGCACACACTGGAATTGGATGACAGCTGCTTGTCTGCCATCATTCTTCAAATAGTCAACCCTGTCCTCTGCCACATGGCACATTTGTCTTGGCCACCTCTTCAATATTATTAGGTCTAAGTGATAATTTATACTGTAAGCTGTAAAACATTTCAGTCAAGGGAAGAACCCAGTGCTATTAGAACACATTTTGCCATCCACAGGCCAAAGTAGCCCAAAACATATAGACTATTTTTCCTTGCAAACAATCTGGAACTCTTTATTATTTTTTTATTATTATTATTTTTTATTTTTTTTTCTGATTGGCATTAACTTACAAGGCACAGGTGCCAATCGCTAACATCTCATTTCACTGAAAACCTGACATCACCTAGTGCTAAACATGGGATTTTCTGAAGATCACAAAGATTCTTAAATCAAAACCTCATTGCTCCACTGAAAAAAAAAAAAAAAAAGAAAGATTGCTCATGGTTGACTGAACCTTAATGCAGGCAGCTAAATTTGTATGTCTATAGTCTATAAGCAGCTGAGACAAGTACTGTTTGATATTGAACTACCTAGCATTATATATTGTAAAAGACACTAATACCGGTTAGGAATTTGATTATTGTGGATGAAGAAATTGTGTTTATAAGCTCAAAATAAGAAGGTGAGTTGGGAAGCTAGTGTTTACCACCTCAACTTCCAGCTCTGGCCACTGAGGAGTCCTCTGGTAGAGAATGGTTGGTGACTCTCTTTTGCATCTCTACTGGGCTGGTTCATGACTTTCCAGCTGTGTAACAAAATTGTATTTTGTGGTCTTAGAGAAGATGTAAAGATTAATTTTCAAGTCATGACACTGGCATAAAACAGGTTTGGATATTTTACAGTTGCCCCCTGTGGTCTTGTTCATGTCCCCCAGTCTGTACTCTGAAAAAATTAGCCTTACTTCTCTGAAACTCATTTGCCATTGAGAAAGCAAGAACAATAACTAATGCCTGTGTGTCTTTGAAATGTTTCTGCAATCCTCTCAAGGAGATATTCACATTCAACATTTTATTAATGCGGCTGTAAATGCTCTGTAAATATGTCCCAGTGTTCAAAAATAAACATCTTTGATGGGTTTAGGTTTGGTTATCTTAATTGACAAACTAAAACTAGATCCACATAGATATGAAAATGCTGTGACTATGCTACAATGTCCTGCGGAGCCAATCCCTTCCTTAAAATGCTAATTGTTCATTTTGGTATGAGAGTATACAAAGAACAATGGCATATCTTCTGATGGAAAGAACAGCTTTTATATCAAATGACCTCCCAGAAGCTGAATACAGAACCCAGAACAAGCCTTTTGGCGAGAGCTCAGATGTTCTTGTATTCTTCCTCAAGGAAATCAGATCTTCTGTTTTCAATACTTTCTCTTTCCAAATTTCCAGACTCAATACATTTATGGTTCTGAATATTCCAGATCATCTGGAATGGGTTTAAAGAACAGATTTGGGAATGGAGCAGATTAAGACAAGCAATCTCTTATCCCACAGAGCAGCATTCTCTATTTCTAAAACCATCCAACACACCAAGAATTGCATCAATTTAACTATTTTCAAACCAACACATCAATATTGTTGTGAAGCCCTTTGTAGGTAAATTTTAAGAATTCTAAGAATGGCTTATATCAATATAAAATTTAGTTGATTTTGCTTACTTTATTAAGAAAAAACTAATGAAGTGTGCAACGCATGTATCTACTTTTACCACTTTTTGCTAAAACTGTCCATAATAAAATAACAGTGGATTTAGATTTTGTTAAAATCATCTCAGATTTTTAAGTAGACAAGTTTTAAAGTAGTTCAGATATGAACTCTTAAAAGAGTACTCGAACCATATCAAAATTCCCTAGGATCCTTCAGCTTCCTCCCAGCAGCTTTTGGATGTCTCTGTTTTTTACAGTATTTGAAATGTGGAAGGTGCATTTTTTACAGCAAACTTTACGGAATAAAGATATTATATCCTTGGAAGACTTTAACTGAAATATTGGTTAATCATAAGTTTTTCAAATGATTCATTCAAGCTTTGGTTGGTCTATTGTCAGATGTGGTTTGGAAAGTTCCCACCTTTACTTATGATGTTTTCTGAACCAGGGACAACCAACAAAACAGCACAGGAAATTCAAATTAACTAACAATGTTAATGTCATGCTTCTGAGACACTGCTGGAGATTGGACGAAAAAAAATTGCTTTTAGTGTTGTATCTGTCATTGTGCTTTCAATTTTGATTCCAATTGGAGAAATGGAGGGAGGAATGCATTTCTTTGCATTTAAGCTCTGTAATATTTGTTATCCTTCCATGAACTAACAACAAAGTTGGAAATAAAGAGATAAGTTCAATCTTTATCCTGTACATATATTGTGCAGATTTACTGAGGAAACTACTCGGGTTGTTGCTCCCTTGCCAACACTGACTGGGGCAGTACCAACTGTGGGAGCATGTGGCACGGTTTCAGCAATATGGTAGTAAGCCCCATCTCTTTCTTCCTACCCCATATTTTGACCTTCCCATTTATCCTGGAATGCATCTGTCTCTGCACATAACTCACTGTGGGAGGAGCTGTCTTGCAGACCAGTCCCCCACTCTGTGTTTGGGTTTTAATTGTGGGAGAGAACAGAGAGGAAAAAATACATGTGCATGTTCAGCCTGGGTTGATTGATTGTTCCTTAGCTATGAAACAATTTTCTGTACCAATTATGTCTTTGCAGATGACAGAAGCCATTTAGTCTAATGACCATAATAATTAATTTTCATTATAAATCAGATTAGTTAATGATGCTGAAGTCTACATTCTTCACAGAACTAAAACACAGTATCTTGTGTGTGCTTCCATAACGTATCATTTGCTAAATAAGGTACCACATTAAACATTTTTACCTCAATATGAATAGCATTGCCTGTCTTTGACCTCTAGGGTTCATTGGGAAGTACTACTCTCCCAGTGTCAGCTCTTTGCTAATAGCTCTCATTTTGCAGCCACAGGGACAAAGGAACTAAGGCTGAAGATTCACTGACATTATAGCATGTTAGCAGGCAACATGAATTATGCCATTATTTTGTCTCCTGCAAAGGGGAAAGGGACTGCAAAATGTTATGACAGCAGACAGTATTCTGGACAAGGTAGGGCTTTTCTTTTGTTTTAGTTTCAGCATAATGTTCTTACTGATTTTTTTCTGAACTTGTAGTTCTGGGGTCACCATAATCCATATAAAGGTAATCTGTAAAATATCTATATGGATAGTGAGCAAACAGTCAGAGCTAAGTAAAATTGGTTTTGTGTGCCATTTTGTCTTTTTCAACCGCTGAGTGTTCTTCAGAAAAGTCACAGGCTTCTTGGATTAAAAAAAAGTGAGAGGAACTCTCTGCAACAATTTTGCAGGAAAGGTGAACTTCTTATTTGAAGCAAGAACACTATAAAAACTAGTCCAATACTTCTATGATGTATTTAGTTTTCTCTGTTCTTAAAGTCCATGTGTGCTGAGCTGAATTAACTGCTTCTATTGATGCAGTATGCAATGAAGCATGTGGATGATCAGTGTACAGCTTGTGGCTTTAGATGACTTTAATTTAGGATATTAACTGCCCATTATTTTTGGTGTTAAATGGGCCACCACATCATGCATGTTGTTCTCTAACTGAATGCTTGTAATCATGCAAGGCAGTCAAAGCACAGATCAACAAACTATGATTGGTGAGTAACACACAGTGAATCATCTGGTTTGCACACAAGTAGAGGGGGAGCGCAGCCTTGTAAATATACCCTAAGCCACTGCACCTACCCTTGGATTTCTGATGGGCTCAGTGAACACACTTTAGGACTTCGTTCTGTTGACTTGCTTAGCTGAGGGAACAGTACTGGGGTCAAAAATATGTCTTTTCATAAACAAAACCAAAAAATGTTAGGAAAAAAAAAATGAAAACAAAAAGTAAAAGTCTATAGGAAAGTCAATGGCACTTCATTGTTAGGCTGACATTTTTGACTTCATGTGCCTAGAAAAGAGAGAGAGACAGAGAGAGACCCAAAGTGGAAACACAAGGAAGAACAAGAGGATAACATGTGTGGTGGTAGTGGTGAATTGCATAGAAAATATAAAGAGGAGTTAAGAAATGTTTTTACTGGGGGGATGCAGCTATTTAGGGGATAGAGATGAGCATGCAAACCTGTGCCTGACCAAAGAAAGTTGGGAAGTACTATTTCAAGTGTCTCATTTCTATTCTTGTCGTTAGCTCATAACTGGTTATAATAATATTATATGAGCTGGCAAAGCCTTGTCAGTTCCTCTTTGTACAAATATTGTTAAATGTGGCGCTCTTCTTGAGCAATAACCTACTCGCATTGAGCTCCTAGGTTAATTTATAGACTTAATTTTTAATCCATGTATTCCATTAAATGTGGATTTGTTAAAAGAACATTACTGGCAGGATTATGGTATATTTTCTAAGTAACAGCATTGCACTTAGGCTTTGAAAATATTGGGCAATTTAAGCATCCATGTTTCTCAGATATCTTTAGAAAGGGAGGACGACTTAAAACAATACCACACTGCAGATCTGTTAAGGTTGTACCTTGACATAGCTGGGGGGTGCAGTGTGACATCAGTGCTCCTACTTGGCTGCTGAAGGGCTCTTGCTTCTTTCGAGGCACAATGAGCAGCTAGCCCTGGGGACACGCCAATACATGACTGCTCAGGCAACCTGGAAAATCTCTTCTTGCATTTTAACTGGATACTTTTTTTTTTTTTTTTAATTTTGGTTTCAAGCTGTTAATTTTAGCCCCCAAATATTTTTTCTGGTCTACAGTTGGGAAGTGGTTTCTTAATTAAAATAAAAGAATGAAGCGAGGAATGTAAGGACTTGGTTGATTTAACCAATACTTAATTTCTAATATAGAAAGGGCCCTGCTATAACTAGAGAAGTAGATACAACTTTTGAGACACCTACTTTTAAATTTGTCTCTGAAGGTACTTGATATCTGTTCTGTAATACATGTCTGTGCTCTACAAAAGAGGGGCTTCTGGGCAGAAAAGAACTGAATGCAGGGTGCACTTATCTTCTGTAGGAAAAACCAAAAGTAACAAGCCCACTTTTATTCCTTTCACCTCAAAACCTCTGTCTTGTTTCTGCATCTATTTGTTTCAAATACAAAAGAAAGAGTTTTGAGGCTTTCCTCTCCCTTTCTCTGTTGTTAAAAGAAGTTATTAGAGAAAGGAGAAGACAGAGGGGGGAAAGGCAGTAAGAAGTCAGATCTCATTCTTTTGCAAGAAAATAAAAAACAGCTCTTTATAAAAAAAAAAAAAAAGGCTTATATGGCTGTTTGCAAATAGGAAGAAGGACCTCCATTCTGATCACTGTAATATCAAAGGGAGGCTGAGTCTGATGTCAGTCCATTCAGTATTTTGGGTTTATTCCAGCTGTGGCCACCAAAGGGGTAAAATATTCCCTCTCCTCCTAGCCGTACCCTCCTCTATAGGTCTCATTGAAGAATGCTGTCGCCACTTGAACATCCTTTGTTGTGCTTTGGAAATGAGGCGTACTGAAAAAGGATGTTTTAACTGAGGTGGTAGGTTCAAATCCTACAGGAACAAGTGACAACTTGATCTGTCTGTAACTTAGTTACCTCATCTGTGAAGTACTCTTTTATATTAACTTTTATACCACAGCCATTGCTACTGGAGCTGAATGTCTGCCAACCCTACATTAAGCTACATGACTATGCATCTTTCAAATGATTGTGGTTCTTTCATCCTTTTCTTACAGGAGAAGCATGTACACACAGTTTGGGGTGTTGGGCTTGCCATTTACCTGAGTTTCCAGCTGGCCTGGCTAATTTGGGTCTTGCTATTGCTATCAGCACTGCCAGGTCTTCTCAGGCTGATCTATAACGTGAAGCAGCTATTTCCCTGAGCACCCAGTGTATTTCAAGATGGCATGCTTGCCTGGGTTTAGTCAGGTTTTTAAGATGTGCTTTGTTTCAGATAGACATCTCTTTACATTCACATAAGAGAAGACAGGGTGAAGAACTGAGGCTTGTCATGATCTTTAGTTTCTTGGTGGAACAAAACCACCATTTCTGTCCCCAGAAAGTTTTCTCTTCTAGACAGCAATCTGTTGTCCTTATAGCAGAGAGCTGCCCTGTGTGAGCGTAGTGAAGGTCTTAACAATGCTTCAGACCTTAGAGGTTTAGATGGTCATCCAGATCTGCTGGGCTCAGCCTATTACACGCCCAGGCCCACCTCAAAGTGGTGCTGTGTTGATAGCATCCATTAATGACTGTAGGAGGTTCAAATGCTGAAGATAATATCTAAGATGGACAGATAATTTTTTCACTTGAAGGGACTCTCCAAATACAAGCAACCTGTGATCTAACCGTGCAGCACATATTTTGCAAAGTACCAAGAGACAGAAAGGTGAATTAGGAGTAAGGTGACAGCCAGAATAGCTTTGCTTTTACTCATATGGTTTTCAGCATTCATGTTATTTTAACACACACACACATTCTCTAATTCTCTAACTCTTTCAGAATAAAAAAAATCTAGGCATTCCTCCAAACTGTTATGCCACAGCCTTCACGCTGGCAAAATTGCCAATTTCTGCAATGGGTGCTTTTGCTGAACTTGAATCTTAGAACTGAACCACTACACGGTATCTCTTTTTTGTTTCTATTAAGGAACATCCTTATTTGCCTATCTGGCATAACTATTGTGAGTTATATTTACTGACTGGAAACTTGGCAAGACCAATATTTGTTCTTGGTAACAAGATACTGCCCACAGTTTTTACTCACAGAGCTCTGCAGCAACCAGGTGGAACATACATCATTAGTTTACTGAATAATAAATATACTTTAAATCATGATTCAAAAATGCTCAGTTACAGTATATTAAATGAGAAAAAAAAAGTTTAATGTAAAACCAGCTTTCCATAGTAGAATTAACAAAATCAAAATAGGCTTTTTATCAATGTTATTGAAACTAATTCAACTTTCCAAGAACTAAAAATTGGTTTCCTGTCTTGACTGTTTTGGAATTACTTACTGTCATCTGTTTCAGACGTTAAAGGATATGATTTAATATCAGCAATAAGGCCTCTGTTCCTACTTTGGCAGGTGTTAATTATTTAAACACTAGTCATTTAAATTTGTTTCCAATTGCTCTTTTGAGTGATTTGCTTTACACGTTTCTTCAAGTGTATTTTCTGCACGTACAAATAAAACTGGGGGAAAGTCCCCCAGCCATTAGTACTATTTCCGACTCATTCAATCTATCTTTAGATAGGCAGGTAGAGACAGAGGGATATTTCATGTGTTATGATCTTCAGTGATGGAATATAATATATAATACATCATTTTTATCTCTTTTGTAATAATAAAAAGTTGTTCTCTCAGGCAGAGTGCTGTGGTTTCTGCATGCTAATGACTGTACTCTGTGTGAGTGAATTGCAAAATGGGTCACAGTTCCTGAAATATTTGTTGGGGCTGGAGCAATACAGACAGACTTCTTCAGGAAAAAGATGGGGACAAAACTCTAAAATACATACAGTATTTCCTCCACACATATGATCCCATCGCTTTGTTTCCTTGTAGTGACAAAAAAACAGCTGTATGAACATTGCCTGGTTCTGTCCAGCTGTGTATTCATAACGATGAAAAATGGCTCTCTTGTTGTATGTGTCTGAATTTTCATCTACCATAATGTTAGAATCATCCTACTTTTTTTTTTTTTTACCTTTTTCTTGCTCTACAACACTGTACCAGAGAAACAGGAACTCTTAGCACTGTACAACAGACCTCTGTCTGGTGTGAAGTGAAATTCTCATTCTGCAACAGATAACTTGTAATTTAATACATAATTCTTGTCAGTAGAATAACACAAGGGAAAGTTAGAGCAGAGGGAAAGCCAGGCATAAGAGAGGGAATTTTACGCACCACTGGGAAATGAGAAGCCGACAACTATAGGTATTTCAGTTCTACAAGGCAAGTCATTTCATCCCGGTAATAAATGGAAAAGGTGGGTGTTTGTTTAGATTTAGGCCACTCAGTAATGATTTTAACACTCCGCCAAGCCTCCTGCCAAGACAAGCACTCCAAGGCCAAAATCTGTAATGAACTCTCATCTTCTCAATTATAGATTCAGCCCCGACCAAAACGATATCCAATATTCCCCTCCCTGCACCACGAGCACAGCGCCGTGCTGATGGACGTGCGAGCAGCCCGGCTCCTCATGGCTCCCCGCTGCTGCTGGAGACCCTGCCGCCAGCCAGGCCGCTGTGCGGGGAAGCAGCACGAACACCCGCCGCCTCTTCTCCTCCTCATTGCCCCCCACCCCTGCTCCATGGAAAGTATGAGTGCAGAGAGAGAGAAATAGTGCTGGAGGTGTCAGGGAGGAGGGAAGGAGATGATGGAGGGATGGTCCTCCCTTCACCTCCAGGATCTTCCCAGCCCCTTCCAGTGATGGGGCTGAATTTGCGCTTGCAGCTCTTCACAGTGATTTTGTTGGCAGGTCTCTGGTTGAGCCTGGCCATCTGGAGCACTGTGATGGTGTGTAAGGAACACTCAACACTCCCCCAGAGTGCTGCTGTTAATCCATGCCCGTCTTGCTGTTGCTTTAAGTGATCTTTAGTATCTCCTCCTCACTTGTGCTTGTCGCTAAGCTCCCTCTTTCTGATGCTTGTCCAGTAAAAAATATAGAAGGTAACTTTCTTTTCAAGACTTACATATCATAATTCATCTTCTTGGTCTCACTCCCTATCTTGTTTTCTGCCACCTTTTTCCATTGCTTTTGCTTGTTTTTCCCCAGATGGCTTCATATGCCATTGTAGTTATGTTGTATTTTTATCCATCCTGAACTGAAGCACTTGACCCCACCTGCCTACTGACTTGTCCAACTCCATCTTTGTCTTCTCTCTTACAACCCCATAAGCATTCACCTGCCTCATCTCAATCCCTACCCACCCTATACTCTCCAAAGACCTCATAAAACCATGGTACCTGTTGAGATCCCAAGGTGAGAAGCTGGAGACAATAATATTCAAAAGATTATTTGATTAGAAAAATTGTTATATATTTACTTTGGGGGTAAAAAAGTACCCACAGTTCAGGGGTTTAAGGAGGGGAATAAACTCCGATGCAGCTTTTACATGATGTTCAGGGTCTGTATGAAGAGACAAGACCAGGGGCTCTGTGCCGCTGCTGTGGCTGCTTGCTTTTGACAGTTAGTTGTTGTGATCTGCTGCTGAACTAAATGGATCACTAGCTCTCTTTCGGCACACTTTTCAGGTCATTGTCCATCTTCCCAATAAAAGGTGAGGTGTTAACAGTAGAAAAAACATGTTAAGATATAGAAGAAAGAGCAAATTCTTTGCCAGGCAGAGGGATCAGAAGAATGTCTTTCCACCATGAAGACAGGGACAGTGGTGAATTCAGAAAACTACACAGTGGAGGGGTAAAAAGAAAGAAAACGAAAACGAAAACGAAAACGAAAACGAAAACGAAAACGAAAACGAAAAAGAAAAAGAAAAAGAAAAAGAAAAAGAAAAAGAAAAAGAAAAAGAAAAAGAAAAAGAAAAAGAAAAAGAAAAAGGAAAAGGAAAAGGAAAAAGAAAGGGGGGGGGGAATCAAAGGCAAAGAAGTTGCAACCCCAGACTAGGTCTGTGTTACTCAGAAGTTCTGATTTTTGCTCAGAACAATGAGTTTTTTGCACTGAGACAGCCTTCGTCCTTTGTGCGTCCTTAAATAGTAAAAACTCTCTTTATATGGTGTTGTGTTCTTCATTTATACTGTATATTACAAAATTTTTGTGCTGTTCAACAGCTGCCAGTGGGTAACTGAATTTTAGAGGGTAAATGCTACATACAATACCTAATGCAGTCTGTCCAGTCTTCCAGTCATTGATCATGAGTAGTCAGGCTTCATAGGTCTACCCATTAGTTCATCATCACTCATGAATGAGTAAGAACCAGAAGTTTTGGACTCATCTTTCTAAAAAAATGTAAAATGTGTCTGACAAAACTCTAAATGAGAAATGAAAAGAAGGATTATTCTAACTGTTACATGTATTCTCAGATTAAATCTGGTCTTAGTTCCTTTTTCTTTTAGTTAACTTGCTTGTGTACAGCAATCTTGGCAGAAGGCATTAAATTGTATGTAGGTTAATTACTTAATGATTCTGAATTGCTTTGAACATGAAGCGAGTGCCAAGTATTACTAATATTAATGTGAGACAACACTATAATAAGCTGGGGGTTTCATCTTTAGCTTCTTTTATCATCCATTAATGCATAGTCTTTGTTTGGTGCTATATATAAATTGTACATGCAATTATTTGGATTCAGTACAGCTTGAATTCCTTTCCCTCCCTCTCTGCAAAAGGAGTAAAAAAAAATGTAAAAAAACGGATATTCAGGCAGGAGAACTTTCTTACCATGACCCATGACTGAAAGAAATATACAGGGATCCCCAAGTCCAGAGAAGAGCGATGAAGTCAGCTAACGTGAAAATAAATCAGAGAATTTGTTTTAGAAAAATACGTATAATTAGGTTTTAAAAATATAAAGTCTTCCATCTGATAAGCTGGTCAACAATTTGATTATCTTCATTGCTTGGAAACTGCACCTTCTTTTTGTGGAATGTCAAATTCTGGACACAGCATCTTCAGAAGTCAGGTTAAAATTACCTTGTTACTTCCCCTGTCTAAATAATTCTGTGTATTAATTAACTAACTCTTTGAAGACTTAGCTGTGAATCACTAAGGCCTGTATTTTGAAAAATTTTAATTTTTCTGGGCTGCCCAATATGTTGGGTGTTACAGATGGTAATTTTCTGTTCCAAAATAATATTACCTGACATTGATACACCTTACAGTTTAATTACAGGTGGAAACTCTGTTGAAAGCATTTGCCTTTTTCATATCATTATTTACAGATTTACCAACAACAGCTAACAGTACACCTGCACCTGCCCATGGATTTCCAATTGTTAATGTCTTGGACAAGTTAAGGAATTTCTACAGTTCTTTGGAGAGATGTAAGTTCCTTTATTGTGATGGTGGTCAGACTGTTGTAATGATACTACCCTTTTATTTACTAGTAGGAAATTCAGGTGGTCGTTCTAATTCCTTTGAAGCTGGTTTGAGGCTTGGATTGGTTCCACCTCAGTGGTGGAAATTTTATAATCTAAATAAATATTGTTTCTCATTTTGCTACCCAGCCTTATACCTTTCACGTGACAAACCTATCTACCTATCTGCAGACTACAGATTAAGGTCATTTCCTGGTAGGCTGGTATTCAGTGTACACATACAGTTGTCTAAACATGGTTAACAGGATGCTCTGATGGTTTGCTTCATGAAATAAAATTCGTTTGCTTTTTTTTCCAAGGAAACATTTTTTTTAATCAGTCATGTTTCCTTTCCATGAAAACATTGACTTTTTGTCAGAATTAAGGAAAAATAACCTTATGAAAAACTTTTTGAAAAACTATTAATTTTTTTTCAAAATATTTTCATGGGCAGAGTCCTCCTTTTTTTGATCAATGTTAATATTAAGATTAATGTCTAGTGTTAGGAGACGAAAAGCTAGAGCATGTGTCTAGCAGAGTAATAGTGTCTGTGCAAGTACAACTGTTTCCCTACCCAGTGGCTGAAAATCAAGGCCTATGTGGTTTTTGCCTCTTACACAAGGAGTAATTTAAGGGTTTAAAAAGAAATCAAACTGCATGGTACGTTGTCCAAGTGTATTGAAACAAAAATATAAATGTGAAAACCCAACACATCATAAATAAAATGAAATATATCCAAAAATAATTAAAATACAAGTCATGAATTAAAAAAAATAAACATTTATCTTGTTAACTTGAAACCTAACTTGGGCAAAGCAGTTTCATTTTCTTTGGTTTTCATGAACATAAGATTTTATGAGTACTGATATCGAATTACTACATATTATCTAAAAGCGCAACATAAGATCTGTCTGGGCAGTCAGTAAGATGTCATTCATTATTGTTTCACCTTGGGGACTGGATATTCAATCTGAAAAAATAAACATTCAATGTATGGTCCGTCCATGTGACAGGACCTTCTGTTACAACTTCCTTTCTGAAATACAGCTCCTACCTGATTCAGGCTAAAGGAAACCCTACCAGATTCACATAGGTTGTAACTTACTCTTTAAATACCCCAAATATTTTACTCCCTTGAGTAGCTCATAAAAAGAAAAGGAATTCTAAAACATATTTTCCTGTTAAGTATTGATATGTTAAGTGCTGTTTCTATTTTGAAAGCTTGGTAGATGTTTAATGTCAGTTTTGTCTGATCTTGTATGTTTATAAATTGTGCTCTGTCGATTCATTTCCTCTGGCAGCATTGCTAAATTTTGCTAGCAAAGGGATGAAAGAGGTCAAATTTTAACTCTGTGGCAATTTCCCTTCTTGCCTATCACTTTCACAGGCTTTAGACTACATCGTGAAACTCTCTTGCTCTGACTGACTTTCCTACTCACGTGTGAAGAGATTCAGGCCCTTCTCAAAGCTTTGCTGCAGATCAGTTAATGTTAGGAAGGTGCTTCCAATATAGCAGTGTCAGCTGAACTGTTCACACCATCTTTCTTCTTACCTTTGCTATTGCACAGCTGGTATTCCAGCCCAAAAGAAATTATGTTTTTTCCCTTGTTCATTTGAGGATGTGTGTTGGCCCCCCTGTATTGCAGCCTGCTGGAGAAGAAAAAATATTTAGCTAAGAAGAATGATGCCATGCACCTGGGCTTTAATTGCAGCCTAATGAAAGAGTGAGCTCTGGCCCACCGAAAAATAATGGAGATATGGCTGAGCTGCTGGCATCCCTTTCATTGCCAGCACGGGGGTGACAGAGCAGGCCAGCCTCTTACCTTCAAGGGAGTCCTGTCCTGAAACCAAACAACATGTAATATGACAGAGATCTTATCCAGAATATTGTACCTAGTGCATACAAACTTTTAGTCTAACAGCGCTCTTAATATTTATAGGAGCTTTTTTTATTGTACTTTAAACAAACTGCTGCTGTCTAGTTTCAGGTTGGACCCACATCCACAGAAACATTTAGGTGTTCGGTAGGTGCTTTGCTCATCTGGTCGCATCAATCCTTCCTCCTATACCGTTCTTCTCTGCACAGCTGTGTCTAAGAAGGAGACTTCATAAAGGAAAATACATGTCAGAAAAACATTAAAATTCCAGGGCTGTTTGAGATTGTCTTAAATAAAGAGTCAAATGGGGAAGAAGGACCTAAACAAATGAGGTAGACCAAGCATAAATGGAATTTAGATAGACTTTTCAGAGGAGCTAATTTAATTGAATATTAAAAAAAAAAAAAAAAGATTTAAAGTTATGTATATATATATATTTGTAAAAATATTAACAAGTCAAATTGCTATGTCAACTGAAGTAAGGGATCTAAGAATAATCAAAACCATTTATTATTTCCATGATCAGATATTGCTTCATACTATCCATGCAATTAAGGTTAGATGTCCTACCAGAGCCTGTTGTCAACACATCTGTGTGTGTGAAATGTGATATTAAAATAAAGTGCAGAATTCAAGGAGTTTTTGCTTTAAACCTAGTGCAAAATGCAGAAATTTGACATGGGACTTTTAAAGTCACAAATAAAGCAGAGAACCTCCTCAGAGACCTTGACCTTTATTTTAGATAAACTGTTTGGTAGCACATACTCACCATATTCATACATAAACTTCAATGTAATTTGCAGTGCAGGTGAGAAACTCCATGTGAAAATCCCCAACATTAAAATCACCATTAAATTAATGATTAATTTAATGCAGCAAATTAAAAGCCACCACAAGCAGGTAGAAAACCCTAAAGGTGCTGCATTCATGCACACTTTGCTTCAACCTCATGCATTATTTGAAAATTTTACTGTGCCTGAGTTATTAGTAGCAATTCTTGGGACTTTGGAGCAGTTGCAGCCAGTTGCCTGACACCAGGAAAAGACAGATGCTGAAATGGAAGGGCTTCTGGAATATAATGGCAGCAAGGAGGCTAATAAAGCAATTGTAAATGGCCTGTTTAGTGAGGTGAGTGAAACCAGGGATGGAGTGAGAGTTTGAAAAGCACGTCTTGTGTCTTACTTTTGTTTCTTTCATGATTGAGAAAGACAAAAACATATCTATCAAAATATGTGGAGACGGTTCATTAAGATAAATTAACAGAACGTTCGAAATACAGCCTTGGTTAGTTTTCATTGAAATATGCCAAATATGATTAAGCACATCGTGTTTGATCTTGGAATTGTATTTCAGGTGAGGGCAACATGATTTTAACAAATGTCTTCTGACATGCTGTGACAGAGGGCTTACCTCCCTTCCAAGTGAAATTACTGCATTGAAGGACAGCTTCCAGTAAACAGGGGAAAAAGTGGTGCAGGTACATTGAATTCCAGATGTAATTTATCTTATTTATGTGCATGCAATGGTTCTGGGAGGGGTGAAGCAATGCTACACAGGGGCAAATGCCTCTTCCAGGGCTACCTGCCAGTGTGAGCACCAGAAGTCTTAGCAGTGAAGTCTTGACCAGAGTATCCCCTACTGCTTGTATAATTCTCCCTGCAAATACCACCTAGGAATAAATTTCAAATAGCAAAGCATTACAATAATACAAAATTTTTGTTTGTATTCTTAACAGACCAAGCCACTGAGTGATACTAGTGGTAGGTATCTTCATGCAGCACTTCAGTATGCATCATTTCTGTGAATTTCCAGTAAACATTTTCACTGGCATGTTCAAGAAAAGTGAATGACAGAAAGGCATAAGTGCCCTGTGCAGAGTTTTTGCATTCTGTTTTTCTACCTTAGATTTCAGGTGCTTTATAGGGAAAAATAAGCATTGAAGAAAAGCTTGGTTTGGGGGTGAAAAAAATGTTGCAGCACTTTGGAAGGAAGGATGTGGTTAAAACAAATGCTTAGAAGGCAGCCGATAAGAGCTCAGTTCCCAGATCTGGCACAAATACTGTTTCTGACCTCGCACCAAAGCATTTCTTTGCTTTTGGACCATTTCTCTGTAAAACTGGGGTGATAACAGTGCTTAACTACCCTTCTTGACAAAGGAATTAGGAAGGTTTTATTTGTACATGTTATAAGCTTTCAGAACCTGAGATAAATTAAAATTGGTTCAGTTTGGGCATGCAAATTTAAGTCTTTCATTCAAATGAAGTATTTTATTTATTGTATTAGTTTTATTTTACACTAACTACTTGTATTTTAAAAAATAACCAGTTTGCACTAACTTGCTCAGTTCTGCAAATAATTTTTTAACTCCATTACTTGAAAGCTCTATTTTCTGTTCTTATAGTCAACAGCAACAACAAAAAAGGAAGGAAGAAAGAAAAAGAAAGAAAGAAAGAAGAGTAATAATCCTTCTATCTTTTCTGATAGAACATTTTAACATTAATAGTGTGATCCCAATGGGCTGTGAGAGACAATGAGTGGAAAACAAAGATGCTTTTTGCTCCTTTTAAAATAACTTAGAGGAATGCTTTGATTGTTTTTTTT